>OX459095.1:29871063-30471063 GCA_949775045.1 Metridium senile
TACGAGAGTCAAAATTATTTAGATTTTTTTACATTGATTCTGTATTATTTCAGTAAAGAAGATACGATATATTCGTTTAGATGGAGTAAGCGATTATCGTAAGCTATGTTAAACTGATTCAGAGTAATTCTACGAGTCTGTACATAGTAGGCAAACGACTCGTTTCGCGACATTTAGAATTTTGTTCAACTCGATCGTTCACGACTGTATGTCACGTACTTAATAATAGTCTTTGTTCATTTCATTTAAAATGTACATACTGGACAACAGACGTGTTCAGTTTACAGTTAATTTGTAAGAAAAAATATATATGTATAATAAGAAAAATAGTAATTCAATAAATTTATATATGATACATTATTTAAAAATTATCTACAATAAATTATCTAAAATTAAGTAAGCTTCTATTAATAAAAACGCTTTTAAAACGTTCAGTTCTTATTCTTGGTATAATGAAAGAATGGCCCCTATTTCTTAAAATACGATTCCTGGTGGGTGGCAGTAAACGATAGAGTGGACTTTCTGGCGACTTTATTTTCTCCCAAAGTTTGAGATCCCTTTCCCGTAAAATACTTAATATAGAGTAACAATCTTTGGTATAACCTGATTTAAAAGCTCTACTAAAAAATCTATCAATACGACTAAGATGTTTATTATATATATATTTATATAAATATATATATATAAATATTTATATATTTATTATAACTCAAATTTACCGCCAAATGTGAAAGAATGTAACAAGATGATCATATATGGTCAAAATTAAGGGTATTTAAACAGCTAATACTATAAACAAAGTCAGATGGAAACAAAGTGAGTAATGCATTAAAACAAATTTGTAGAATGTTCAAATCGAAGCAGCCGTTTGTGGGGAGGGAGCATTTCGTGATGACACTAAAAACAGCTGTGAAGGAGTCTAGAGCTAATAACATATTTTTTTGATATAATATTGTGGGCTCATCAACTAAAACTATCAAATAAATATAGACAGATAAATAAATATGTGTGAGAATGAGTGGTTTCATTTCTTTTACTGACAAACATTTTCCACATTTTCCAATAGTCTCCTACAGCCCGTAGAAGTGTACCTTTCAAAATGGCTGCCAATGAAGAAGATGATATCCCCTATTCCCACAATGAATCGGATGAGAAAGACAACAAAGAAGATAAGCCATATAAGCCATGCATTTGTTTATCACAGACTGGAGGCTTTAGTCAAAATGACTCTGGTGAGGTGTTAGGCCAGTTAAAAACGTACATTAATCTCCCATCTCAATCTGGTGATGATTCACAGAGGTTTGTAGACATAGCACTAGGAATTACAGAACCACCATCAAATTTTGTTCCATTGAATATTGCTGGAGAACTTGATCATGAAGACTCAGATCGAACGGCAGCATGGAGCAGCGATACATCGTCGGAGCCTCTGGTAGGAAGCAGTCAGCGGAATGAGCTGAATGATCGGAAACAAATAAAAGAACTCCAAAAGTCAGTGGAAAATATCACCATTGAAAAGGTGCGAAACAATAAGCCACAAGAAGAAAGCCCACAGTCACAAATTACCAAAGAATTCGTACTACACAAGTTTTTGCAAAAACCCACATATGAAAATGTTACAGAAGATAATATTGTATTAATATTGTTAATATTGTTAATATTGTTCAAGAAGACCGTATCGAGATGAATGGCACGTTTGGTAATTTATATAAACATTCTGCCATAGTGGAGTCTGTTGATTGTGGCAAAGTTAAAGTCACAGAGTACGGTCTTAGAGACTGCAATTTAGTTCTGTTATTTTTAATGATTCTAGCATTTCATGACCAATTGGCCATGCTTGCAAAAGCAAAACTATCAACGTATACCTTACAACAGCTTGAAGCTAGAAAGGCAAAAAAGAACATATTCCCTGAAGAACTGCAAAGATACATAGATAGAGACAAAACTCTGAAAAACACTGACAAAAGAAGGAAAGAACCTGACTTCTTGTATAGTTTGTCAATGAATAACTGTGAGCATCTTGTGTGGTGGTGTTTGTTTGAATTGGACTATAGTTATCAGGCTAGTGAATCCCATAAAAGGTATCTGTATTTACTGAAAGGTATTACACTGGCAGTTCAGCTCCTGTTTAAACTGGCAACTGTTATGATATGGCCATATATTAGCATTGCATGGCTCTGTGTAATCCATGAGTTATGCCTTGCTGGATATAACAGCTATCAAGCACACCGTTTAAAGAAACTGAATTTCAACAATGATTCAAACAATAAAAATCAGATGTGTTTCATTTGGGGGAAGGCATTAATTATAATGATGATAATAATAATAGTGAATATATACACAAAGAAAGTGCGCTATATAAATACATTATCATCATTAGTGCTAACTTAAAAAATTGTGATGACAGGCCTGGATCAATATATAGGCTGTTGACTGGTCAGCCTCTTGCTGTGTACTAATTTAGCTTAAGTTTTCATTATAATTCATAAATAATAGATACTTCAATTTTCTATCATAGACACTGTATTGTTG
Source organism: Metridium senile (assembly GCA_949775045.1). Classification (NCBI taxonomy): domain Eukaryota; kingdom Metazoa; phylum Cnidaria; class Anthozoa; order Actiniaria; family Metridiidae; genus Metridium; species Metridium senile. The sequence continues at coordinate 29,873,596 of OX459095.1, forward strand.
TAATTTCACCTGTACCTTAAAACCCCAAAGGTATGCATTATAGCATTGGTCGGGGGTTCACGTTCCTATTTTCCCACAAAGTGGTTTTGGGTTTTCGTGACGGGCTATGATGTTAAGAATTTGTTATTGTATTTATGATGGATATGATGTTTGATTTCTTTAATAAAACATGTTATCATGGCTTCCTTTGTGTATGATTATTTACTTACCAGTACCTTCTTCTTCAATCCCGGAGCAAGAATGCAGCATTATCAATATTGAGGGTCTTGAAGGGGTGAAATGGGAGCTGGGATTGGCCTTATTTATGACTGGGAAAATCTGATTGGATTCACTGGGACTGGGATTTACAAGAACAATAGAAAATGGGAATGGGATTGAAAACTTGAGCAAAACTGATGTGATTTTTGACTGGGATTTGGTCCAAATACAAACTGGGAAATGGGATTCAGACCCCTCCCTTCAGGACCCTCAATATTGCAGTCAATTGACTGCTAACATTTTATCGGATACTGTCTGTTCTCGCCAATCATCCAATAAGAGAGTGCAGAGAGAAAGCAATAGGCTGGGGGCAAAGAATAGTGCAGTGCAGTAAGCACAAACAGTCGTCCCCTTAGGGGTGGACCATTTGACTTTTGAGGGGGGGGGGGGATGATTTGGTCTACCCGCTGGCATGCGCAAGGAATTTATTTGATAAAAATGCAAAGATTTGAGTGGGGATTTTGGAAATTTTTAAAGAGTCTTAATAATAAGATTTATTTAAACACGATAAGATTTACAGCATATAGCTGTGTTGTGTATGTAATTACCTTTTAAGATATTAAAATATCTAATCTCTCTCAATCTCCCTCTCTTTCTCACCAACTCACTTCTCTACATTTTAACTCTTATCTATCAGCCCATACTATTTTTTGTTTGTTCTTTGTGTTTTTGTTCTAACTCAATTTCATTTGTATTAATTTACACAGCATATGCCCTTCCTATGACTCAGTCAGAGAAACAATGTGCAGTATATTCATAATTTATGAACTTCTTTTTTGGAACTGTTATAATACAATTTCAACGAGCTTATCTAGATTTAAGTGGACTGTATTTGTGTTGTGTATTTGTGTTGCTAAGGTTAAAAAAAGGGACCTCCACATACAGTCTGCAAGAAGAAAGTTTTAGTCATGTTTTGAACTCAAATTCTTTATTTCAGTGTATACAGAAGAGTAAGATTAATAATATGATGATGAATTCAGTGTGTTGTTCAAGTAGTCAATTACTAGTACATTATATATAAACTATCTTGTTCATAATGAAAAAGTTGCAGTGTTGATGTATAATTTATATCAACAGAATATTGCTGGTTGGCAAAGGCAGTTTAATATCGCCAATATCATACACGACAAAGATACGAAGGGTTTTTCATGTGTCAGTTTTAGAAAATGAGAAAGGCAGTGATTAGAAATAAAGTAACCATAAATTTATGGAATTCTTGGAATGCCATAATTCTGTGACCAAAAAAATAAATAAACAACTAAATATTGCCTAATTGCCCTATTTCATTATGACGTCATGATGTGTTTTAGTGGGGAATAGAATCGCCAAAAACAATGGTAATTTCTCTTTGAAAATTGAGCTTAAAATAATCTAATTTTTATCTGTTATGTGTCTATGTTTATACTTTCATATTTATGGCATTTTGTCATTTCTTTCCTATCCATCTTGTAAATGCAATTTTATTGTGTATTGTTGTTATGAATCTGTCCCAACTGGCGACCATGATCCTTAGCGTTAGAACAGTAGAATGTTTTTATGTGATGTCATAATGAAATAGGACAATTGCACTATTTGCACAAACATGTAGATATAATCAAACAGATCAGTGTTACTAATGCATCTTTCATTGTATTAGTGTATGTGGTTTTTGTATCAATGGATGGCATAGTGGACTGCAGCTTTCCGCTCACTCCTGTTATCAGGTCAAATTAAGGCCCCACTCAGACATGGACTATTTTTTATGTGATTTGAGTTTGTCTGGTGTTATGTTCTCTCCCATGCCACAAATGTTTTTCTCCGGTTTATCCAGTTTTCCTCCCTCCACCAAAACCAACATAAGCAGAGATGTATGCTAAAATATTTAACATAGTAGTAGTGTGTGTAGATCTGAGTCTCCCCAATAAGTAGGACACTGTGTCTGGCTATCAGATTTAGATGTTTAAAAAAATGTAATTTATTACAATGAAGACAAGGTTATACATGAGTAAATTCTGTTGTGAATTCTTTGTCAATCATTACATTATAGTTAGTAACTAAATAGAGTGCAAACAGTATAGAGTACAAACATTAAAAGCGTGAAACATAAATAGTACGACAAATAGTACTAAACAGTGATATTTTATGCTAGTTCTATTGTTTAATTAGCACTTTTTAGTATTATTTATTACTACTTGTTTCACAGGTAGAGTAAACGCACTTAATCCATGAAACAAAAATAGTACAAAATAGGTGCTAAATTATGCTAATTCCTTTGTTCTCTATTGTCTCATCAACACTTTTTAGCAGTAATTAGTAACATTTGTTTCACAGATTTAGTACGTCTACTCTATAATATTTGTACTATATCTGTGAAATAAAAATTACTTATTAGTACACAAAAGTGCTAATTAAACAATAGAAAACATTGAACAGAATTGGTATGAAATTGCACTACCTTATTTTAATACTATGACTAATGTTTCACAGATATACTGTTAGCACTCTACTTTTCCACTCTAAATAGTTATTAACTGTTTCACAGATTTATGGCATGCATTCTAAAAGAGAAAACATTTGAATAGCTTGTTCACAGACTGTGTTTGAGAAGCTAGCTGTTATAACACTTTCAGGGGATGCTGGTTGATAAATGAAAGAATTAAAGAAGAAAATCACTGACACATTGGAAATACATCATTCTTTTCTCCTTTCATTCATTCATTCATCCTACTTTCTGTCTTTCCTTTTCTTTTGAAACATGATAAATATGTATTTGATAGTAAGCAGCTTACACAACAAATCTTAAAGTTATATGCAAATGAATAATACAATTGATTCAAGTCAAGGCTTTTGGGCCAAGAGCCAACATTTGCATATTACTGTACTAACAGCCATTTCTAAAATAGTTCTTGACTGACTAGACTATTATATATTTATGTGATACCCGAGGGAAGGAAATTCCTTATAAAATGGATAGGGATGCTCGACGGAACTTTTAGGGTCGAAAATAAGACCCTTGTGTACCTTTTAGGGTCTCGAACTGGCACTGTACCTTTTAGGGTCAGTTTTCCAACTTAAGATTATACATATTGTGGTTGTAGCTTTTAGGGTCCGAAATCAGTATCTGAGTTTATTTATGCGTACCTTTTAGGGTCATTTTCAAAACTGCCTGTTGAGCACCCCTATCCATTTGCTAAGGGAGTTTCCCCCCGGGATGTGATACCCTTAAATTGTATCAACATGAAGGTTGAGGTTGCTTTCAACAAAACAGTACGAGTATCACAGGTAAAGTATACACTGTAAAAAGTCGATAAAAGTCTGATGACATTGTGGACATCAAGAGCTTTTTTCCATTTTTTCCACAAAAGGAAAAGTTTGGAAAGTCCAAAACATCAGTAGATGTTTCAACACTTTCTATACAGTTTGCCTTTATCACTTTGATTGAAAGATAGTCTGGTCAGTCAAGAAAGATAGCTATTAATAAACTTGGTTGTTGTATTTTGACTTGAAGTTTGACACTTCAACAAACATTTCAATGTTGTAGTTTAAATATTTTAACTTAAGTTTCAATTCAACTCTTCCTTGCTGGTAGAAGGAAGGCAATCCTAGTGAGAAAAGAAGAGGCTGTATCTAGGTAGCCTGTGTACATCTTTCCCCATCCCTACCCCCGTTTCTACCCGTAGGGGGGAGGGATGGAGACAGCTGTACACAGGCTGTATCTAGGAAAAGTTGGCTCCTTCTCTGTGTACTGGACACAGTCTACGCAATTCAATAGAAACAACAAAAGACTTAAGTTAAACAATGAACGAAGCTAACAAAGAATATAATAGGTTTCCAGTACACGCAGAAGGAGCCGAAAAGTGGATATAGATTGTTGACCCTCCCTGCTGTCAGATGCTCCTATGTTCTCCATAGCATTGAGAGACACTCTCTGTAACCAGTAAATGGGTAAAAAGAAGCTTCTGCCAGCAACACATCAATGACCTATAAAAATATCTTATTGAAACCATTGTAATTCTATATTTGCTTAAATTGACACCAAGTTTTGTTTCTCTTGTTGTCTGGGATTGTGTTTTTTCAAACTGTATTTTGTATTAAATATTATATACTAGTTACTGTGCGACTCGCCAAAAACATTCGATGAATTTTTGACATCTCAATGGACCAATCAGGTACAAGTTTATATCGACAGGCAGAGTTTATATCGACAGATGGAGACTTTAGAAACTTTGATGTCTGTAATTGGTTCGATTGAGATGAAAAAATGTCAAAATAATATCAAACATTTATCAAAAGTTGTAAGTGACTACGGTACAGCGAGTTGCACAGTTAACAGAAGGAAAATACTAAACTACAACACAGGAATATTTGTTGTGTCTTGGTTATAATTAGGAGAATACAAGAATAGATGACTAGACGTATGCTGACTAGTGATGAAGTACAAAAGACATGGGCAAAATAGTTCATCCATTGTAAGCATAGTCTGCTTTGTTATGCATAACTATCTTATTATCCACGAAGTAAAAACTATCAGATTTGGTTTCAAATGGGTGGTCGATCATTTCTTGAACTGAAAAGAGAACAAAATATCAAAAGAGATGTAGGTGTATCACTTGATTGAATGTAAATACATATTAAATAATGGTTATATACTATTAGATAAATATCACATGACAAAATGTTTATTATATATAGACTGAATCAAAATAAATCGTCCAATTTTAATAACTATTGTTCTTGACTGGCTAGTCTCGTGCTCACGTTGAAACACAATGGAGTTTTCACATCTATGCAAGGCTTGCCAGAACAATTTAGTTATTAAAATTAGACGCCATATTTCGATTCGGTGTATTAGATATGAAGTAGCTGTCACTAGAGTGAAGTAGAGGGCAAACACTATATCCATGGAATATAATGAAATTGCTTGTGTGTAATAGTTCTTATTCGGTGACTGATAGTCACTATCAAAGACAAGTAAAGTTGAAATGAGGTATTGTTTCCTTTTGTATTTCATGTTTCTGGTTGTCAGAGTGATATGGTAACTTTTTTGTTTTTATTTCATGGTTTTAGTGTTTTTCGCTCTAGTTGCAACAGAAGATAATAAACAATTGATGTTCGCAAAATTTTCAAAAACTAACACAAGTAAAACAGGATTCTGAAATCACATAAATATAAGATAACTATTTAACATCATCCAGAAATATTATTGGTTTGAAAGTTGTTTTCCCACTGCTCTTGAATAAACATGATGCTGTCTCCCCTAAAAGCAATGCAGCATACTTTACTTTTATAACTTTGTATAATTTCAAGCAATTTCAAGGCACATGCTTAATGAGAGCACACAGCACTAATGTTTCCAAGGTGATCCAAAAAAATGTTGATTTGTATTTTATAAAAGAATTATCAAAAATCCCTTGCTGTGCTTTGTGCAGCACTTGGGGATTGTCAGTCAACTGGATAAGCAATGAGAAGCACTATGCTTCATGTCATGCTTCTATTAAATATTTCTTTCATGTCCTTGCTTTTTAACTACACTCAGTACACACATGTGTTATCTATTTCTTCAATATGGTCATGTGACAGATGTACTAGACAAAGTGTGAAGACTGCCAGCCTTGAAATGGGCTAGATAAACTTATGAATACTTATTAATATTAAGAACACTAGAGTACAAACACTAAACGTGTGCAACATAAATACCACTAAATACTGCTAAATTATGCAAATTCTTTTGTTCTCTATTGTTTAATCAACACTATTTAGTGGTAAATAGTACAATGTATTGCACACTTTTAGTGTTTGTACTCTATCCTAATAACTCATTTATATACTCTTTAATCAGCAAAAAATCAAATAAATAGAAATCTGTTATGGTGTTTGATATGAGAAAAAAAGGAAACAACTTTAGGGTATGTGCAAAAGATCACAAATGGTATTATCAACTAATGTCAACAGAAGCACATAAATGTTGGTGACACTGAAGATTAAACAAGACATTTAGACTCTCTCCTTTTTGATATGTTGACAGCTTTAAATGAAGTAAAAACCTAACATGTGGCTTGAAAGAAAAATTGTTTTGAAAGAATGATTATAAAAACATGTTTTTAAATAGTAAGAATTTAGTAAGATTTTTTTGAAAAGTAAGAATTGCTTCATTTAGATATTTTATCTCAATTGAAATCTTGTCATAGAATGTGTCTAAACAATGCTATAAAACTGGTTTCTAAGCCACATTATAAACATGTAACAGATATACTATATATAAATTTATAGCTATAATAAAAGAAAAATATTTTATAACTAACATATTTTTAGCTATATATATATATACCTCAAGATAAAATGGAAGATACCAACACATTTGTATTATAGTTTTCTATTTTCCTAAAATGAACCATCAACTTATTTCAAATGAATATTGCAGTTTGTATTGATAATTAAACCATTGCTGTAAATCTTATATTCCTTGAGATAAAACAGAGATAGCAACCTAAAGGCTCTCTGATTATGAAGATTAGAAGAGACTTCAATCTAGACATCTTTTCATTTGATTGTCTGATACAGATTGCCAGATTGTGCAAGTGCTGGCTAAGTGCTTTAATAATTGAGTGTGAGCAGAGTTGTGTGCCATAATATCACGTAGAGGCAGTGAGTTAGTTTGAGTTTGGGTATCCCCAATAAGTAGGGCACTTGTGTCTGCATGCTAAAAACATTGAGAAGTTCAAAATTAAAGTGATTTGTTCTATTTTATTTGTGTTTATTCACTGTAATGTGACAACATCAAATACATTTTACTACATTACACCTACACTCACTAGCACCACATTTCACTCACTATTACTACATTACACCTACAATCACTAGCACCACATTTCACTCACTATTACTACATTACACCTACAATCACTAGCACCACATTTCACTCACTATTACTACATTACACCTACAATCACTATCACCACATTTCACTCACTATTACTACATTACACCTACAATCACTAGCACCACATTTCACTCACTATTTCTACATTACACCTACAATCACTAGCACCACATTTCACTCACTATTTCTACATTACACCCACACTCACTACAACTTCATTGCGCTCACTACTTCATTACACCCATATTCACTATACATTGTACATATGTATGCCAGGGGCGGATCCAGAAATTTGCCAGGGGTGTCCAATTGCAAATGAAGGGCTCTTAAGGTGTTAGCGCACATACACATACACACACTACCACTACATTACACTCACTACTACATTGCACATACACTCACTGCCACTACATTACACTCACTACTACATTGCACATACACTCACTACCACTATATTACACTCACTACTACATTGCACATACACTCACTACCACTACATTACACTCACTACTACATTGCACATACACTCACTACCACTACATTACACTCACTACTACATTGCACATACACTCACTACCACTATATTACACTCACTACTACATTATACATACACTCACTATCACTACATTACACTCACTACTACATTGCACATACACTCCCTACCACTACATTACACTCACTACTACATTGCACATACACTCACTACCACTACATTACACTCACTACTACATTGCACATACACTCACTACCACTACATTACACTCACTACTACATTGCACATACACTCCCTACCATTACATTACACTCACTACTACATTGCACATACACTCACTACCACTACATTATACTCACTACTACATAATACATACACTCACTACCACTACATTACACTCACTACTACATAATACATACACTCACTACCACTACATTACACTCACTACTACATCGCACATACACTCACTACCACTACATTACACTCACTACTACATAATACATACACTCACTACCACTACATTACACTCACTACTACATTGCACATACACTCACTACCACTACATTACACTCACTACTACATTGCACATACACTCACTGCCACTACATTACACTCACTACTACATTGCACATGTGTACTCACTACCACTACATTTCACTCACTACTACATTGCACATACACTCACTACCACTACATTACACTCACTACTACATTGCACATACACTCACTACCACTACATTACACTCACTACTACATTGCACATACACTCACTACCACTACATTACACTCACTACTACATTGCACATACACTCACTACCACTACACTCACTACTACATTGCACATACACTCACTACCACTACATTACACTCACTACTACATTGCACATACACTCACTATCACTACATTACACTCACTACTACATTGCACATACACTCACTACCACTACATTACACTCACTACTACATTGCACATACACTCACTATCACTACATTACACTCACTACTACATTGCACATACACTCACTACCACTACATTACACTCACTACTACATTGCACATACACTCACTACCACTACATTACACTCACTACTACATTGCACATACACTCCCTACCACTACATTACACTCACTACTACATTGCACATACACTCACTACCACTACATTACACTCACTACTACATTGCACATACACTCACTACCACTACATTTCACTCACTACTACATTGCACATACACTCACTACCACTGCATTTCACTCACTACTACATTGCACATACATGTAATATATATTGTTATATACCAACTGTCAAAGTTCATTTTTCTCGCACTTTGATTGAGCAAGAGGGTATCATGTGAACGTGAACAAATTTGAATGTTTTCGCGGCAACGACTCTCAGCAGGCAACAATATGTTATTGACCGGGAATAACAAAACCAGAAGTCAATTACTGGAAGTCGATTGAGTAAAAAGCGGGAAAATCCCAGCACAGGGCACATGTTTCAAAATCGTTGAACCAGAAAGACAACATGGAGGAAAGTAAGAGATTTGCAAGCAGAACTGAGGAAGATATTGAAAAGTTGTTGGACGAAAAAGAGTCTAAATCCACAAAGAAATTCTAAGGGATTTTTGCTTAGAAATAGAAGTTTCAGCCGACTTTGAAGAGCTAAGCAAACCTGAATTAAACCAGCTTGTTAAAACAGTTCTACGCAAGTGCAAGAAAGACGGATGGCTTGTTTTTTTCTTTGACAGTTGGTATATAACAAAACATTTATAGACTGAAACCTCGGAAAACAGTATGTTTTGTGGTCCCTCGGGTCCGCCTTGGGAAACATCAGCGGTCTCGGGACCACAAAACATATTGTCTCCCTCGGTCCCAGTCAAAAAGTGATAAATATAACATCCCTTATCAAAGCATTCCTTATGAATAGACAAAACTATTTGTCAAAAACTCAAAGTCAATGTTACTTAAATCAGGAATTTTTCTGCTGTAAGTCAAGAAGAAATTTTACCATGAAAATGATTTGATTACATCTGCTATTATGTTTAAAGATGAGACTGATAAAAAATTGCTATCACTAGCTAGTGGATTTTATAAAGCAAGTGAATCTAACTTAGAAAAGAAAAAAACATTTTACTTTCAACAAAAAATATTTTGCAAAAAAAAATGGACAGTTATGTGAATGGCACATTTTTAGAAAGAACGGTTCTAAGAATATTATATTATGTGAACTGCACATTTTTAGAAAGAATGGTTCTAAGAATATTATATTACAGTCTGTAATGATGAATAAAGAAATACACATTGAATTAGTGCAATTTAGAACAAATGTTTCTCATACAATTTAGTTCAAGCAGAATGAAATGGTGTTTTTTGAAAAGACTAGTAGACTAATCATTATTAAGTGTGCTCAGTATGAATACAAGGTTACAATTACTGTTCTGTTTCAATGAACACAGTGAGTTTTAAAGCAATTCAGTCAAGCATAAAAACAGGAATAGCCCAAACTAGAAATTTGTATAAAAGAGATAAAATAATGTAAAAATGCCTTTAGGCAATTGTGCTAGAGATGCACAATTTTACAGCACTGAATAAGTGTATTTCTTCATGCAATATATTCTCAAAAAAAAAAATATCTTCATAACAATTATCATGTAAAACTTTTTCACATTTTTTTGTATCTCATATGATTTTAGATTTTCTCAGATTTTATTTTCATTTAATTTTGAAGGACTACTAAAGGCATTTCTTCAAAATAAAATAAAAATAAAATAGAAATCTTCATGACATTTATAGAATATGCTTTGTTCACATATATATGTATGTTAATAAAAAGATAATTGTTACAGAGACATATAACTTGATAGTCGTTTTGATATAATTTTCAAAATAATAGTCAAATTTCCACTCGGTTTTAGTTGAGTTCTACCCTAGGAGTAAAGGTTTTTTTTGCTTATCGACAAGATAAAAACCTCACAGGGTAAATTGGTTCAAATCTTTACATCCATTAAATATTCAAGTAGAATTTGCCATTTTTAAATTGTTAATTTTACAAGAAATGTTGGGTATTTTTTAGTACTTGGGATTTTAGACAGTAATCTGATGTTTTAGTAAAATGTTCATTTAGGAAACAATTACGACAAATTATTAATCAACAAAAACAAATCTTGACAGAACGAGAAAAACGATTAATGGATTATCGTTTTTCTTTTAATATCAAATCACCGTCTCCTGAACCAGTGCGAATTAACTCTGAAACCACGAATATATAAACATAATAGTAAAACTATTTAAAAGCGACAAAGAAAAAAACTTGCATGTAGTCAATAATACAATTACATTAGAGCATGAAGAAATAAGCAACTTACCTTGGTCCGGAGTTAGGGCTGGCAATTCATAAATATGTTCACATGTGTTCTTACTATTTGGAATACAAAACCCAAAATCGAAGTCAAAGCTTTTCAAAAGGCGATCGAGAAAATAATGTCGCTCTACCATACGAAAACTTTGAATTGGCTGGTCGCCGACAGTAAATTCGACTCTGAAATATAAACAACATACTTTTAGTATGGGATATCGACTACGTATATGTCGACTACGGACGCATCCAGGTCAGCGAATCGCATATATAATTTTATAATTCCATCAATAACGATCTGCCAACACATCAACAAAAACTTCAGGGAGAAAAATACGTTACTTACGTTGCTCCTACAGTTTTCAATCTCAGAAATTCTGAAGTAAACTTGTATCTTACGAAGCGACCGGCGTTGGGATCCTCTTCGTTGTCCATAACTTCATCACCGTCGAAACCGTCCGGCTTAGCAATTTCAAACAGCACATCTCCAGTCTCCATATCTCGTATTTTAAATCTTGTGAAGTCTATGTTGAAAACGTTTGCCTGGGGTTCGCACAAATAGTCTAAAAAAGAAAGCAAAGAAAGTTTAAATATGTCCTCTCGAATTGTTTGCATTCGTAACTACTTACCAGTTCTATTGAGCGTTCTTACAACAAAAACAAACTTTATCCCGTTGAAAAATTGTCCAAAAATACTTACTCTCTGTAGATTTTGCTAGCTTTAAGACATCTTCAGGAGATATAGAACTCTTTTTAAGTAATTCTTCCTCAGTTACAGTCTTTTTTGCTTTGGCTTGGCGAGCAAGAAATCCTCCACCTTTCTTCTTCGTATTTGATCTACCATCATCGCCCGAACTTGATGACGATTTTTTACTCATATTAAATACAATACACAATAAATCCTCTTTTGTAATAACTTCAAGGGTTTAGTGCAGCCTTTAGGCTATAAATTTTAGCTAGTAAAGGAAAGGGAAAGGTCTACAACACTGTTTCTCTCCTCTTTTCACACTAACATCAAACATGGACACTTTGATCGACCGCGAAGTGGAACTCATAATGGTCAGCGGTCAAGGCCGTATACTTCCGTTGCTATAGAAACTATATACTGATAAACGAACATCAACAATACCTAGGTAGTCAAACAAAACTTGCAGAAAAAAGAGCAAAGAAAAACTTATCTCACATTTATTTTCCATGATTCATCATCATCATCATCATCAAAATCGGCATAGCCTTAGTATAAGGCTTTCTGGGAAGGGATGGGGGGGGGGGGGGGGGGGGGGTGAAGAGAAGCCCTCCCCGGCACCCCTAGAAGGCCAGATCCGGAGGCTAAAATTGGCATCAGAGACAAACAATGAAATTTAAAAGTGCACATTCAATCAATGATTAAATAAAAATAACATAAATAAATGACAGATCAGATCGCATCATATGTCCATTTTCTCAGCTAGTCACTCAAGGTGTTCTTGGTTTAATAATTAAAATGTTTCAACTAGACTTTGTTAGTCTGTCAGGATCTGGTGATTTGCATGTATAATGAATACTCCAGTTTCGAGATCTCTTTTACTCAGTGTTAGCCTCAATTGTGTGTAAAATATGCAGAAATTTAGATAAAACTCGTGAGATTTCGATATATTTTTATTGTCTTCTATGCTCACAAATCTCTTTCATTTGCACGGACTGTTACTGAACAAAAGAATATATTACATGGTTTTGAGGCTAACACTGAGTAAAAGATATCTCGAAACTGGAGTATTCTAACATCAATACAGCATTGTTAAAAGATTACACTTTATAAATTCATAAGCAAAATAAATAAAAAAAGAGACATATTCTAGAAATCTTGATCAGTTTCAGTTGTTGTGAAGATGTATCGAAAAGAACTTTGAAGTGGTCTGAAACAGCTAGTGTAAAAAGCTAAATGCACACAATGATTAGGTTTTTTTTTTATCCCATTAACTTTTATTAGAAATATCATGGAAATATTGGAACTTTAGCTGTAGAGAAAGCTGTTAATAAAATTTTAGGTTGCTAAAGGTTATTAAAGAGCAGGGAGAAAAAAAAGAAAAAACCTAACAATTTGAACATTAAAATACAGAGAAGTACTGCATTAGAACAAAATTTAATACAGAATTGGAGCTTAATTCCATAGCATACACATTTTATGAAAAGCAACATTTAAAAATGTAAGAAAAAATTCAGATCAAGATTACAGATTAGGAAAATCTAGATCATTATTTTAGGCCAATTCATGAGTAAGGAAAGCAAACAAATATATAGCTGCAAAAATAATGGGAATTTAAAAATTGATATAAAAAACAGGTATGAAACAAATTAATGGAGCAAATGCAGTTAAACCATGAAATAAAATCAAGAAAATTCTAACAAATAGTCACTAAATGGTTACTAATTGTTGCTACTATTCACCCAGAATAAATAATAAAACAAAGGATGAGGTTTCTTGTGTATTACTATATTTTGTCTCAAGATGTTCTGGTTGGGCGATGGTGACAAAATAGTAACTATTTGTTAATACTTTCTTAGATTGCATTTATTTTATTTTATTTATACAGCTTTTACCATGCTATTCAAAGAAAAATAAACTAACAGGAAAAGGCATGGTAAGGCTCACACAACAGAGCTTGGCTCCAAATAAAGTGTGGCCCTTAAGAAACAAAATTTACATAAAAAATACAAATACATATACATATAAAATAGCGGAATGTCTATAATTTACACTAATAGCAACATGTTGGTGGTGATATGATGCTATGTGCTGTGTGACATTTGGGGCAAACAATTTTCCATGTGGAACAGTTATTGATTTCAAATGACAAATTCGTTGCAGATTTATAATGCTTGTACAGAGCAGTCTTGAAGGTAGAACCTGAACTAGAACTACAAATGGTAGGAGGCAAGGTATTCCAAATTTTAGGAATACGATTGAAATACCTGCCCTGAAAAAGTTTGGTTTTACATAGAGGTACTGAGATGTCCAAGTTACAACTACGTCACGTAGGGCGAGTCATAGGTATTACTAATTGAGAGATATCAATATTATACAGGCCGGTATTACATTTAAAGAAAAAAACAAGGTCCTTGATCTCATGCCAGTAACACAGTGGAACCAGGTCTAATTGGTCGAGACGATCACGGTAAGACATGTCCGGGTATTTCAAGATGAAGAGAGATGTACGGCGCTGCAGGTTTAACTGCATTTGCTCTAATAGTTTAAATTATTGTTTTGTTTCATGTACCTTTTATTACACTGTCAATGTTCAGAATAGATATACAAAGAAACAAAAAAGCCTTTGCAAATATTACTTATCATTTTGAATTAAATTGAACATTATAAACATACAAGAGTTGTGCACATCTTACAAAATATTACTTGTCTAATAAATCTAACACCAGATATAAAATAAACAGTTTATTACAAGAATGTTTTTCTTCACAAGCTCATTGACCAATAGCATTACAATATGCACAATGAACTTTCTACTTGCACAAGTGTTAATCAGTTTACTAAGTTCAGGGATGGCCGAGAAAGACATATATTTTTTTTTGTATCATACATATAACATTATGTAAGGGAGGGGTGGGATAGGGAGGAATATAGGCCCCCACTGTCGGTTGTCCCCAATGTTTTTATATTTCTACAGATGAATATTTAGTGGATGCATTAATATAAAAAGGCACATGTGCTCACCTAATTAAGACATTTTTGAATATCTCAGCTGTTGATGATTCAAGTTTTCAATATGTAAATAGAGCCCCAACCGAGACAGGATTCTCTTTTCTGTATAACTAGACGCTCTATGAGCGTGAAGTCGGGCTAGTCATAAAATCAACACAGGAGGCTAAACAATTCTACTTTGGGCTTCCTGTGTTTGTTCCCAAAGCATCATGGGGGACTATACGCGACATGACAGATAGATAGACTAAAAGGTAAACCTAGAGTCGGACCTTCTAGCCCGACTAATAACATACATGAAAAAATTTCTCAATTCTGATTGGCTAAGAGCAGTGCTGTTTTAAGGAAATACAGTGCAGAAAAAAGGAAATCAGTGGTTTGTTGAATAAATTATCTTGTCACATGTTTACCGTCACTTCCTTCAGAATCGAGAAATTTTTTCATGTATATTATTAAATGGAAATCATATGATTTTCTCGTGCAATTTGGAATAAATTTGAACTCGTGGGTTTTCAAAAAAATTAAATAGCACTCGCCCTATGCAAAAAGAGCAAGGGACTGGGAATGAGCAACACGAAACACCATGAACAATAAAATATTTCAATAATATTTTTCCTTCCAAGAAATGGCATGTCTAAATTAGTAATTTTGTAGAGTTCTGTTGTCATACATTGAATCATTCCAGAGTTATCAGCATTTAAAATGTACCAAAAACGCAAAAGCGAGGCTCTAAAGGCCCAAGTGCAAATTTTAAGCCACATCTTTGTAAATTCAAAAAGGTTTAACTTTTGATCAGTTTATGTTACTACATTGAAATTTTGGAATATCACTAATTTCGATATGCTCTTTCTAATAAAAGCAATGATGTCTTCTAATACTGATTAAGTAAGGAATTGCCTTTTTGCATAGGGTGTATTGCACTATTACACTTTATTTACTAATTAGATAATCTACAATATAGTGTCAAACACAATTTGGCTCATTGTTTTAGCATTAAACCCACTAACATACTGCCTTTAATTTCGAAAAAATATTATTGTTATGTAGTAAACAAAGGTAAATTTTTTAAACTCTGTGTAAGTCCAAAGAAACTTAAGCTTTGGAGTCACACTCGAGAATTGTTAACAATATTTTCAATGAAATATGTTTACATGTGGTGCATGTTTTGCTCTGTTACTCAAACGATACCAAGTAGAAAAGGTTTTCATGTTGAAAAGGTTTTGGTGGGTTTCTACTAATATTAGTCTTGTTAGATATTAGTTGAATGTGAAAAGCTTAAACATGAAAAAGATTAAAAAAAACTTATATATGTTACTAACAGCTAACTTTTGAATTCCTTTCAACGTTGAAGGACAGGATTTTTCTGGAACTATTCTTATTAATCAAGTTTAGTTTTGATCTTACATTACAAAAGTAAAACAAATACAGCAACACCTTGAGCAACTGTCTTGCAATTTGTATATGTAACAATATAATGAAACATTTTTCTGATATTTTGCAAGTATTTACTGGTACTGTTCACGGTTGGTATATTAGTTCAGCCTCTCATCTCTTACCACTGTGTTGGCTTAGGTTCATATGTGAGTTGAGTTTGTTTGGTTGATACTATTCTCTCCCATGCCACAAGGTTTTTCGTTTTTTTTTCAGTGTGCCCTCATAAAAGTGAACATTTAAGTTGAGCATTGAATGCTGTAAATACTGAAATACTGTTAATAAATTTAAGGTGCAAGGCAATAATTGTTGAAAACTGCTATTTTGTTATGCAAGTCTCAATAACTTGAAATTTTGAAAAACAAATCCAATCGTCCAACCATGATAGAGATGTACAATAATATTAGTCTGAGTGTAAAAACAAAGAAAACATAGGTTATGACTAGTATTATAGAGAGAAAAATTTGAGATGTCTATCCATGCTTGCAGAGATTATAGAACCAGCATGACGGCCAAACTTTACACCGGTAACCAAGCCTGTGTGATCTAGAAATTGAAAAAGTAATCTGATAAGTTTAACAAAGTGATAATGATTGCCGTAGTAATATAGGGACAGTCAGCACCAAATCGAAACATTGTTTGAGATTGGATTAAAAAACAATAGAGTCTTTCCAAACAATTGCCCTAAACCTAACCAAACAATAGTGGTACTGTATTTGAGGGGCAACCAAAATGCAGCTTGCAACTGGTGCTGTAGGAATTTTAATACAATTACTTAACTTGATAATCATTTCATAATTCAGTAACAGTGGTAATAATTAATTTATATCTTTATAAGACATTTTTACTATTAGAAAAAGGAAATATACTATGTCTTACCGGTGAAGCTATTGAGGAGTTCCCATTGTTTCACAACGTAGATTCTAGAAAGAAGCAAAGATCCAGTCAAATAACTTCCATTACTAATTCAGTATAATGCTTGCAAAGAATTAACTATTTATATAGAATAGAACCTCTCTTGGGATCATTCCATATCTACACCCACTATAGAAGATATAATTCAACAATACCCCCCCCCCCCCCCCCCCAAAAAAACTTGTTTGTTACACTGCCTCCCCTCCCCCAGAAAAAATGTGCTTACACAACTACCCCTGAGTAAGTTTTGAATTTTGAAATCTGTTATCTAACTGGAATTACTTACTGAATTTCTGATCCTCCTACAGCCAGGTATGTACCACTTTGATCAAAGCTGAGAGATTTTACCTATAAACACAACAACATGCATAGTAATTAATTATTTGAAATTATTAACAAGAAAAAAGCAATACAACAAACAATAACAACAAAGAGGGAGGGAGGATGGAAGGAAGGAAGGGTTAAAGAGGAGAGAAAGAGAGGAGAGAAAGAGAGGGGAGAAAGAGAGGAGAGGAAGAGAGGGGAGAAAGAAAGGGGAGAAAGAGAGGGGAGGAAGAGAGGGGAGAAAGAGAGGAGAGGTAGAGAGGGGAGAAAGAAAGGGGAGAAAGAGAGGAGAGGAAGAGAGGGGAGAAAAAGAGGGGAGAAAGAGAGGGGAGGAAGAGAGGGGAGAAAGAGAGGGGAGAAAGAGAGGGGAGAAAGAGAGGAGAGGAAGAGGGGAGAAAGAGAGGAGAGGAAGAGAGGAGAGAAAGAGAGGGGAGAAAGAGAGGGGAGAAAGAGAGGGGAGAAAGAGAGGAGATGAAGAGAGGGGAGAAAGAGAGGAGAGGAAGAGAGGGGAGAAAGAGAGGAGAGAAAGAGAGGAGAGAAAGAGAGGAGAGGAAGAGAGGGGAGAAAGAGAGGAGAGAAAGAGAGGAGAGGAAGAGAGGGGAGAAAGAGAGGGGAGAAAGAGAGGAGAGAAAGAGAGGGGAGAAAGAGAGGAGAGGAAGAGAGGAGAGATTGAATAAAGATATCAGTACCTCAAATGTATCATCCAGTGTAATAGTCTTAAAGTTTTTCAGTTTCCTCAAATCCCAAAGTTTAACCACAGCATCGTCTGCTGAAGTAGCTAAATAGTAACTATTGGACAAAGGAATATGATTAGCAGGATGACAAAATATTTAAAACATAATTATAATATTGTAAATTACTACAAAAAGAATGACCACCGACAGTAATCCTAACCTTCATTTCATTTATGCTGTACCAGCTAGCTATATGTGCTAGATACATGGTGAATCTGTAAAACTTGTACTTACCCATTTTCTGAGAAGCTGATGTCTGTGATTGGTCCAGAGTGACCAGGGAACTTTGCAACATTGGCTCTCTCTTTCAAATCCCAAATTTTAATTAAGCTACAAAAAGATAACATCCTAAGTTAATAAAATGAACCTAGGACTGAACTAAAAGAGAACATCCTAAGTTAATAAACTAAAAGATAACATTCTAAGTTAATAAACTAAAAGATAACATCCTAAGTTAATAAACTAAAAGATAACATCCTAAGTTAATAAACTAAAAGATAACATCCTAAGTTAATAAAATGAACCTAGGACTGAACTAGGGACCTCCCGCTCCAAAAACCACTTACCAACTAAGCTATACTTCTGTTTCCTATGGAGGAGGCTGTATATCTTAGGGCCCAGGCAAACAACTTCAACATTGTGTAGGGGGGGGGTGGGGGGTTCAACATTTGTCCCAAAATCGGAAATTCCGGGGGGTGGGAGGGTCAATAAAAAAAATTCCCTCCATTGGGGGTATGGATTATTTCTGGAACTACACATTTGCTTCAACATCCGTTTGATTTTGTTGAATGGCAATGTTTAAACAGTTTTAAACTTTTCAACATCAATTCAACACCGATTCAACACGTTTCAACAATGTTGAAAGCAGGGTTCGTGCTGATGTCAGTAAACAAAACCTAAGGAGTTTTCAAGGAGTTTTCAAGGAGTTTTAAGTAATTTTTAAGCACTTTTTGCGACAACTTAGCATTCTGGGACGGTCGTTCTCAGTACCCCTCAATAGATGCAGGGATGCCTGTCGGATAATTTCTTTGCAATTTCAATTAAACTTGTTGAACTTGTTTTACGAAAATCATGTACAATACTATAATTTTTACTTAACTTTAATTTGCAATACTAGAATTTTTACCCTACTTAGCTAGAATTAAAGAGTTTTTAAGGAGTTCTTGCTGATTTTCTAAAATTCAAGGGCTTTTCAAGTGCCCTTAAAAACGTAAATAAAATCGAAGGAGTTTTCAAGGAGTTTAAGGAGTAGCACGAACCCTGTGAAAGAGTTTAAAAGCTTTCAAACATTGCCACTCAACAAAATCGAACGGATGTTGAAGCAAATGTTGAAGCTGTTTGCCCATATCACTTACCAACTATCAATCATATCACATTGGCGAGAGCTCTCAATCATGAGATATCAAGTTAAGCACTCAAAGATAAATAAATTATCATATCTTCACACGCCCATGTATCAATCTCTATTTATCTTAGTTTTTGACCTAGACATTATATAAGTTGTTGATGTAACAATCGCATTTGTGTTGTATCAGCTATACCATTGTGTGGCTTTAGCTTGTGATTAAACTTGCGGATACAAGGCAGCCCTATTGTTGTAAACATAACATACCTATCGGATGTACCAGTACCAAAGATTAGACCATCAGGATGGAATTGTGCACATGTCAGACCTGAAACAAACAAATAATCCATCTATATTTTAAATTGCTGGCAACAAGTATATAGTTCATTCAAAGAAACACATGTAAATGTAAAATCATCAGGTTGTTTGAATTGTTTTTACTATGATAAAAAGTTTTCATTCAAATAACATCAATAGTTTGAACATTTATATGATATTTATGATTTATATTTTTACGATCTTTTAATTCTCTTTTTGGACAATTTTTATCTTACAGCAATAACCAGTGTATCATGACTAGCACATTGTGAATTTCAACTTGATATTTTGTTTTTCCGATATATCAATCCTTTTGGACCTTGAAAATTTCTTGGTTAATTTGATGTAAGCTCTGCCTGAAAACTGATTGACATATCAGAAAAATCAAATGCAATTTGTTTCAATAATTATTGTCTTACCTTGGTTAACTGATGGATCAGAGATACATTTGTTCAAGACATGACCAGTGCGAATATCAGAGAAGGCCCAGTACTGTAAAACAAAAGACACAATAATTGTTTGTGTGCTTTATTAGGAATGGGATAAAATTTCAAACAATAAATTCAAATCTTAAACAAACCTGATCAGCAGAACAACTTAATAAATAGTCACCTAAAACAAAATAGTTTTATTAGTAATACCACAGGACAGGTCATCCTAATTAAATAAATATATCTTATTAGACAGTTTGATGTGTAATATTAAGTACTTATTGACTGAGTGGGAGAGCCGTACAGGAAAATATTTGGCTCTTGGTCATTTGTACGGACCTCGCTGCGCTCGTTCCGTACCTCATGACCGCGAGCCAAATATTTTCCTGTACAACTCAGTCAATAAGTTTTTTATCATATGACCCGTATTTTACCCGGCGCGCACAATTTTTGTTGTGATGTTTCAAGTAGCTGGTCCATACGTGTTTGTACGGACCAGGTGAAAAAAGCTGTAAGGACCCCATCACATGACTTTTTCCAAAGGTTTTCTTAAAAGCGTGCGTCAGGCAAAATACGGGTCATATGATAATATCATAGACCCCTAATGGTATCAAATTGCGTTTGCTCCTATCATGGCAAATGATGATACAAATAGTGCTAGCATGCAGGGCTCGAAATAGCTGCCTGCCAATAGCCTAATGGCAGGCCAAATTTTAGGTTTAGCAGGCAAAAATAATTATGAACTGCCAAATGGATAATAAAATTGCACTCAAAATTTACTGGAAATCGTCTTTCATGGTTTCTGCATCTGCAAGTGGTAGGCCAAATTATTTTCTTAGTTCGAGCCCTGGCATGATATATTTTAGACTATATGTCTAACATTTATGGCAGTTTAATGTTACATGCAACCAACAAATAAAATAGACCACTCAAAATCTAAATTATATTACCTAGATCAATTACCTATTGAAGAGCAGAAGTTGGAATAATGGATATTATGTCATAAAAATTGTCTTCTTTCACTCAAACTCTTGACTGGCCTAATTGCCAGCATGTTTCGTGGTCCACTCAGTGTAATGACTATTTTTTATGCATATTCTCCACAACTATAACATTTTGTCCATTGAGTTTTTCGAGAAGATTGAGTGGCCTAGGACTTGATATACTCATTTAAAAAAAAACATTCTCTTAGCTGCCAAGACTGAAATTAATGCTGTTTTGTGCTGATGTACAAAATGTGATCATCAGTTCACATGTGTGTTATTGTTTTACAATCAATTTTGTTGATAACAAGTGTAATTTCAATATATTGCCAGCACAAAAACAGCATTCGTTTCAGTCTTGGCTCAATGCTTGTTGCTCAGTCCTAACAACATTTTTTTTAAACAAGTGTATAAGAACATGTACACAGGGTTCGTGCTGATGTCAGTAAAAAAAATCTAAGGAGTATTCAAGGAGTTTTCAAGGACCAAAAAGTAATTTTTAAGCACTTTTTGCGACAACTTTGATAAAGAAATGATATTCCTGTCATTGTTAACATCGCACAGAATGAACAAATATCAAAATTTACCCTACTTTAGCTAGAATTAAGGAGATTTTAAGGAGTTTATGCTGATTTTCTCAAAATTC
Organism: Metridium senile; assembly: GCA_949775045.1. Classification (NCBI taxonomy): domain Eukaryota; kingdom Metazoa; phylum Cnidaria; class Anthozoa; order Actiniaria; family Metridiidae; genus Metridium; species Metridium senile. Next base: position 29,895,381 of record OX459095.1, read on the forward strand.
AAGGGCTTTTCAAGTGCCCTTAAAAACGGAAATCAAATTTAAAGAGTTTTCAAGGAGTTTAAGGAGTAGCACGAACCCTGTGTACAATATTATAATATCTTACCAGTTGCATGTAGACTGAGTCCTGTAACAGCTTCATCATGAGCCTGTGAAAACAGAGAGGCAAAATAAAGGGGTTTGTTGAGAATATATTACCCTTTATGGAGGTTGAACCATTGTGATATGATCCATTATCATCAATATACTAGCCCAAATAACAAACTGTCCTATTGAAAACATGCGTCTGGCAGGCCAAAATGAATTTTGGCAGGCCGCAAATCATACCGCATCAGCCCTGTTTCAGAAAATTGATGATATATTGATGATAATGGGAATAACATAACTTTTGTCAGACATATTGTTTATTTGCAGCCCTTGTATCGTCATTTCAAATAAACATTATGCAGGGCTCGAACTAAGAAAAACAGGTTCCCATTTTCATCTGTACTTTCCCATTTAAATCTGTACTTATGCAAATTTTGTTGATGTGTGCTAAACACACATATCAACCAATCAGAGAAGTTCACTTCAGAAATAATATACTCTGATTGGTTGATCTGTGTGTTTAGCACACATCAACACAATTTGCATAAGTACAGATTTAAATGGGAAAGTACAGATTTAAATGGGAACCTGTTGAAACTAATTTGGCCTGCCACATCCAGATGCAGAAACCGTGAAATGTGTTTTTCAGTAAATTTTGAGTGCAATTTCATTATCCATTTGGCAGTTCATAATTATTTTTGCCCGCCAAACCTTAAATTTGGCATGGCATTTGGCAATTGGCAGGCAGCTATTTCAAGCACTGGTATGCCCTCCAAAAGTCATATTATTGTCCTATTTACAATGTCTTGTTTCAGAGTATAGCGGAAAACACTATCCTCCATTATCCTACCTTGATAGCATGAGAGCAGGTTCCAGTTTGTAGTGACCACACCCTAATGCTGCTGTCAGCAGACCCAGTAATGCCAACTTCCTAATATAATAACAGGGGTCAAATGAAGTTAATTATCAGTGCATTATTAAGTATTTACAACCAACTTTACTTGGAAACACAGCAGATGAATAACTTGGGTTGAATTGATGGTCAGTTAACTGACTGTATGTTTTGTGTGGTTACATCCTTGACTGGCCAGGTATTTTGTCCAGGAGCCAGTCAAGCTCTTGGTAATTAATTATTTCAATTGAACAAAATAAGAGTACCCAATCAGTATTGAAAACTGTTTCTGAGGAAAATTGGGCACCACTGGCTTCAACAAGAAAAATAATTATCATTTCAGGCCTTGGACAAAGATTATTTTTAATTTATTTTTCTTTACTAAACAAATTATTTTTTGAATATATAGATGATGTATAATGATGTAATCTTGAGAAATGTATATTTGTGGATTTATTTTTAGCTGTTTCTGCATTTAACATACCTCAGTAGGATGGTAGATGACATTGGTTACTTTCTTTGTATGTCCTTTGAGAGTTGTGATAATCTGGTAATACAACAACATATAAAATTTATAATAACTTCAATAACTTCATAATACATCAATTTTAAGAATAAAGCAAAGTTTTCAACAAAATCAACGAATGTTGAAGCAAATGTTGAAGCTGTTTGCCCACCTACGTTCAACATCGTTCAACCATTCTACAGCATTCAACAAAGTTGAATGAATGTTGAAGCAGTTTGCCCGGGCCTTAAAGAGTCTAAAATCACTGGAGAAGTTTCATATACCCACTTTCTCAATATTGTTTTGTAGTGTTCACTTGAACTGTGCTCATTGATTAAAACTTATTTAAATCAAGAAACATTCCAAAAAACTGTGCTCACTTGTGTGACTGCCTGAACACTTTGTTGGCTTTTTGGCCAAAACCAATCAAGACTTATAGTCTGGCTGGATGTATAATTATGCAAATGGGTTAATATTAAAGCAATGTTGTCATATATTATTGAAAGATCTGGGCCCACAGTAATTGGCTAATACTGTTGTTGGTACCCTGCCATGTTAATTATTCATTATTTTTCTAATGTAATTTGTTTCCTTTGTTTCTGTATTTATTAAGCTAGGTGAAGCTAATAAAATATAATATAAGATAATAACTATGACGTTTCATCTTACTTGTTCAGTATCCTTGTGGAAAACAACAGCATTTTTATCAAGACCACCTGTAAACAAACAAACATGGACATGAAAGTTGTACCTATCAAATTTGGATCTATGGAAAATTATAACAATAAAATAAAAAAAGGATGACCAAATTTTCAGGACAACTTTATAAGGTTATTCACAAAGATACAAGTTTATACATACAACTTAAGGAAGGTGATCCAATATTCAAAATATCAAACCAATTTCACAACACAGTCCGACTAAAATGTGAGCAAGATAATTATTAATGTAGTTGTTGTTTGTCACTTGGAAATAGAAATTTAGATATTTATTATTATTTATATATATGAAAATGTATGCTTCTAAAAGTGTACATGGAGACAACTTTTTCACAAAAACAAATTGGTCCAAGGCTGGATTCCAACCAGCATGAGGCCATTGGATCAATTTTCAACTGATTTCTAAGTCCATTTTAAATCATTCAAGCAAAACAGTCTGATGTCATATATTAATAAGGTAAAATATCAACAACTATCATAGGCAGCCCAACTACTCCTTTCGAGGATTTTTTATTTTTCAATAAAGATTCAATGGAAAAAAATGCGCGCGACTCTTTTGGTTTCTTTGTTTGGCGCGCGCTTGTAGTCTTTGGGTTTCCTGTGGCGCGCTTGTAGATTATGGGGTTCCTGTGGTCAATCCCGCGGGAGACAAGTATATATTGTGACAAGGTATGAAACACGGTCACGTGATAAATCACAATTTCGCTACTATCTCTTCACCTAAAAGACGAATTAATGATTTTTCTACGAATAACAATAGGAATCATCTTTCTCCAGATAACATACGAGTTTGAGTCTTCAATCTTTATTACATGACGAGAATTTCCTCTTGGACGCTAAAACTCGCGATGGATCGATGTGTGCCCCAGGTAGCTTGGACACTTTTCCGTGAAGCGCTCGGGGTTTTTCATTCGTTTGACATTCGTAGAGGTTTCGAGGAAGTCGTGAACTGTCGTGAATGCACGAATTTTTCCGAAATCTTGGCGAATTTCGGAATATTTTTACCTAAAACTAAATACTTCGTCCGTCGTAAAAGCTTTTTTTCAGGGTTTTTCTTTAATACACATAATGGCCGAAATTACTTTAAAAACCGAGCAAAGGAAAGTGGTTGACCGTGTATTAATGTGTGGACACAATGTTTAGCTTGCAAGCTAATGAAACGATCGAATTTAATTTGTCGTCAATAACATGTCTGTTGGCCGGTTCTTGTTGGGAAATCCCCGATGATTTTGGTCGTAATAATGAAGGATTTATTGACTAACAAACAAATCTAGACATCCTTTAACCTCAAGCAGATGATATTTACTCACTACTGACATCGACATTATGTGGCTGGTTTGAGTTGAGGATTGCTTGGACATTTTTCAATCAAGTAAAATTCACGGCTAAATTCGGACGAAAAGAAATCGCCATGATAGTCAGGTAATCCTGCTTTGAACAAAAAAAGATGTATTCGCCGTTGGTCAGTTATTAAATAAATGCATTGATGAATACTTAAGACATTGACTATAGTTATATCGTAAAGCATCTGTTTTTGCAAGCTTATTTATTCAAGTGAATAATTTGTGTGCTAAACTTTGTCCGTTGGATGCCTTGTCATTCGCTGGGGTTTGCATTGTTTAGAAATGAACAGATATCTTACTTTATCCTTTGACATCAATAACCTAATTAGGCTGCTTTTTTGTACTCTTTTTAATTCAAAAACAAAACTGTCAAATATAAACTTTTTTGATCTTTTTTCGCTCTTATTCAACAATAAAAGTGACTTTTAGAACTACCTGTTCTGTTTATGTGATGCATTGAGTGTTTTTGTTGTTTTTGCTTTGTTTTTATCAGCTTTTTAACAAAAAGAAAATATTTACTCGACATTTTGAACGCCATTTTTAAAAAGTGAACAGGGAGCAAACACAACTTTTTCGCTGTTCCTCTGTCTATTTGTTTTGTTTTGTTTTGTGTTTTGTTGTAAAGACGTCGACATTCTATTTAATTTCGGAGACTGTTCGACCTACTCTACGAATGTCAAACGAATGAAAAATCCCGAGCGCTTCACGAAAAAGTGTCCAAGCTACCTGGGGCACACATCGATCCATCACGTGACCCGTGTTTCATGCCTTGTCACAATATACAAGGTACCTGACCCTGCTGACCATCCAGCCCGCGGGATTGACCACAGGAACCCCACAATCTACAAGCGCGCCACAGGAAACCCAAAGACTACAAGCGCGCGCCAAACGAAGAAACCAAAATAGTCGCGCGCATTTTTTCCCATTGAATTTGAAAAATAAAAAATCCTCGAAAGGAGTGGTTGGGCTGCCTATGCAACTATCAGGTGAATTTTGATTTTAATTCAAAAAGTTTCCTTCAAATGAAACATGATGAATGCTACAATACTTGTGAGTTTTTTGTATTGTAAAATGATTATTTCTAAAAAAGTACAGTAGTTCTTTTATTTTTTGGTTCTTTTTTACATTGTGTAATTTCTAGCTTATTATTGTTTGTAAATTGTTGTAAATTTGAATTAAAAAAAAAATAATCAAAAAAATACCTGTGAGAACTTTAGATGTGTCTGAAAGTTGAACATCCAAAGCCAAAATTCCTGGAGTACTCGCACTGTGGAGTCCCTAAATACATCAAACAACACAAAATGAAAACAACTTTCTGGAAACAAAATTTCTGCCTTACACACTGGCCAGTTTAAAACCATTTGATACAATCTTTTCTTAGATCGTTTTAAATCGATTCATACATTTCTTAGGGCTATCTTACCGGGTATGTGGCAACTTGCTGGTAATTACGTATTTTGTCTGGTTGAGTAAGGTCTTCTGGCATTCTCTTTCCTCTCTGATGAATAATAGATATAAAAATGCTTGAACAATCATAGACATCCTTGTTGTATGTTGATCAAATCATTACGAAAAGGAAAATGCAGCTGAAGTTACTAGTATTTCCATTTTGAGCTCTTCATAGCACAGCCTGTCAGATATTTTTTTAGTATTTGGTGCAAATGATGACAAGCCAATGTACACCTGATTTTAATTCAGTAAAACATGTTTTTGTACTTTAAACATACCTTTTTACGCTCTGCAGTAAGGAGTGTAGCTTTCTTTTGCAGCTGAAATTAGAGAATAAAAACAGGTAAAGATTAGTATCACAATATTTCATTTTTTTTAAATTGTTCGTCTTCAAAATCCCTAATCCAGCATGTAATAAAAAATGCAAAAATAACTTTAGGAAATTTTATGCTCGCGCATAAGTATCACATGTACAAATAGTTAGCGCGCTAGTAACATTTTCCATTGATGGTCAATTTGTCCGAAAGCTTGGTCGTTTTGCTAAATTAAAATGTAGTTCAATGCATCCAAAATGTCAGTACCTACGTACCAAGAAACGATTAACTTTAATATAGCAAAAATAATATTATAGTAAAAGTTGAATTCTTTCAATATTATGTTACTTACTTTCTGGAGTACTTCTTCACTCATACCAGTTTCTCCGGCAGGCTGAAACAAAAATGAAGATTTGTAGTAAGTGACATTATAAGTGACTTACTCAAGAGAATAAGGCAAGTAGTTAGTTACCTGTGCAATCTCCATGCTTTCTTCAGCCTAAAAATAAATATAATAAATGAATAAAGGACTAAACAAACAATCAATTGAACAAATGAATAATGAATGAATGAGCAAGTGAATGAACAAATGAATGAATGAGCAAGTGAATGAACAAATGAATGAAACTACTTTTTATCTCTAAGAATAATTGAGACACACAACATATATATATATATATACAGCGGTACCTCTATTAAGTGGTTACCCTCACGACTTTTCAAAGTGGCCGCTTAATAGAGGTTGGCCGCTGAATAGAGGTATAGAATAGGTATAGGAATAGATTTGGGACTTTTTATTGTGGCCGCCTAATAGAGGGTGACTGGTTAATGTATGACCGTTTATATTGTATATACCACTGTATGTACAATCTTTGACAAAAGTAGTTGACACAATGGTATTATTTTATCTCATGGTGACTGATATTGCATTGATTGGTCAACCCAACATACAAAGCACCAAACAATAACCCCTCCCCCCCTCCCCAACATTACCAAGGGGGATTAGGAGAGTATCAATTTCACCAGTGTTACAGTGCGAATCAAAAAACCATGGGCATTATATTTTAGAAATTGTTTATTGTTCATTGAACAACTCACAAAGAACTCTAACTACAAAAAGTTTATCATACCACACATCAGTCAAACTTCTTGCGGTGATATAGATGTTTCTGAGTTGTTCAACAAACAATAAACGATTTCTAAAGTATTTCTGGGTGCCCATGGTTTTTTGATTCGCACTGTAAAATGATTTAGTCACAGTCATATCAAAGATTGTTGGTACTTGTGATGGAAATTGATTGCATTTTCACTGACTATTCAACTTACAGGCATTGATGCAGGTGCAGCAGCAAATGCAGCAGGCGCAGCAGTAATACCAGCTTGAGGTTTGAGTGTAGCCAAGGCTGAACAAAATCAAACAACAATCAACATTACTGAATTAATTATAGTTGTCTTCCTGTTGTTAAACTAACACTTAGACAAAACCATCCAATCAAAAAAAAAAAAACATTCAAACCAGACAGAGATAGAACTGACAACAGCATAAGCCAATCAAATTATATGCAATATGATTGGTTGATTATCAATTCATCTAAAGTGGTCCCGGTTGGAATGTCCACACTGTAATACCTTTATGCCAGACTCTCAAAAGAACAATTCTCTCTAAACCAGACATTTTTTCTTTTGGTCCCAAAGTTTTCTATAGCTAACAGGTTCCCATTTAAATCTGTACTTTCCCATTTAAATCTGTACTTATGCAAATTGTGTTGATGTGTGCTAAACACACAGATCAACCAATCAGAGTATATTATTTCTGAAGTGAACTTCTCTGATTGGTTGATCTGTGTGTTTCGCACACATCAACAAAATTTGCATAAGTACAGATTGAAATGGGAAAGTACAGATTTAAATGGGAACCTGTTAGCTGTAAATAATACCTCACTAAACCTGAACCCCTGCTAGACATTTTGTGCCTGCACTGTCTAGTATAGAGGACAGACAACTGCCAAGCAAGAAATGATTCAGAAAGTACAAACACAAAGAGCAACTTGTCACATTGTCACCTCAATGTTTTATGTTAGCTGTATCTCTGCTTAGATTTTTTTTAACATTCTGACAATTCTTGGTTGAGCCTATGTATAATATCATCATTAAATTATCTTGAAAACAAATGATTAGTTTTTACCTTCACGAGCAGCAGTGACTTCTTTTGTCAACCTTGCTATGACACGGCATGCTGCATCATGTTGATATAAGGCATGGGACAGTTCTGTGCAACAAAACAATCATTATTGTAATGTGCTATTATTTGTCTTTACCATCTAGAAAATTTAGATGTTTCTAAAATGTAACATTCTATTCTTGCAATAATTAATCTCACCAATAGACCGAATCGAAATATCATTGGCATACTCTTATTGTTCTTGACTGTCTAGCCTCATGTTCACGTTGGAAAACAATAGAGTTTTCACATGTATTGCGAGGCTGGGCAGTCAAGAAGAATTGTTATTCAAATTTGCCGCCATATTTTGATTCGGTATATGATATATTTGTGATATGATTTCATTGCTATGTTATAGTCAAGTGAAACTACCATCCAAAATATTATGATCATAGATGTCATGTCAATGTCATGTTATTATATTTTAGACTGCTTTCTGTTTCTACTTCTGAACTTTGGAATGCTCTTCCCTCCTCCAAGAGACTGTTTCTCTCTCATTATCTTTCCAAACTCTGCTTGATTGAGTTTGTTTTAAGCCACTTTCCCTGTAAATAGTTTCTTATGTCTTACGTTTTTGTATTGTTTAATATACACCCTTTCCGTGAAACATTGTCACCTGTGAAGTGAAAAGCCTACAAGCTAGTAGTGCAGGGGACTATGGGTAACCTATGTATACTCTATTAGAACGCAGGGATTTCATGGCCACATTGCTACACTTTTCAATATGTTATTGAGAAATGTCCATTCTGACTTATCAAACAACAAGAAAGGTGTTCTGAATGCACATTTAGTTAATTCTGTACTGATCCAAGATCCTTTGCACCACTAGCTTGTGTGCTTTTCACGGGTGACAAACTTTCTTGGAAAGGGTGTATGCCTAGAGCAGACCTGGATAGACGTTGTATAAATGGATCATTACTGTTTTATTAGTAATATCATTATATAAGTACCTTGTCTTGCTGTCTGAAGCTGCTGTCGCAAAGTGAAGGAATGCAACATGCATGCATCCTGGAAAAAAAAAAAACCATAATCAATGTTACTGAATAGAAAAATGCAAGAAGGCTTGTCATTTTCAGTACTTTGGATATTTCGGCTCTTCTCCAAAGGCCATCAATAGCAAAATGAACTAAACCTAATTTAGATTCAGATTTTGTTCATTAATGCAATAAACACCTAATACCAAAAATGAAAAAGTATGATATCCCTTAGCCTGATTATCAGACCTTCCTGGGTCCTACGCTAAAATAACTCCTAAATATGAACTTTTCGTGAATATGTTTTATAAATAAGAAAATTAAATGTATAAAGGATATGTTGTCAGGAAATTATTGAGCACCCATACATTGTTTGTAATATGAGTCCCTTCTACAGTCCGTCCTGTAGTTGTGCATTCCTGACATACCTCACTTCTCGAAAAACATACCATTCGCTCTGTTTGGTCAAAAATCAAACAATGCAGAACGCGGTATCCGGCGAAGTCCATCAGACAGAGTTTAGGGAGAAAGCGTTAGCGTAGGACCGAGGCCTTTCTGAAAACCAGGCTAGATATCCCTGTTTTAATATATCTCTACTGAGCAGCTGGTAGTAGTAAAGATTCTCAAAACTATTTTATATACAACAACAATAATGAAGAGTACTCCAGTCTTAAAAAAGTGACTACAAATCCACCTACCCATTCATCTTGAAGACCTTTTAGAATAGCAGGGATACTGGTTGCTGATGGAGGTCTTGGCTTGACTAATGGACTTGCTAAATGAATCAAGAAATTGATCGTTAAAAACAGAATTCTCTTGGAAAGGACACAGAAAAATATTTGCGATTTCCAAAATATCTCAGTTATATCAATCTTGCTACAATCTTAAGCAACAAAATAACAATTTTAATTTGTACTTCATTAATAAGTCAATGCAGAATCAAGTTGTGGCCTGGGTGGAAGTATTTTCTGCAAAGGCGCTCTGGATTGCTACATGGGCATCAACACCATTTTGCCATTGTTGCATGCCATGTAACAAATGCCTCGATTCAGGCCACATCTAGGTTTTGCATTGGCAAATTGAATTATGTCTCAGAGATTCAACTTTTACTGTCAATGAACAAGTGAGACTATAAAAGTTGAATGTCTTGAAACATCTGAAAATAAACTGTTTAAAATACATGTCATCTCCAGCAACTGACATTTCTTTATCCTTGCACCCACACAAAAAAGGACTGTAATTAATCCACATACTTTTAATTTCAATGAGCTGTTCTTCAGCCAAGGCATCTCCAGTAATTGGATCTGTACCATTCTCTGCTATATACTTCTCAATAAGTCTTCTCTCAAAGACATGTCCTGATGCTGGAGAAATACAGGGGTGTTCTGGTACCTCAGTACTAACTGGAAAACAAACAACATTAATTACACTAAATATAAATGGAAACTAGCGAGTAAACTAGTATAGGATGCGTCGGTGTTTGATATAAACGGTAGGTAATATAATGAAATTTGAAACACCGTAAACAATGTTGACTTAACTTTACTGACATTTAGAGCTTTAGCCCTTCATCGGAGTAACGAATGGCTAAAGCTAGAAACGTCAGTAAAGTTAAGTCAACATTTTTTTTTACGGTGTTTTTTTTACAGTAAATATATATGAGTTATACAATGGTTTTGAGTGGCATACCGTATGAAATATACCACAAGTATTTGTATTTTCTAGTATACACACAAGCCTTTAGGCAAGTGTGTATGCAAAGAAAATACAGTACAAGTGATGAGTGGGATATTCATTGTATGTCACAAGAAACATTGTATAACTATTTTATCCCACACCATATAAAATAAAGAGAACCTGCAATGTCTCCTGGGAAGAGGCAGTTGAATACCACCAGATATACAAAGGCTTTCAAGCATTCTGATTGGCTGTATTTTGTGTAATGTGGGATAAATTATACTTAGCACTCCTTCATGAGAGAAAGAAAGACTGTGCTGAAACCTTGCAACTACTTGTTTGTGCATGAGCAGTAGTTGCTTAGAAACACAAACATCTGAACAAAAATATAATGCCTCACATAGGCCAAATCTAATGCAAATGATTTTAAACAACAGGTTTTGGTCATTTGCATTAGATTCAGCATGCGCGATGTAGCGTTTGAACTAGGCCTTAATTTCAGTTACAGTATTAAATAATAATAATAATCATCATCAGGCAGTCTCAACTGAGCTACATGCCTGGCTGTCCAGTTGTACATTGATGTGTAGTAAAAGTGTTGTTATAAATACAAATTTAAATAACATTAACAAAAGCCTTTATTAAATACTTTGTAATTGCTAACTAATAAAAAAGGGACAACATTTTATTGTGGCAATCAAATAAGTAGGAATTTTTGTGGTATTTAATGATATTAAGACAGCTAATTTATAATCAAACTTAGCTAGAATGCCATCATAAATATGGAAAATAAAGTTTCTAGTGGTTAAAGTGGTCATAAATGTTTGATTTGTGCTGAATTTAATACACCATCAAACTACAGAAAAGACACCTAATACAAGAATCTCTTACACAAATGTTTGTTTGATTCAAGTCACAAATTGATTTAATTTGATAAATTATAATCCAATTCTTGAATTATAACCAAGAACTTTAAGTGTTTAGATGCTAGTTTGTTTTTCTGACAAGCGTTGTTTTATAGAAAAGTTATCAATAAATTACAATGTTGATGCAGAGTTGTCGAAATGACAGTCCAACTTCAAGCCGGCTACTCCAAGACTCCAACAAACTGCAATGCGCGTGGCCTAAAATTATCAGATCTGACAATAATTTAATATCTTACACATAATATAGAGAAAAGTTATAGAAACATACGAAGTATAAAACAAAAGAACGAAGAAAACGGAAAAAATGCCGCCTTTTACACGTGCATAATAAGCTAAACAAAGTTAACTTTTGATGAAAACTAAGCTAAGATTTTTCCGTGATTTGGTCATTGTGTTAAGTAAAAATCAACAAATTGCAATCGACAGGACAGTCTGTAGTAGTATCAGAGGTTTATATGGGTTTGTAGTGGATATATGAGCTAATAATCGAGTTATATTTGAAGTTTACTCACTTGAGCAGTACATCGCCATCTTGGATTCTTTACCGCATGTGAGGAGTGAGGCATGACGGGAGTGGAGCCCAGACTCTCGCTCTATCTCCAGACCGGATCGAAGCACGCATTTTTATCTTCCACTTCCATTGTTCATGTATTTTTCACTTTGATAGTTTTTGAAAAACAGATGATGTAACGAAAGTCGATTTTAAAATCAGCATATATTTTTGACAATAAATCTTTATATTTTTTAAATCTTATATTTTTTACAATAAATGTTTGACAATAAATCACATGACATTTTGTGCATGGTAAAAGAATTTAGTTTATGGGCTGTTTCCTGCGGGTCTTTTGAGTTGATGGCTCTTGGTGATTGCGCGGATGTGGCCGAAGTCTTCATCCTTTACGTAAACCGATTTGATGCTTCAGATTCGCCTCACTTTTTTCATTTTTTTTTCTATATTTATTTGCTAGTTCCAGTTTTAGCAATCTGGGGCACTTTTACAAGAAAAGCACCACAAAACAATTCTCGATCTACCCTCAGGTCTTCGAAGCCCTTTGCAAAGTCTTAGCAAATTAAAAGCCCTCGATGAAAGAACACGCAACTGTGAGACTGAGTCCTTACTGCACCCCTGGTTTTCAAAATACTAGGATAAGCAAGGAAAGCAAGAGAGTAGGTGATAGGAAAAGGAGTATAACGTTTTCTTTTAACATAGTCTTAAAGCATTCAGAATTTAGTATAGAATAAAGTTTTTTCAGCAAATAATCACGCATAAATTATGAAGCAAATCATTTTTGAAACAGTAGATGCACCATATACCTCCCAACCACTCCTATAGAATTAGCGTATTTACCCAGGCCCGCTCTGAAAATCAGGCTATCTGCGACCCTGTACTAGCTGAATGTTATCTGATCTTAGTAAAACCATTGAATGAAGCCTGCCACAAAAATCAGTATAATGATAATTAAAATAAAAATGAATAAAACACAAAGTATCATGCTCAATAATAGGGTGGTTACACTGTTCACAATTATTTGCTCATCCCCAGACGGCGATTGTTAGATCTTGAAAAATATCTGAAAACCCCTTGGGGCCCATTTGGAGGACACTTATGTATTCTGTATCGTTAAATTGGCACTCAGGGGTTATCAAGTGTTATTTTGGGACGTTTATTGACCTGACAAGACCCCAGGCCATGGACTGAATATTGCCATTGGTCGTAACCAGCTAACTGGGCTAGCGTTATGAGCTATTTGACTGAGGGGGGAGTGGTGGTGCATGTAGTCGATTTTTTTTAAATCAGAATGGAATTAATAAGGCGAACTCTCGAAAACTGGAAATATATTTTTTTGAAAGCAGCACTATAAGAGGAATGTTATAAAGAAAGTGAGGCCTTCTGTTTTCACTCCCACAAGTATTAATTTGCCGTGTAGGGGTAGGGTCGGGTCATTTGACCCTGTTACATGTAAGAGAAAAATGAAAATCATGCATTTGCATTTCCGCCAATGGAAATTGAAAAATAGCCGCCAATTGTTTTCCGTCCAATCAGAGAGCGCCATACTGTTTATATATAACGCAACCCCATCAATGAAAGCAATGATCAACGAGGCTTCACTATCGCGACTTGTTATCAATTTTTCAAATACTTGGGTTCTGTCCCGCTAGGCTGTGGTTTGTCTAGCTTGGGTCGAACGACGGCGCTGTTTTATAAGCTTTGTCTGGGGTGAAACTTTAATATCCTAGATACTTCAATTAGTGATTCAAAGTAAACTGAATGGACCTGAATGGTTGATGTTTGTTTGACGTTTGATAAGCTATCCGTTTCACCATTATAACGTCATTCCTTTGCCGTGCTAGGGGATCGTCCAGGGATTGATGTTTTACAGAAGCTTCAAGGTAAAGACACATTGGATCACGTGAAGATGAATGAGCACGAGAGATGAAAGGGAAAAATGTAAGTAGAACACATATACCGCTGTGAGATTTTCCATAGTAAGAGTATTCCTCGAGTGGGCAATAAGGACCGATATGACATTGTTGTACATTTTGGGCTTTATCTGTAAGCGTACATCAATCAAACAAACATGTAGTTATAAAACCGCGTGTGATGTCTTCGATGGCAGTCAGTTTAGCCTTTGTAATGTTCTAGAAGTAGAAATCGGCCCGACAGCCTTCACCAAGCCGATAGATATTTAACACATGCCTTGAATACCGCCGGTCGACGTAGCCTTTAGAGTTCATCTTGATTTACTATAACAACTAAATTCCAACGGCCGTCAATTTTGATTAATTTGGTACCATCTAATCAAAGGAACATAGACTAATATATTATCGATACCATGAATTGTTCAGAATACTTTAGTGAATGGTTTATAGTTTATAAATACAGTCACTAAAAAACCGGCAGTGATTAGTGCTAAGGTTATCCGGGCTATGGCATTCCATTAACTATAAACTACCAGTGTTGGATCTTTCAATCACTTGATTGTACAGTTGTATGCTACTGCGAGATAAATAATTGCTAAATGATTTATCGATTGTTTTGACAACCACAGGAAGCCCAAACCTTTATAGCAACAAAGTGGTTGTTATAAATGAATCTAAATAAAATACATCAATAGGTAATTCAATGATGACTGAATGAATGAATGAACCACACTGTGACTGACTGTTATAATAAATGCGGATTGATTGATTGAATGAATGAATGAATGGATAAATGAATGAATGGGTGTGGTAATGAATCTAAATAAAATACATCAATAGCTAATTCAATGATGTATGAATGAATGAATGAACCACACTGTGACTGACTGTTATAATAAATGATTGATTGAATGAATGAATGAATGAATGAATGGATAAATGAATGAATGGGTAGGGTGAATGAATGAATGGATAAATGAATGAATGGGTAGGGTGAATGGATGGATGGATAAATGAATGAATGGATGGATGGATAGATGGATGAATGGGTAGGGTGAATGGATGGATAGATAAATGAATGAATGGGTGAATGGATGGATGGATAGATGGATGAATGGGTGAATGGATAGATGGATGAATAAATGAATGAATGGGTGAATGGATGGATGGATAGATGGATGAATGGGTAGGGTGAATGGATGGATGGATGGATAAATGAATGAATGGGTGAATGGATGGATGGATGGATAAATGAATGAATGGGTGAATGGATGGATGGATAAATGAATGAATGGGTGAATGGATAGATGGATGGATAAATGAATGAATGGATGGATGGATGGATATATGAATGAATGGGTTAATGGATGGATGGATAGATGGATGAATAGATATCAATAATGGGACAAGCGAATGACGATCTGGTTGAGTAAACGAATGCATGAATATCAAATAGATAAACCGATAAACAGACGAACGAATGAATGAATAAATGAATGAACGAATAGATGACTTAATGGTTAGATGAGAGAGTTTAGTCGTGAACGAACAAAATGAGAAATGTATAAATACGGAACGAAATCTTTATTTATACAGGGTAATCCCTTCAGGGTGTAGATACACGCTGTTATGAATGGGTTATATAAAGGCCTTGGCCCGTACAGTTATAAGCACCATTTATAGGACTATCAGTTATATAACATTCCGAGAAAGATGGAAATTCCTGACGTAATGAGAATCTTATCAATTACATTGGCCAATCACTCATCATGATTTGATTTCTTTTGCTTTATCTATATATTACATGTACGTATAAAATCTTAAAAAACTCAGTATCTATTATACATTCGTAATAGAAGAGCATAGTGTTTACAAGTGTTTGTGCTAATATGCCAACCATTTTCACAATAGATTTTTTAATTTTCTTTAGTATAATAACATTAACAATTTTGGTACTTTGGCATAACCATAACAAAATACGTCACCTATACTCATTGCAAATATGTCTGAAATGATTGGGCGTTGGGTTACCTGTGGAAATATAGAAAAAAAAAACATTTCAGAATCGAAGAACCGTGCGTCTAGGAATCACGCAAATGACAGCAGGTCTCTAAAAAAAAACAAAGACAAAAAAAAGTTGCAAACATTTCTTAAATAATTTCCAAAAAATTCCGGTTATATTTTACCTGCATTTTTATAGATATCATTTCCTCTATTGTTTTCATTCTTTTCATTTGATAAAAAAAAAAAGACAAAAAAAGTTGCGAACATTTCTTAAATAATTTCCAAACAATTCCGGTTATATTTTACCTGCATTTTTCTAGATATCATTTCCTCTATTCTTTTCATTCTTGTGATTTTTTTCGATAAGGATGAGTTTTTTCATCCCAATGTCATTCCATGATGAATGTCTAATTATATGTTCAATATCTCTGACCTTCAGTAAAGGACGTTCGTGATTTTACTCAAGTGTTCTGGCGCCATAAGATTCAATGATCGTGACTAACTTAATGCTGATAAAATACCAATAAATATCCTTTAATCAATACACATTTTGAGTATTTTCTGTCTTGGTATTTAATGATTTAGGTTATTAAAGTTATGTATGAAATTGAACGAACATACTATCTGCCCTGAGGCAAATGCACTAAGCATTAATAATACTCACGCTATTGTATGACGAGTTTAGCGTTTAGACCCTTCTAATGAAATAGCATTCATTATCCTAAATATTATATGAGACAAATTTGGCATTGATAATTTGCTACATTATATATGGTCTCCTGGTTATAAGGCCTAGTTGATCAAACGTCGTATTTCATATGTGTAGAATCTAATACAAATAAGCAAAACCTACTGTTTGAGCACATGTGAGATGCAACGTTTGACATTATTCGAGATCGTCACACATACTTCTTCAGGTAAAGACCTGAAGAAGTATGTGTGACGATCTCGAATAATGTCATTATCTTTTATACCCTAGAAACTAGAGGGTTTATAAATTTAGTATTTGTGCTAATCATTTGTACGTCTGTTTTGGTTATTCTAGGCGTTATTTAGGCGCATTTGATCATATACCCATGTTATTAATTATTATTCTCTCGTTGCATCACAAATCGTCAAATTTACAAACGCTAAAGCAAATAGAAAATATCCTCTGGTAAATCTCAGGGTAAATCTTTCACGTTCTAAACAAATAATAATATTAAATGAATTTGCATGAATCTTTCGTTCAGACCTTCTTTTCGTTCAGACCTTACATGTGTTATTTACAAATTTGTATCAAACAAATAGATTAGTAAAAAACGACAAAAAACGTAGAAGAATGAACTTCGCGTCTGATGTGATATGTATTTAGTTTCTCCAGTTAAATATTATCAAATATATGTAGAGAAACAACAAAATAACACAATAAAGAATATTTTTTAATTATGACTGATAAAAAATAATAATAATATTAAATATAACGTTCTCAGATACGCATATCTGAACTCTATGCGTTTACATTGTTGAATTGTTTGTAATAATGAATAAATGACTGCTATAGCGAAAAATAATTTTCAAAAAGAAAAGTCTTCAGTTTGGTTTTGAATGTAGCTATCGTTTCTGCTTGCTTAATTTCTTCAGGGATATTGTTCCATAATTTAGGAGCTGCATGTATAAAGCTTCGAAAAAATCCAAAAAAGTTTTAATTGTATTAAAAATTGTACATTTGTACATGACATCAATTAAAAAAGTATATTTTTATTTACAAAAATAGTACAATTAAAAAATATCTATCCACGCAAATGTCATTTTAACGTTACAAAATATCTTTTTTTTTTGTCATTTGCATTTTACATTAATGCAACGACTAAAAAAATAATCTAAAAACAAATCTGTTCATGCACGCAAATGTCGAAGTAAAGCTTATAAAAATGTTATCATAAAGCTGTAGTATTTTGTCTATTCGATAAGAGGGTGTCTGAGAACGTGCATTGCGCGCACAATGGTTTCCGGCATCCATAAACATTTTATGACCTATCACTGGTCAAACAAAGAGAGCTAACTAATTCCTCATTATATTCATTGTTTACCGATAATAAAGTAGCAGTGAGCAGCTACTTTTTGAAGTTAGTTATCAAAGAGTAGGTTTATTTAATAGTATTAATTAGAGTTGAAACTGCTTTGTACTGGTGATAACCGTATTTCAAGGTTTAAAGGTCTTATATGTGTGACCGTCATACTATCTATTGTCCATGATCGGTCAAGCCTCTTGGGAATGTTTTAATATATGCCGGGATCAATCTTTTGAAATTGTCCATTGGTGCTATTATTACTGGCTGCCTGGTAAAGCTGTTTGGTTTGGTTCATCGTGGCAGTGTGCCTGGTACATGTGGGACAGCTTGATGAATCCAAAGTGTAGACAAGTAATATTTCAGCAGGATTTTGTAGAATATATGGTTGCATACTTGCCATTCCAGCTAGTGATACTTCCAGCAGTGTCTCCTTCATCACACTAGTAGTAATCATCTCATTAATATCGTGGAGTCTTGTCATAAAGAAAGCTATTTGCTTTGATTGCTTGCAAGCCGACGCAGTAATCAACAGAGCAAGATTTGAATAAAGCTTTGGTGGATTGGGGGGACGAAATTGCGATGAATATAGCATGTCAATTTTCTAATTGAAAAGTGATCTGTTGATATCCAGAGAGATAATTTGGCAGCAAGGCAACAAGTGAGAGTTAACAAAGTAAAGCGAACCAATACAGGGAAAGCAAAAGACAGATCGATTATAAGGTAAGATAGTGTACAATATATATGTAGATTCATGGCAAATTGTTTTCTAATGACCTAAGAACAAGCACTTAAGCCTTTGCTGAGCTAACTATTGTTTAAGTCGATCATTTCATGGCATTACATCGCTGCTCTTGTCCTTAGCGTCGACAGTAGCTTGTCTTTTGTTTAAGTAATGTATTCAATATTGTTTAATCACATCGGCATGCCATTTACTTGAGAAATTAACGCTACAACAGATAAAACCTTTTAAAACAATTCTTGTACATTTTAGCCGGCCACAAAATTGATTACTCGATACACGTACAGGGGTCAGAAATTCAAAACTGTCCTCAGTTGTCTTTTTGCTGTTTTGTACACTGCCTTACAAATGAATTCTCTTATTCCGTAAATGAAGTATTTGGGAAACCCTCTGTGGAATAATTATTCCATTATTAAAATCATTCTAAGATAGTGACGGCAAATGAATAAATTTATCGTTTGAGTTGAGTGCTCACAGATGTTATTTAGATGTCGGCTCACCAATATTGACGACCCTTACGTCGCTTCAAACTAGTGCTCAACTTCATCTTACACATACCTAAGCTCAATATGAGTTTCTTCTCATGAAAGATTCTCTTTGTTTGTTCTAATGATGTGTAGTTTTTGAACTAAAGTATTTTTATTAAGAAGATAACTATCTACTTTAATGCCGTCTGACAGAGTTCTTTATTGAAGTGCTTTGATCAACAACAGTGAACTTTAGTCTTATTGGTGACATTTTTTAATCAGTTTTTACACAAAATAAAACGAAAACATCGAAATTACAGACAAAACAAACTGATTAGCCCATCTATTTTGACATCAAAATTGTTATTTTTTTAATTACTCGACGAAGCCGTCGTACAGGTTTGGTTTTATTAATTTGGCGTAAAATTCATTCGTCTTGTTTACTTGTTCGTATTACAATATCGATATTTTATCGCGACCAAAAGCTCTAATACTACACTGGAACACTAGAGCGATCTAGATGGACTTTATCATATATTGTTACAGTGATAATCCAGTTTATATGAACAGTGACTATTGTAGTTTCGAGAAAATAAGACAATAAGCACTGTTTGAGTTAAATTGCTTGTGTTGATTATTTTTGAAAATGATAATAGCTCTGGCACGATTTTTTCAGTATTCAATCTCACTAGAATGGCTTTCCAGTGACACTGTACTGAGTTTTCGTTGCACTTGCCTCTCCTATAATTGACTTTGAACTGGCTTTCTCTTAAATTGGCACTAACTGAACTTAATTGATTTTACTCGCATTGACACTCGACTAAGGTTTTTCCTCTTTTGAATTAAATTATTTTTCTGACATAGAAAATATTTTTTTTAGTAATTTTATACCAAACTGGCTTTTTTCCCGTTGTCATTTAATTGGCTTTTCAGTCACTTATTGACACTATATTGGCATTTTGTGTGAATTTTACATAACAATACTTTCATGCTATGCTACGGCTGATGTGATGTTTTGGAATAAGATCATTATCATTATCGTAAAAGAAGCGCGCGACCGAAACGAAATTTGTGGCCGTTTGCCAGCCTGTGGTGGTCTTTACTGGAGCGCTAATTGCATTGTGTTTGCTTGTTTGTTTTCAGAAATACATCACGTGATCTCAGTGATCGCAAAAGGAAAACAGAATGTTTTCTAAGACAACGACTTCACATTCGAACTATGAAAAAGGTAATAAATAATAATAATTATAATAAATAATAACGTTTTTAACGTCTCAATCTTCTAGCTGGACGCAGTGCGCCCTAAGAATCGGGGAGACTCAGACACACACTCACTACCTCTATTTTTTTTTCTACCTCTACTTTGCACACAATTCGGCTCACATGTTCATTTTTGCTGAGGGAGGAAAACCGGATAACCCGGAGAAAAAACCCTCGTGGCATAGGAGAGAAGAACATATCAAATAAACTCAACTCACATATAATCCATGCCCGAGCCGCGGGACTCGAACCTGGACCACAGCGAAAGAAAGAAAGAAAGAAAGAAAGAAAGAAAGAAAGAAAGAAAGAAAGAAAGAAAGAAAGAAAGAAAGAAAGAAAGAAAGAAAGAAAGAAAGAAAGAAAGAAAGAAAGAAAGAAAGAAAGAAAGAAAGAAAGAAAGAAAGAAAGAAAGAAAGAAAGAAAGAAAGAAAGAAAGAAAGAAAGAAAGAAAGAAAGAAAGAAAGAAAGAAAGTTGTTTTGGGATAGCTGTGTTACCGATATACTGAAACCTAGCTAAGGCGAGTGCAAAGAATAAAGTTTGCTTGCTCTCGTCTTAGGTTTCGCGCAGCCATATCGTTAACACAGCTATCCCAAAACAACTTTCTCCCCCACACCCACCCAAAAAAGAAACGCTTGCTACGCAGGCTAGATATGTATACACCTATTTCAAAAAACGTTGTCAGAAGGAGATCTGAATCTGCAATCTGAGACCGAAATGAATTCTGGAAAATTGCGTACTGCGAAAACCAGGCATGGACCTGTTTTTTTGTGCGTAGCACCTTCAGATTTATATTTACCGTCGCCATATCCGAAGCCATAAAGTGCACGCAATGAGAAAAAAACTGACGTATCCCACAACTCATTTCGGTCTCAGATTGCAGATTCAGATCTCCTTCTGACAACGTTTTTTTAAATAGGTGTATATGTCAGAACATGAAAGGCATGATTGTTAACCATCCATTTTTACCCGTGGTGCTCGAGAGAGTGAGAACTAGAGAGAGGATGGAAATGAAGGTGTTTGCCATCTACCTCCCCAACCCCCTCCCCCAAAGGGACGGCTAAACAGGAAGCCTGTGTCTCCAAAGTGTTTTTCAATGGGTCCCTAGCTGAGTGTACGTATTTACAATCCAAACCAGATTCCCAGTATAGCGCGGGAAATAATATTTAGGAACAGGAAGAGTTGAGAGTTAAGAGTATAAGTTGAGTTCGTTTTCGGTCGGTTCACGCGGAATTGGAAGAAACAATCTTTGGTCATCTTTATGAAACGGGTTTTACAGAAAATTCATTGTCAGTTCTAGTGATGTTTGCCAAGAATAGAAACTTTGTTACTCAATTTTCGAAATGTCCTGTTTTTGGCCAACTATAAAACTTTCCATATCGAGCAGTATGTACATGGGAATTCCTACTATCTACGAGCCTCTATTGATTACATGCGTGTTAACGTAGACATATGTGTTGAATCCCCAGCCTTACGTAGATCTCCCGCCCTGTCCTGGGGATATGTCGGTCTCATCGTTGCCTTGACGATCAAGGGAGACTGGAGGATTATTGGTCTTTTAATCAATGTAATATACAACGTGTCTCAACGTTTAACCTCGTTTTCATGCCGTACGTAATGATAATGATAATGCATTTATATAGCGCACTTTCTATGTGTATATATTCAAATGCGCTTTACATATTATAGTTAGCTGTTAGTAATTAGTATACACCTATTTCAAAAAACGTTGTCAGAAAGAGATCTGAATCTGCAATCTGAGACCGAAATGAATTGTGAGGTACGGCAGCCGGTTTTTTCTCATTGCGTGCACTTTCTGGCTTCGGATATGGCGACGGTAAATATAAATCTGAAGGTGCTAAGCACAAAAAACAGGGCCAGACCTGGTTTTTGCAGTACGCAATTTTCCTGAATTCATTTCGGTCTCAGATTGCAGATTCAGATCTCCTTCTGACAACGTTTTTTGAAATAGGTGTATATTAGTGTAAGTGTAGGCCTTTCACTGAGGATGGTCGTGACCTGCGTCCTCAGTCGTTCTTTTACGTCCCCCCGATTAATGGTTAGTGTGTGAGTGGCGAGACGGGACCTCTGATTTAACGTCCTTATCCGAGAGGACGCGAAGCCTAACAATTATAAACCGAAATAAATACAAAGTTATAACATTCTCCTCAATTATTTTAAGACCCTGAGTGATGGTCCGGCTGGGGTTTGAACCCCCGGCATCCCGGTTAACAGGCCGTGCTCTCTCAACTGAGCTAACCCGTTAATCGTTAATCGTTAATTGGCCGTACGTGATCATAATTGATTGAGTGTGGCGGAAAGAACCATAAAGGAAATTATTTATTATAAGGCGTATCTATTTATGTAAGTAAGTAAGTAAGTTTATATACTCCATGAACGGCTAGCCGTTGGGAGTAGCTGGTCCGGCCCAAACGCGTCGAGCAAGCTGTGAAATCCTATTTGTAGTAATTTGTATTTTTTTTCTTGGTTCTTTTTAGGGAAGAAGAAAGCCAGGACGACTATCCTGAATGTACTCAACAAGCGCCAGACACAAGAAAAACACTTATGTGCTGACCGACGAAGCTCCCCTATCCAAGAACAACCACCGCAGCACCCAACTCGTCGTACTGAGCAGGACACGAGGACTTATCAGCCAAATGTTCCCGAACAACAACCGAGGATCTCCCGAACTACCGACTTTCGTGCGAAGGAAGCAGACAGATCTCCTTATCAGCAGAGTGGTTCTGAAAAATTGTTGAAGACGCCACGACATGCCGACCACGTTACGAAAGATGCAGGAAGGCCTGCTTTTCATCAAAGTGGTCCCGAACACTTGTCGAAGACACCACGACATGCCGACCACGTTACGAAAGATGCAGGAAGGCCTACTTTTCATCAAAGTGGTCCCGAACACTTGTCGAGGACACCCAGAATTACAGACCAGGTAACGAGAGATGGCGATAGATCCCCGAAGCAAGGAGGTGATCGGAAGGGTTCGGTGTCAAGTCTAGTAAGAAAATGGTCCAACGACAACTTTCACCAAAAACCCAAAGAAACGAAAGCAAAAGCTACTAGTTTCTCAGGTACAGGAACGAGCTCTGCGAAACCACTTCCTAAAAGTGTTGTTGTGCAGAAAAGTTGCTTATCATCAAGTTATCCCCCTACTAACAAACCCGATGATGATGACAACCGCTACTCTGTAGTCATACAAAGTACCACAAACTACCCACCCCCTCTTAGGAGAAAATCGTCAGCTGACGTCACACCTCATGACGTCACGGTCAATGCAATACGCGTGTACGAGGCTACAACGAAAATGGTAGATGCCGACCCAGGTCTGATTGAGTGCCTTGATAGATATCCCAGCCGTGAGCCTCCTGTAATGTCACCAACATCAGTTGAGAGATTTACGTGGGAAAGAGATGTAAACACAGGGGTTGAACAAAAAACACGAGCTTTAGTCCTGAAGGGAAAGTCTCTAACACAGGGAGCCCAAACCACGACATCTGGTTCAGAAATGAGACCAAGACTTGTCTCTGATTCTGTACAGATATCGATTCCGTTTGGAGTTCCCGAGTCCCCGACGTCATCCCGAACGTCTGATTCGGGTTCCGAAGGCTGGTCGTCGTCCGTATCTGTATGCGTGCCTTTTCAAGTTACTGACAATCAGCATGCCAAACCGCTTCCTGTCAAGGGAGGTACAAGACCCCAGTCCCTTCCACCGTCGGATGGTTTAGCGATTGAAGCATTGAATGAACTGTTTGAACGTAGTGATGCGGAATCAGCTGCAAGTTCACCTTCAAGTTATGCTACTGCAAGAGTAACACTTTCATCCATGGCTTCAGATGATTCAACCTTTGATGTCCCGTCACGGGAGGTATCAAGTAGTCCTAAACTAGTCACTCTACGTCGAAAACCAGACGATGAATTGGTTCAAAAAATCATTCATTTTCAAGACTCAATGCCGGTTGGCAATGAATCAACATCTGACGTGTTTGATAGTGAGGACGGGCTTGGGTTGTCCAAACGAGGCAAATATTCTGTGGTTGACCATAATTACAACTCTACTGTCCCAGGTAACGCGAGCTGACATATCCCTTGAGTTTGAATATTAAACAACTCAGTTCTTCATTGACATAGCTATGTTTTCACAGTAAATGCTTCTGTTTTTCAAACAATTTCTTTATATTTGCGAAACGTCTATTTTCAGTTTCTACAGGTCAATCACAAAGTCAACAATTTGAAAGTTGTAATTTGGAAGACGTTTTTTATTTTAGTATCGTTAGCTTAAGTGCATAACAAACCTTAATTTATCTAAAAAGGTGATGATAATTCATTTAGCTTTTAGAGCCAGTGCGGATAAAAAATAATATTATTTAATAGAATTGAATGAGAGGATTGTAGTGAAAATGACAACACGAGAAAAATTTAATATCAATTTATTGAAATACCAAAATCGTCATATTCAAAGTATTTGTCGGTAATTTTGTTCAGATTAGCACCGATTAGATAAAACAAAAGGCGATCTTTATCTCCTAGGGGCTACAGTTAATGAGAAAAAATGCATTAATATGTAAAACAGCTATATATAGTAAATACAGTTCTCTTGGAGTTTTAATTTACTAAGATTTTACATAAGATTTCATTGTGTTTTCTCCGCTTATAAAGCTATTTTTATTGTCTGTCTTTACGTATACGAGTCGTTACTTTTGAGTTTCATTTTGTTTCTGAATTGCTTTGTATTGATTAAATTTGTACCATCAGCTAATTTAAAGAAGAGCTTTGCTTTTAGATAAGTTACGTTTACTTCAAAGCTTCGTTTATTGACAGTGATATTGGGATCATCTTATTTATATTGAAATACAGCCGGTCTCTTACTTATATCAGGAATATCAAGATCCACTTGTTTTACTAGCTTTTAAAAGTTTTACTTTTCGTCATAATTGTGAGTTAATTTGAAAGATAATTTTCGACACTTGAGGAGCCGTGAAGATCATGTAATTGTAGATTTATAGTATGTTAGTTGTGTTTGTCAGCCGCAGTTAATCCTTGATAAATTAAAATAATTCCTTTTGACATCATGTTTATATTTACCTGTGCCGACAAGTATTTATCAAAACGAAAAGTATACTTTAAGGAAACTTGACAAACGTACGACTTTGGATTCTTAAAATTACTTCTGCACTTTCAGGTTGAGGTATTCGTCTTTAAGTGTTATTGACACTCAATTTTGTCACTGTAAATTGATGTTTTATTGTTATGAACAGCCTAAACATCTGTTGCATTCAGCTACCGTAATCTTTGTTAATGAAAATTTTTGCGTTTTATTGTGAATAATAGCGCTAGAATGTGGTTTTGTGTGTGTCATATGCGACAAAAAAAAGCAGCCACTCATGGCTAGTCGAGTGAAACGAGTCCAAATTAGGATTCATCATCTCGCGCTCACGACATCCTCGACTAACAAGCGAACCTTGACTAGTCAGTTTAACAACTAAATTAGAATTCGAGTTATACGTCTTAAAAGCGAAACAAAACAATGAAGAAGCTTGTAGTGAACTCTAATTCTTCAAAGCACGAAGTGAACAAAGCCGATATGCGGTCGAAGAGAAGCCCTTTGCTTTCGAGAAAGACGTCAGGTATTCCTTGCTGTGTTATTGTTTCTTGTTTGAATGAATCATGTCACAATATTTATGGCTTGGCTTTTGATGGGGTGTTCTATCTTTTGTTTTGTGCTTAGTATCTTGTAGATATTTGACAAAAGTTTATGTATGTCGAGTTGAATTGTTGACTCAACAACATTTAGTTCCGTCGGGCAGGGAAAGACCCTCCTAGCCTATAAGCTATTGGGGATTAGTTCTTCTTTCACAAATAGCTCTTACTAGCTTTATTTTGAGATAAATATTGTTCTGTGTGGAGTAAAAGTTGCAATTTGCATGTTTCGAATTTATGTTTCGCTTCATTTCATAACAACTCATGTCAAACAGCTTTTTTGCTTTATTCTGACTGCTTGCCTTCTTGCATATGAAATGTTGTGTTATAGCATAGTTAATGGTTATATGGTTATAGTAAAACGCACAAATGACGCACGCAAAGAGTCAAAAATACATTAAAATGTTTCGACTTGGTAAAAAGCTGTATAATTTTCAGCAGAAATTAAAATAAGTTTATTATTAATTAGATATTAAAAATGCATAATATTTATTGGTTGATTACTTTAAAAACAATTAGTTCTGCATTTGCCGACTGAAAAGTCACTGACAAAAGCAAACAAAAAAATTGAAAGACAAGCGCTAAATTGTCAAAAAATGTGCGCTTTTGCTCGTTTAAATGATGAATTAAATCAAAGCTAAAAGTAGTTGTATTGTTATTCTTCCTGTTTACAATAATTTCATTGTGTGTTATACATAGTTAAAATAGTTTTCAATTGTTTTGCAGAGGCTAAATCATCTTCGTTAACACGAAATCAAGTTCCTCCACAACCAACCACCGGTTCGCCGAAGATAAGACCTCGCGCTACTCACGTCAGCAATAAAACTCCTCAAAGGTAAAAGCAATACATAGAGAATTATAATAATTATTTTACTGCTGGAATTTTAGTTAGAGTGCATCGTAAGAGTTAAAAATAGTGCAAAGGTCAGCCTTTTATTGAACACAAATTTTCTTGATGGGAGCGGCGTAAAAGCCGGAAAAGCTGACAAAAAAATTGAAAAGCAAAAATTATTGCCAGACAAGACCACACAGGTAGCCCAGCTGGTATTTATACTTTAAATGAATTGGAATTGTTTTGTTGACTATTTTGTATGTATTTTTATTCAGTACTAGTAAAGCAAAGACTTCCAGCTTACCTTCACCACGTAAGTAGTACCTTTTTCCCGCCATTTGCTGTGACTAACAGGCGCGCGCGTACCACGACCATCGGAGCACTTTGTTGGCTTTACTAATTTTACCCAATCAAAATAAATTGGGTCTGTCAATCAACTATTTTTTAAGTTTTCGTAGTAAAATCGACTATAATGTAATGACTGGAATAAACTCTGTTAGAGGGGAACCATTTGATTTTTGAGTTTTTTAAAAACATTCTGCAGTCCCCAGGCAAGAAATAATATATGCTGGAACGTAAAAACATATCATGCCTGTTGGTTAGTGAGGGGGAAAATCCCCCCCCCCCCCCCCTTACCCAGGTCAAATGGTTCGCCTCTAAGAATGTTAGGTGTTTATTTTAGTTGGTCAATTTGTCTGTCTGTCTATCTATTTGTTTGGTTGTTTGTATGGTTGTTCTGTCTAAACATGAATTTCCAATTATTTCTGAACGTTTCTATAATGTTTGTTTTGTTTGCAGAAGACGACAAAGTTGAAATGCTACGGGCTCGAATAAAGCAGCTAGAAGGAGAACTAGAACTAGAGAAAGCCAGACATGCACCAAACGAAGCAATTCTTTCATCCATTCCAATCCTGGAAAAAGAAAAACTACGTTTACATGCGCAAGTTAATGAAGCTGTACAAGATTTAGCGAAAGCAAAATCCCAGTTAAGAACTGCCACTTACACTTCAAATCGTCTAGAAGCAGAGAAAGATGTTTTAGAAACGAAATACAGAAAATTAGAAAAGGATTTTGAAAAATTAAAAAATGAAACTGTTGAGCTTCAATATGAAAAGGGTCAACTTTTACGGCAGAAAAAGAACAAAACAAACGAAAATGAGATGGAAACAGACGCTAATCTCATATTGATTCAATCACTGTCAAAGCGTAATGAAGAACTTACTCAGTCGGAGTCAGAACTAAAGGAACATGTTTGCGTTTTAGTGCAAGGTCTTCGAGATGTGAAAGAAGGTGTTGCTAAAGTAAAAGAGGAAAATATTCTTCTTCACGAAGAAATTGTCGACAACGGTGGCGCAATGGCTGAAGCGATGAAAAAGTGTTTACTCGGGCTGCAGCAAGTTGTAGATCAAATTAATAAGAACTCAAACAAAAGGAATTCTACTGTTAGTAATGATAATGAGGAGATTGAACGTCTAAATGAAGAATTAGCCGATACTAAATCATGTATGAATGCGCTTCTCCAACGAGTTGTTGAACTCGAAGCTGGCACAGCGAGTGACAGCACACCGCAAAGTATAAACTACGACGGTTGCCCTAATTGTGCAAAGTTTGAAGAAGAAATTAAGGACCTTCAAATGGACTACGACGAGGTGAAGGCAAACCTTGAAAAGCTTGAAGCACAGTTCGAAGAAGTAAAATCTGACCGGGATGACTTACAGGATGAGGCGAAGTACTTGAAGAAAGTGTTATCATATCGTCAAGATATCATGGAAGTTCAAGTATCTGAAAAAACAACTCGACAAATGCAACGCTTAGAGACGAACTTAGAAGAAGCGGAGAAGAAGTGCAAAGACCTGGAAGATGAGGTCGGTAACCTTTATAACCAGAAACAATCATTACTCGATAATATTATTAAACTACATGACGAAGAAATGGTACAACAGAACGGTAATGGTGATGAGAATGATGACGATGACTTCAGTGATGATGATGACGACGAAGACTTGTCAAGCGATGATCAGTCAACCGTGAATCCCTACCAATCCCGTTCAAAGTCCAACTCTATGAAAAAGTCATTGTATGCAAATATATCGAATGATGCAGAGTTTAGTTCTGGCGCAAGCTTTTATGGGAGTGACACGGAGAGTGAGAGTGAGAGTGATGAGTGGAGCGAGCTAGAAGGGTCATCACGCCGGTTACAAGATTTAGTATCAGGACTTAAATCAGATCGAAAACGCATGCGATCAAATCTCAAAGAACTCATGGCAGATAAAAGAGGTCTCAACAAAAGAATTGATAAATCAAAACAAGATTTTAAATCATTGATGAAACGAATGGAAAAACTCGACTCGGAAAATACATCGTTGCGTGACAAAGTAAAGAAGGACCGGCGTGCGTTGAAATCAAAAGTCAAGAAGGAGGAGAAGGAGAGCGAAAGACTGCGAGAGAGTCTAAAGGAAATGGAGAGTGAGAAAGCCGCGTTGATGAAATGTATTGAAATGAACAGTGCTGCAACCAACGAGGCAGAGACGCAAGAAACCACAGATGAACTAGAGGAAGATGATATCTCGAGATTAATAGCCAAGGCACAAGCGTTTGCACAAGAAGAAAAAGAAAACAAGGTGCAAGAAACGATCGAGGAAGAGTCAGAGGACGAGGAGGCGGAAACCAGAGAAGAAAAGGAAAATGATGAAGAAAGTGCAAGTAAAGAAGAAGAGAGTGAAGACAAATTTTCGTCTACAAGTGAAGAAGAAAAAGAAGATGAAGATAAAGACAAGAAAGAAGAAGAAGAACAGGAAGAAGAGAAACAAGAAAGGGACAATCTTTTTGGGATGAGGAAATCTGCGAGTAAACGCAGAGGTATGTATAACTGTCAATTGCGAACAGGGCATTCTTGAATGAAAGTCCCACGTAATGTGGACTTGCGTTTACGGTTGGCCGCCAACTTGTATTGTGTAAAAAGTTAAATTCAACTTTATGGAACAATCGGCATTGAGAAGGACAATGGGGGTTTGGTCAGTGCTGCTACCTGATGCGCATTGTAATATTAATGATGCCGATGATGATAATTTAGTATTGTGAGAAGAAGGATGCTGCTGCTGCTGTTGATGACGATGATGCGCATTGTGATGATAATGGTCATAATGGAGACGATGTTGAATATAATGTTGTTGGTAACCAAGCCATTGATGGTATTAGTTGAGATGATGGTGGAAGCATTTATGACGATGATGATCCTGATGATATGATAAGATGATTATGATGTGATCAACTTCAATCAAAATGGTAATGGTTATGATGCTTATAATAACATCCATTTGTCGTTACAGATAGAGCAATTCCCCCTCCACTTTTCGAAAAGGACAACAAGTCCGGGAGTGAAGAAGAGAAGGAGGATAAAGACAAGGAAGAAGAAGAAGAACGTGAAAGGTACGAAATGGAAGACATCATGAGTCCACCACCTCCTCCACCACATGCACGACTACTGCAGAGACGAGCTTCAACGGTGGGAATAAACATGGATCGTGTTAACCGTGAAAAAATACACTTGGAAGAAGAAGTTGCTAGTCTGAAGAAATACTTGAACAGAAGTGCATACCGGCGAAGATATTCGACAGTAGAATCACCGAAAGCCCCCCCACTCGGTGCCATGAAGACATTGGAATCACTACTACAGAAATCAGACATGGAGCTTAAAGAAGCCAGCGCAAAAATCAGCCGTCTTCAGTCGATGAATGCAGACTTGGAGGAACGTTTGAAGGATGCAGAGATGAACCAAGATGATCTTCGTCGTGCTGTTTGTGTCGCTAATAACTATGCAGCAGAAGAGCGAGAGAACAACACTGCTCTAGAAGAAGAAAGAGATAATCTACTACAGAAAGTTGAAACTCTTAAGCGAGAAAACAGCCGCTTAAGGAAATCCCGTGCAATAAACGCGGTGTATCGTAAAGGTGTACGTGGTGGGAAGACTCTTACTACTAGTGAGGAAGATATAGTCGATAGTGATGGTGCGGACTTGGAGTCAGACCTGTCACGCAGGTCCAGTAATGCAAGTGATTTGTGACACCTGGAGAAATCAGTAGACGTCACGCTAGATGTTTTTTGATTGTCACGTCACTAAGTTTCAAGTTCACACAATGAAAAACATATAACTTAATGTGAGATCAATGGTATAAAACGACCTGAACGTACGACGTATGTGTATGTGTATGTGTTACGTATGTGTATGTGCTACGTATGCGTATGCGTACGTGTTACGTATGTGTATGTGCTACGCATATGTACGTGCAACGAATGTGTACGTGTTACGTATGTGTATGTGCTACGTATGTGTACGTGTTACGTATGTGTATGTGCTACGTATGTGTACGTGCAACGTATGTGTATGTGCTACGTATGTATACGTGTTACGTATGTGTATCTGCTACGTATGTGTATGTGCTACGTATGTGTACCTGCAACGTCCCGTATGTGTATGTGCTACGTATGTCTACGTGCAACGTATGTGTTCGTGTTGTGTAAGTGTAGCCCTACGGTAGAAATGTTACATTTCTCATCTAATCTCGTATACATACCGCCGTTTAATATCAACATTGATTTCAGTATACAGCTTTTTCAAAAACATTGATTAATGAAAACGGAAAAGCTCACCGGCACAGCGAAATGTATTCTGGTTTTTGTATGCTTTAGGATACATGTGAACTAGATTAGTGAATCATTCTAAAACTTGGTAAAGTTAATCATTTTAATGTAGTCTTTCATGTGATGGGATTTGTTTCTTAATTAGATTAATATTTCTACACTCGTTCCCAGTCCCTTCCTCAATTCCGGAAAGGCGAATTGTTGAGCTGCGAGCATGTCATCCAGTTTTCAGTACTCAAAGTTTCTGATTTGAAATAGCTGTACACAGCTCCACTACCCTGGGTACCAGAGGTTATTTTCTACTAGCAACATAGACAGAGTTCTAAATGATAAATACAAATACTAAATCAAGAAACCCTCTGGTTTCCAGGGTACAATTTCGCCGACACTTTCCTCTAGTTAGAAACTTCAATAAGACTGGTATTTGCCATGTCGTCCCTTTGAATCATTTTCAAAGGTTTATGTAGAACTGTTTCAACATTAGGATATTTTCAATGTAGTTACAGGCTAACACAAGGGGGGTTCACCCTACCCTCGTGAAACGGCCATTTCAAACATCTTGCTTTGCAGACTCCATATTTAAAGTTTGCATCAAGGTTTTCCGAGCTTAAAGATGTGAGTTTACCAAGCAACTGAAGGTCTATTCTATGGTTATCAGCAGTGGTGTAGTTAACGTTTCTTGACTCGATATTTACCCAGTTAAATAGAATCATTTACAAGAGTTGTTCTCATTAACCCGTGAAACAAACATTACCAGAAATCTAAGACATTTTACGTCCGCGATATTATGACCGGCGGTCTACTGGCAGTCCAGAATTATCCTCGAATTTCTATCGAAATAAATCAATTTATCAAAACCAAACTATTATAAGTTTGTTTAGAAGTACCAAGCGCTTCTGGTGCTGTTGATATATTTAAAATTGAAGCGCCCGCTTACGCTCGGCATAGAATAATTCGAACGAATTAGGTCACTTAGAAAATTTCAAAAGGACACAGGAAGCCCATTCTTATGAACTTTGAATTTTGAATTTCCCGCTTAAGAAGCCTTCGGATTCTTTAAACAGCGGAATTACACGTAAAATCACCAGGCTACTAAGCTGTAAACATTGCAATCGACTCGACGATCGAAACAAGCTTCTTTGCAGGATTTATCGGTCATTTTTTATGATATTTTGGTGTAAAATGGAAATTTTTAAAACTAAAAAATCATCACTTTTTACTGTTAATCTGCGTCATTGGTGTATTACTTGGAAAGATTTCTAAAACAGCATTGAAAAGCCCGTAATCTCAGGAGCATTTTAAGAAGGCGGCAAGGATGGATCCATGTAAACTTTCGATGGCAGGCGATGCTGAACACAAGGTAAATTACACATTTTTCGCTGAAATACAGACTAAAGTAAAGCAATTATTTCTCAATAATATTATTCCTTCGTGCTGCATATTGAGAAAACAAAATCAAACGTAACTTGCATAAATGAATAGAACTTATACTCGAGTTAAAAGTTAGGAGGCGGCACCGATAGTACAATGATATTTAGCAAATATATTAGACATTTTCTTTCTGAGCCCATACATTTATCAGTAATTCTGAGCGGCCATTTTTAAATGCCACAAATCTAACTTTAGCATGCGATGACGTCACATGTCTTCGATTTCTGGTAATGGTGTATTAGTTAACGTGTGATAGTCAACTTACAACAAAAGAACACTATGGAATTAATGTCCATTAAAGAGTAATACATCAGTGTTGCATGCTGGTTAATGAAAACAGCTCTAAACGAAAAACAGTTGTTGATGTTTAAAATGGTACGTAACCAAGTGTACATCATTATATTATCTTTCTATGACCAGCGGTTATCCCTTTTAGCACAGACGAGCATCTATCGTCTGCTAGCAAAGGAACAAGCATTTCTATTATTATTAGGTCAGTACTGCAATAATTTCATCTTTAAAAACAAATGTATCAAATAAATATATTTTTACTATGAATTAATTTTTAAGAATTGTGAATAAAACTGTTTTTAATACTGTAAAGTTTTCTGCATTGGCCTTAAAGAACAATCCTTTGCGCACCTTGAAAAACTTCTCCGCACATTCCCCACTAGTCTCCGTCACAGGTAGCTTCTTTTCCTCTTTCGGGCTTCCTTTGTTACTATTTTCTTGACCATGAGACTCCTCCCATTAACCCAGACTCTTATACACTTAATATGTCGGAGGGCCGAACGGCAATTGTCGATTGCACGACCGAAAGGAACTATTGGTAATACGAATTCCTTCTTATTCGTTTCTAAATTACCCATACAATGCCTCGTCGGCGAAACCTTCAAGGTCATGGCTTAACGGTGTTTGGGTAATTTAGAATGGAATAAGAAGAAATTGGTATTACCCACAGTCCCTTTCGGTCGTGCAATCGCCGTTCGCCCCGTCAATCTTTTTGGAATTAGTTGTATATAGATATATTTTCAGTTCTAAGAATTTTTCTGAAAATAATTCCCATAATTTTCTTACTTTGAATAAAATTTTATTTTAATTTTATTACATATATGGTAAATATAGAAAAATAACATGACACCAAGCAGTGTAAAAAATTACAAGTGGTGGTAACTCGTTTTTGCAGCAAAGTAACTGGATGTATCGATTTACTTGAGATAGGGAAAAGGAGTTATCTGCGGGGAAAGCTACGTTTATAGCAATAACAAGTTAAAGGACGTTTTACGTCTAGCTTTCCACTGCTCACTAAGAGTTCTAAGCCAGCACAGCCAAGATTCCTTATGGGTCCTAGTTAGTTTGACTGATATTTACGTCATCATGCTACAGGCTACTCTATACTTATTCTCATTTGGGCTTCCTGTGTTGGAATACAGGAAACCAAACAAAGGAAACCCAACATAGAAGTTGCCTTCGAAGAAATTTGGATAATACTTTGCTTTAGCTTGGTTATGATAGTAGTTAAAAACAGATGTGCACTCTTTATACAGCTATGAAAATCACTAGAATGGTTAAACATGCGTTTAAAATTCAGCCTTGGAGGAGGTTTTTTTTTTTGCACCACATAAATTTGAGCAAAATGATTGGCCAGAAGCAATTGCATGGTACAAAAACAAGACAGGATTTCAAAAGCTTCTTAACCACTCCAGTGATCTTGATAGTAAAATAAAGATGACTATAATATGTCATAGGCTAAATATAGACTGAATCCATAGGCTAAATATAGACTGAATCCATAGGCTAAATATAGACTGAATCCATAGGCTAAATATAGACTGAATCCATAGGCTAAATATAGACTGAATCCATAGGCTAAATATAGACTGAATCCATAGGCTAAATATAGACTGAATCCATAGGCTAAATATAGACTGAATCCATAGGCTAAATATAGACTGAATCCATAGGCTAAATATAGACTGAATCCATAGGCTAAATATAGACTGAATCCATAGGCTAAATATAGACTGAATCCATAGTCTAAATATAGACTGAATCCATAGTCTAAATATAGACTGAATCCATAGGCTAAATATAGACTGAATCCATAGTCTAAATATAGACTGAATCCATAGGCTAAATATAGACTGAATCCATAGGCTAAATATAGACTGAATCCATAGGCTGAATATAGACTGAATCCATAGGCTGATAATCACCGTCAAGCAAGTGATCGACTTATGAAATCAGTTCATATAAAATAATCCTCATTACAAATATTTATAACTGGTTTGTTTATTTCGACCCAATGATTCCAAGGAAGCTTCAGGTGTAGACCGATAAACCATCGTGGTATTGCTAGTTCACTGTTACCTCCGACAAACATGCCAGTCTTATACTTGACTCCTGTAGGTCAATAACAACTAATGTTAGTACATGCCAAAGATATGCCTATTGCTCTGTTGCAATCTCAACCTGAAAAAAAACAATCTTGCACGCTAATCAAAGTCTTTTGTTACTTCTAACCTACAAAACCATAATTATATGG
The DNA here is from genome assembly GCA_949775045.1 of Metridium senile. Lineage (NCBI taxonomy): Eukaryota > Metazoa > Cnidaria > Anthozoa > Actiniaria > Metridiidae > Metridium > Metridium senile. Next base: position 29,930,586 of record OX459095.1, read on the forward strand.
TAATGGCATTGTTAATTTCAAGATTGCATGCGGTATCTTTGATACGATGAACATAAATATGACGAGAAGAGAAGGAAGAGAATAATAGTAAATAACTTTATTATGCCTCCTATGCAGTCAACTCCTTCTCCTTTTGGGCTTCAAAGGATGTTTATTCAATGGCATTTAAGGGAGTTAAAAAAGCTGTAAAAAAGCTTGGGCGAAGTATGAATTGAAATATGACAAGAACAAATTTGGACTTGCTTTAATAGCACCATTATTGTAAATCATTGTTTTTTTAAATACATATTTAATATTTTGTTCAAACATTCAAGTGGTTTTGCTTACCCATGCATTTAATAGCGATGTCACAGAATAAAAGCCTGGCATTCTTCTTAATTCAGATGATAACTGACCACGTATCTTGAGAAGAAAAGGTGTGGTTTCTATAATAGATAATAAATTTAAATACTACAATTATTGACAAAAGTGTTGGCATGAATTTGATAAAGTAATTTTAGCACTGCTGAAATTCCACTACTACCCCCACCCCCCTTCTCAATGTTGAGGAGGGAGTCATTGTTTGGTGCTTATGCGGTTGACCTATCAATGCGCTATCATTTCACACCAACATTGATGTGGGGGGAATTTTGTTATACTTCAAAAAAAATGAAGTACCGTTAGTCACTATGAGATAAAATGCTAAAATCATGCCAACTACTTTTGCCAATGATTGTAGGTCCAACACACAGACACAAACAAAAATACAAAAGAGCCATAAAATGATAAATGATTTATTTATGTTTTTTAAAGCCAGCTAAACATTGAACATAACACAGACATTGGCTGCAATCAAAAACATAGAAGGTGCAGAGTCACTCCATTACTGGCAGGGACCAAAAAAGCATTTCACAACAAGCAGTTGGAATGTCTAAGTTTGCAGAAAGCTGTGGTAAGGACATTGAACAATACTTACCATAAGCTTTTGTTTTACACTCTGGGCTGGAGTGAGGATAGTTCTGTGGTACAGTGATTTCAATGGGTGGGACGGCAGGCAGATAGTCATCGTCTATATGTATTAAAGATATGATTAGAAAACATTTTGACAAGAAAACAAACAATATGCAAATTTTAGATAAGTAGATAAGTAGATAAGTACTGTTAAAACACAAGTAAGAGAAATATGAAAGCAAGGTAAATGAAAGATGAAAGCATGGTAAATGAAATATGAAAGCAAGGTAAATGAAATATGAAAGCATGGTAAATGAAACAGACAAAGAAGAAAGATGAAACAGAAATGGAAAGGAGGTAGTAAGTAAATAACATCATAAATGGCAGCAATGTCAATGACTGCTGCTTTGTACTTACGTATTGAACACATGAGTAACATTGAACTTTGACTATTTGAACTGTCAACTTCAGGTTTAACAGTAAACCTATCACATAGTCGTGCTAGTTCTCCCTGTAATGTGTGAGGTAGCGGGCATTTCTTTGAGGTAACTTCAGTAATTTTTAACTTCTTGTATGGAGGAGGAGGGGGACTGTGGTATAAAAATACAGCCATTTATTAGAACACAATGTTAACCTTCTTGTTAAAGACTGCTTATGAAATGTTAACCCCTCCCCCTTTTTCTCCTATGCAACTCTGCAGGCAGTATTTGGTAAGTTCATCGTATTTCGTAGCATTAAAAATCAGCAATTTGGTTTATTTAGGGGTATTAACATTAAATTTTGACATATCTTTGCATCTTTTAGTGTTATAAAAAAAGGTAAAAAATTTCTTTCCATGCATTTTTTAGTTTAAGTCTTTTTGTGGTATCTCAAAAGGGTTAAATAGTTTGTGGCGTGCCCTTTTACAAGGAGTTTCTGTATATTTTTGGGGTGTTTAAAATGTTAGTACAATGCAAGACACTTTATTCCTCTCTAATGTTCTTACCAGATAGGAGGTCCTTCAAGTGTCTGTACTATCGGAGAGAATGTTCTTTTTAGTGTATGCGAAAACAGCGGTGATTTAAGATGTTTTACGACAGTATCTAACAAAGCCTGGCCACTTAGTTGTTGGGTTTGTTCTTCTGATGAGAAGTGGAATGGTTTGGTTGTGGTTGATATTATTGTAGTACCAGCTTTTGCTGCACTTTGAATCGTAGAACTTGGTGAAGGGCATACTGTAGTGCCTGGTCGCTGTTGATGAACAATAAAAAACACACAACAATATTGATTGATTGAAAAATGACAAACAGCATTTTTTTATTAAGCATTAATTAAAAAAACACACATACTTTTTATCTAAGTTCGATAAGTTATTACTTATCTAGGTATAACTACAATCATTATTAATAATAAGTTGTTTCTTTCACGTTAAAATTTTATTCCTAGCTTTCGGATTTACAATCCACCATCAGGGAAAACTAACAATCATGTTCAAAGTTGTTGAGACCTTTGTTTGAAGTTTAAAAAATATACAAAATATATACATTTTAAGAGTGAATATACATTTTCTTTGGCAACCCCCTCCCCGCCCCCAAAGCAATGTTGATTAGCCTTTCTCATGAGAACTATTCCACATTCCAAAACTCCAAGTTTGATTTGGGGGAGAGGGGGGATGTAAATTTTTTATACAAGTTGTTTTTTATGTATAAACCAGGTAATGTCTGTATTTTGTACATGATTGTAGGTAATCATTATAATAATTACTATTGATTTAGTGGGTGGACTATGGGGATATTAGGTTTCAAAGAACTTGGATTACTTACTGTTGGTGGTTTGAGATTCAATTTCTTTAAGACTTGTTCACATCTTTCAAGGACATTTAGGGGGACTCTAAATATAAACAATAATCAAGCAACCAATTTGTCTTTGACTGAATGATGAAATGATCAACTGGTTGACTGAATAAATGATTGGATGAATGAATGAACAAATGATAAAATGAATGTTTTAATGATTAATTGTCAGTAAATCAATCAATCAGTCAGCTTTTCACCCAGTCTACGTAGTGACCTACCTTCATACAAGGTTTTTGTGGCTACTGCATTCTGGGAATGTGTAACCATTTGTCATCTAATTGTGTAAATACTATGTAAGGGTGTAAGAAATCGGTACATGGCTGAATGTCCATGTAGTATTTCTATTGGTTTGGACAAAGTGGATGAGCAAGGATGGCGCAGTTGGCTAGTGCGCGACTTTCGGTGCGAGAGGTCCCGAGATCCATTCCCAGTGACCCTGCATCCTTGTTTCGACTACTCTTCTTTCTGTGTAGCTTTAAGTAGCTTTAAATACTCGTAAAACAGAGCACTGATGAAGAGAGGGAAGTAGAATGAGCACACCATCGCCTCTCTGGAAGACTAGCGTCGGCTAAAGGGACTTTGATGTAAAATACTGTTCTTTACTTTGTTTTTTGCTTTTATGACATGCGACCACATGAAGTAGGTACCTGTAACTCAACACAAAGCCTTCTTCGAAAACCAACCAAAATCTATTTGATAAACCTTGTAACCAATAGCAATCGACAAGACCTCATTTCTTTAAGTACAAAGCAGCAGTCATTGACATTGCTGCCATTTATGATGTTATTTACTTACTACCTCCTTTCCATTTCTGTTTCATCTTTCTTCTTTGTCTGTTTCTTTTATCTTGTTTTTATATTTCTTGTATCTTGTTTTCATATTTTTTTTACTTAACATATTGAACACATTAGTAACATTGAACTTTGACTATTTAAACTATCAACTTCAGGTTTGACACTAAACCTATCACATAGTCGTGCTAGTTCTCTTCACTGGATAGTTGAGTCTCTTTGGTGGAAAGTTGAGTCTGTTTGGTGGATACCATTGAGTCTCTTCACTGGATAGTTGAGTCTCTTCATTGGATAGTTAAGTCTCTTCACTGGATAGTTGAGTCTGTTTGGTGGATAGTCGAGTCTCTTCATAGGATAGTTGTGTCTCTTTGGTGGAGAGTTGAGTCTCTTTGGTGGAGAGTTGAGTATCTTTGGTGGATAGTTGAGTCTCTTCATTGGATAGTTGAGTCTGTTTGGTGGATAATTGAGTCTCTTTGGTGGATAGTTGAGTCTATTCACTGGATAGTTGAGTCTCTTTGGTCGATTATTGAGTCTCTTTGGTGGATAGTTGAGTCTCTTTGGTGGAAAGTTGAGTCTCTTTGGTGGATAATTGAGCCTCTTTGGTGAATAGTTGAGTCTCTTTGGTGGATTATTGAGTTTCTTTAATTCATAATTGAGTTTCTTCACTGGATAATTGAGTCTCTTCTGTAGACAATTGAGTCTCTTCTGTGGATAATTGAGTCTCCTCACTGGATAAATGAGCCTCTTCGATGGATAATTGGGTCTCTTCGATGGATAATTGGGTCTCTTCGATAATAAACTTAATAAACAATAATAAACTTTATTTCTAAAGCGCACTTATCCTATGCTCAAGGCGCTTTTTTTTCGATGGATAATTGGGTCTCTTCGGTGGATAATTGGGTCTCTTCGATGGATAATTGGGTCTCTTTGATGGATAATTGGGTCTCTTCGATGGATAATTGGGTCTCTTCAGTGGATAATTGGGTCTCTTCGATGGATAATTGGGTCTCTTCGATGGATAATTGGGTCTCTTCGGTGGATAATTGGGTCTCTTCGATGGATAATTGGGTCTCTTCGGTGGATAATTGGGTCTCTTTGGTAGATAATTGGGTCTCTTCGGTGGATAATTGGGTCTCTTCGGTGGATAATTGGGTCTCTTCGGTGGATAATTGAGCCTCTTCGGTGGATAATTGGGTCTCTTCGGTGGATAATTGGGTCTCTTCAGTGGATAATTGGGTCTCTTCGGTGGATAATTGGGTCTCTTCGATGGATAATTGGGTCTCTTCGGTGGATAATTGGATCTCTTCGATAGATAATTGGGTCTCTTCGGTGGATAATTGGGTCTCTTTGATGGATAATTGGGTCTCTTCGATGGATAATTGGGCCTCTTCGGTGGATAATTGAGCCATTTTACATATCTACTTTGAAAGCAAATAATCTTCATCTTCAAATATTATTAATTGCTGTAAATATTTTTTTATAACAAAATCATTTTTTTTTTAAATTTTTTGTTGCTGTTTGTGCGTTGAATATTTGTAAAGTTATATATATTTCCATAAAGTTTATATTGTTAATAAAAATATTTTTTGCATACATGTCTACATCATTTCATGATTTTCTATGTTTTCTTTACATATTTAAAGCCAAATTTACAAAGAATATATGTGTGAAATGCAAGTTAATTTTCTCCAACGAACTGTAATCTTGCATTTGTTTAAATAATATTGACTATATTTCAATTGCTATATTTGCAGTAGCAACATGCGCTATTTGAGCACCTTTTTTTCTATCTACATAGATAGATTTTTCTATTTTACATACCTTCGTGCAGGGTTTTCTAGAATGTCCAGGAAGTTTTTCAGTTTTTTCAAGTCACTGGTGCTGTGTTTACTGTGCTCCACTAGTCATGAGAAAAGCATTGTAAACACAATGAATAACATGTGAATAGGCAAGTGAATTGATGGTTGAATGAGTACATACTTTATTGAACACCTCACCAATGGGACTTTTAATGTCATTTACAATACAATATTCAGATAATTTACAATAGAAAATGTGTTAATTATAATCAAATTAAAATTAAAATAATAATTATTATATCTATAGATTGAATTTAGAGTACAAACACTAAAAGTGTGCAATACTTTTCACTATTTACCACTAATTTAAGTGTTGATTAAACAATAGAGAACAATAGAATTAGCATAATTTAGCAGTATTTAGTGGTATTTATGTTGCACACTTTCAATGTTTGTACTCTACCATTATTGTAATTTTATTTTATCATGAATGAATGAATAAAATAAATAAATGAGTGAAGTAAAACAGAAAGTCAATTACCGGTAAGTATAATATAAACTACAAGATTAAAAGTTTAGTACCATATAAATCATATATTAGGTATATGTTATTGCTATATAATACCACATATGATACAGCCGTTCTCAGTCACAGTCACACGTGGCCAGTTCAATAGAAAATATTGCTATCTAGACTTGATCTTCATGGACGTCAATCAACGATATTTCCAAATAGTCCGTTGAGAACGGCGATAAATTAGCATTACCAATAATTTGTTTAAATTACATCTTATTTTGATAGAATTGAATCTTCTATTTGTCTTTTTATCAAACCTTTTCGTCCTAGAATACTCGGAAATCAATATTGGAGAGATTAAAATCAATTTAACCCATTTTACAGGCAGAAACTCTGCAACGGTCATTTTCAAGCATGTGTTGCCTGTAAAAAGAATGTAAATCACTTTCTTTGTGCTTTATAACTGAACAGAGCATGGAAAAGCCTGTTCTATTTGTTAATTAATTGATTACAAGTCTAATTAAATACTATTTTTTCACTAACTTTATGGAACCATTACATAGTCTATTTTAAACCTATTTGATTCACATTGATGACAAAATTCATTTTACAAACAGAAAAAGCTACAAAATAGAATTATAATAGATTTTACTTGTTGTTTGATATAATTAATGAGTGTAATTGAATAAAGAACAGAGTATTCTTGCATTCTTACCTCAATAAGTGCAGTAATCTCACTTATTATGGCAGTACAAAGCGCGAGTGTCGTTATACCTTGATCTGGTCATGGACGTTGAGAATCTGAGTTCTTCAGTTCAAAATCTGAACTCGTAAGTTGATTGGTTATCCTACATTCATTCTCAGGCCTTTACCGGTGAGACAAATATAACATGAAAGCTGATTGGATGAGCTATGAATGAGCTGTTCCTATAAGGGATTGAAAACCGGTTTATACAAGCTAAACTCTTGTGTTGTCTCACACGTGATCGAAACAATGGGGGAAGCAGAGAATGTAATACTTTTGATGTCTATGATCCAGCATTTAGAAATGCAATCAAAATTACCTTGATTGATTTTATTGAAGTCACACAGTTAAAACCAGTACAAGAAGAAGCATTCCTCTATTTCCCTCAAAGAAAAGACAAGTTTTTCCATACGTGGTACTGAATGCTTTTGACCTTTTGACTGTATTAGAGGTTTAATTAATTCAGTGTTTTTACTGATTTGAAACAAACATACCCAGAACAAAAACCGGTTTGACTGGAAGATTAGCACGAAAACGAGGTGCCCAACATGGAACTGAGATTCTCAAGGCTGTGACCAGATCAAAGGTGTTTTATGACACTCGCACTTTGTGCTAGCCAAAGTCGACTTCAGCGATTAACTAGGGATTGGGTTAGTTTGGATATTCTTATTGGGTGGGACGTTGGTGTACTATACTGTAAAGGTGTACTGTATTGTATGGGCAAATCTTAGAAAATAAAATAAAATAAAATAAAATTTTACATAGCCAGGAAATATGTTTTACATACCATTGACTATGTCATTCATATCATATCATATCATATCATCAAAATAGTAATAAAATAGATGGTTTTGAGCAGTATATAGCAATAAAATAGCTTGATATAAAGTAGGTTAAACATAGTCTTTAAATATGTCGGGTTTTGCAAGGGACTGACTAAATAGTCACTAAATAGAATGGTTTTAGTGTTTTCGCTAGTACAAATATTATTACATTTATTTCATATATTATTATTTAGTTTTGATTGGGAAATTGGAAAGCCACAAAGTGTTTGTACAGTGACAGTGTTTTTTAGTAGCATGTTGACATAATTCCTCAGTCCAGACTTAATTATTCATGCAGTGGTTATAAGATAACAAAAAAAATTAATATTGAATAAAAAAGGACTTTTGAAAATGACCTACCTAATAAAATGTAACTAAATTATTTTAATTTAACTAAATATATATCTAAATATATCTATTTGAACATCAAATCATAATAACTGCAATACATATTTAATTCACTGGTATATTGTTTTATTTTTGGAAGGTATTTGAAATAATACTCCATTGAATCCTAGACAAAGTAGTATGTGTAATTGCATGGTGCTAGTCTCCGAGTCTACCAGTTGTCATAAAATGACTTACAAGGTCATCTATTTGCAGTAAAAGTATTCAATACTGTCAAGTGAAGATAGATCTAATCATGTCAGACAAACACTTAGTGAATATAACAAATGAATCTACCTAGACACTGTCAGACACTGGTTGATTGACCATGTATGCAAAAAATAACAGGCAATATTTTAATTTAAATAAAATAGAAATAATTAAAAATAATCAAGAATAAAATAAAAATGATCAAAATATAATATATAACAAAATAAATAAATAAAATAAAACAAAATAAAATAATAAAAAATAATTTTAAAGATGCTTTACAATTATAATGATAGGTGGTGTTGATAATGACGTTGAAAGTTATGAAGTTGTTCTTAGTGGTGCTCAAAGTTGATGGTGATGTTTGACTATGAAGATGAGAATGATGGTGATGATGGTGATGGTGAGAATGATGATTGTGATGATGATGATAATGATGGTGATGATGGTGATGGTGAGAATGATGATTGTGATGATGATGATAATGATGGTGATGATGACGATGATGAGAATAATAATAATGATGATGATGAGAATGATGATGATGATAATGATGGTGATCATGGTGATGATGATCAATGATGATGATGATAATGATAATTATGATGATAATGATGATGATGATAATGATGATGATGATAATAATGATGATGATGATGATGATGATAATGATGATGATGATAATGATGATGATGATCAATGATGATCAATGCTGTTGATGAAACCAATAATAACCAATGCAGACAGTGATAATGATGATGATAATAATGATGATGATGATGATGATGATGATGATGATGATGATGATGATGATGATGATGATGATGATCAATGCTGTTGGTGAAACCAATTATAACCAATTAAAGTAGGTACAGAAAATAATTAACAGTAACCTTTACCTTGATCTCTGTTCATTCTGTTTATCATTCTTGTCAAAGGCTCAATGTACATGGACAATTGCTTGTGCTACAAGAAAACAAAAATAATCATCACTTTTAGATAGCTACATTAAGGTTACACATGTGCTTTCACATGCTCTCAGTTAAAAGTATGTTTACCGCGTCATTTTACAATAATAATAGACATATTATATAGCATTTTAAAGCTTATATAACAGAGAATAAGACTGTGTATGTTTTGTTATATACAACAATTTTCTGTAAGGTATGCTCTTCGAAAAACCTCAAAATTAACCGCCTTCAATGCGAGTTGTTTAAAAAAGTCAAAAAGTTCATACTGCTTTGCCGTCATTTCTTCGTTATGTCAATCAACACATTCAAAACCGTGTCCAGTTTTTTTGATAAAATGCTTAGTTTTAGAGTTATGGCCCATTTTGTTATTTAACTTGAAGTTTTAACAATGAGTCGACTTTGAAACACATTTATTCAAGAACAAAGCATTTTATCGAAAAAACTGGACACGGTTTTGAACACATGTATGTGCTGATTGACATAATGCAGAAATGACGGCGAAGTAGTAGGAACTTTTGGACTTATACTTTTTTTAATGAAAGCGCTTGATTTTGAGGTTTTTCGAGGAGCATTGGTTAAAGATATTCTTTTTCTTAAAAAAACTTACATAGTCTTATTCTCTGTTATATAAGCTTTAAAATGATATATACTTTGTCTATCTTTATTGTTAAGTGACGCGCTAAACAATTTTTAACTGAGAGCACCCCGCGAACGTGGACTGTAACCTTAAATAACTCATAGCAAGTGACAAACACAATTTATAGAAATATGGGGTCCTTCTCTGTGTACAGAGAACCTATTGTATTCTTTCTTAGCTTTGTTCATTGTTTAACTTGACAAACACAATTTATAGAAATATGGGATCCTTCTCTGTGTACAGGGAACCTATTGTATTCTTTCTTAGCTTTGTTCATTGTTTAACTTGACAGACACAATTTATAGAAATATGGGATCCTGTTCTATTGTGAAATAGTTTTTGGCTGCCATCAATGAAAATCATAAAATGGTGCTGGGTATTTATCACCAGCCGAAAATGTATTTTAAAACTACAATTGGCACAAATGTCATTTTAGCACTGCTGAAATTCTATTACCCCCCCCCCCCCCCCCCCTGGGAATGTTGAGAAGGGAGTCATTGTTTGGTGCTTATGTGGTTGACCTATCAATGCGCTATCATTTCACACCAACATTGATGTGGGGGGAAGGGGGGTAAAATTTTGTGTACTTAAAATAAATGAAGTAGTCACTATGAGATAAAATACCAAAATCGTGCCAACTACTTTTGACAGGAATTGTAGCTGTTGGAATGTCTGAGTTTGCAGAAAGCAGAAAACTACAGTAAAAGTTGTCATACATTTGTGAGTGATTGTGTACCTTCTCTAAGTAAGCTTGTTCTTCAGCAGCACTCAGTGGAGCAGGGCTTGTCACCGGTGGTCCTACAGATCCTGGACCATTTAGTATTGATGCTGGTGACTGGATGTTTGGAATTCCTGGAGTTGGTACGGACTGTGGAGCTGGTGATTGGGCTACAAACTGTTGAAAATGACATACCGGTAATCAAAAGACCAATCAGATGACTGATACGTATTATGGGAATGAATTAAATTGCAAATTCATTAATAATCATAATCATGCTTAAATGTTAATGTTTACTTCTATATGTAATTCAGTACCATTCAAGCATGAATTTGCAATTTAATGAGTCCCTACAATTCTTATTGGTCTCAGATGAACCATTTCCAGATGAACCATTTCCAGATCAACCATTTTCAGATCAACCATTTCCAGATCAACCATTTCCAGATCAACCATTTCCAGATCAACCATTTCCAGATCAACCATTTCCAGATCAACTATTTTCAGACCAACCATTTCCAGACCAACCATTTCCAGATCAACCATTTCCAGATCAACCATTTTCAGATCAACCATTTCCAGATCAACCATTTCCAGATCAACCACTTCCAGATCAACCATTTCCAGATCAACCACTTCCAGATCAACCATTTTCAGATCAACCATTTTCAGATCAACCACTTTCAGACCAACCATTTCCAGACCAACCATTTCCAGACCAACATTAATTACAACAGGTATACACTCAATTGCAGAATTGTTGTTAGTTCAAAATCATATAACTTGGGATTTAATCATACACACGTAAAAAGTGTGTTATATAAGTAGTAAATATCATTATCAAATATAGAAGATATGGATGTGTAACCTAAGGTGGCAAAGTTGAGAGAAAATAAAATGTCATGAATTATCTCACTAATTTGTAATTAATTCTCTACATATTCATATTCAACTACTTTAATAATAATAAATAATAATGTTTATTTATATAGCGCTCATTTCCAAATTGTCCAAGGCGCTTTACAACTATACTAATCTATTTACAATATATACAATCGATATATATTTACAACGTTAATTAAGTAATGATAATAAATAAATGATAAATACATAATACATAATACGTCTAGATATAATTACTATTATCTAGAAACAGAGTAAATAAATGTGTTTTCAGCTTACTTTTAAAAGAAGGAACAGTGGTACAAGAGCGGATCACAAAAGGGAGCCTATTCCACAATCTTGGGGCAGCAAACGAAAAAGATCTGAAACCATAAGTCTTAAGCCTAGCCTTAGGTTCAACCAGAAGTTTATTAGAAACAGAACGGAGAGAATAAGATGAAGTACGATAACACAGAAGATCAGACAGATATGTTGGAGCAAGGCCATGCAAGGCCTTGTAGGTCAACAACAGCATCTTAAAGATGACTCTATAATATACTGGCAACCAGTGCAAGTCAACCAACACAGGAGTTATATGGTCAAATTTCCTGGAAAAAGTGACAACACGGGCAGCAGAATTCTGAATGCGTTGCAGCCTCTCAACAACATATTTAGGAAGTCCATAAAGTAGAGCATTACAGTAGTCAAGTTTAGAAGAGATAAAGGCATGAATAACAGATTGAGCAGCATTAGACGTCAAGTATTTCCTGATAGTTGACAGATTTCGCAAGTGAAAGTAAGACGCTTTACAGATATTGTTAACTTGGAGAACCCCAGTCATACATTGGTCGAAGACAACTCCAAGGTTAACAGCTGACATGCAAGGGACAATGGTATCACCACAGACAATAATCTCATTCAAGGGAGGACGATCTTGAAATCTAGAGTGGATGCACATCAGTTCAGTCTTATTGTGGTTTAACTTTAAACCATTGGAAAGCATCCACCTGGAAATGTCAGTTAGGCATTCCTCTAACGACTGTCTAGATTGTGCAAGTTTGTCATCACCCTTGAAAGATATATAAAGCTGAGAATCGTCAGCGTAGAAATGATAGTTGAGATTATGTGCTTAACAATGTCAGCCAGCGGAGAGGTGTAGAGCAGATAGAGTATAGGGCCCAATACAGAGCCTTGCGGAACTCCAACATCAAGATTGACGAGGCAGGATGCACTATCATTGATGCCAACAAATTGCTTCCTGTTAGAAAGGTATGATCTAAACCAGCTTAACACGACTTCACCGATTCCAAACCGTTGAGCAAGTCTATCAAGTAGATACAAATCAGTAATGTTATTTGACTAATTAAATGCTTTCCCAGGTATTCTGACAGCTTTAGCTTCTATGAACCTGACAATGATTATACAATATACAGGGATTTCATGGCAGCTATGTTTGTGGTCAAAACAATAGATTGTTTCTCTCAAGGAAACTGAAATACTTTGTCATTCAAAATCTTTCTTTTTAATAGTGCAGCGCATTAATGACGTCAAAAAAATGGAGAAACAAACGGACAAACAAACTTTTATTTAACTTTCAGCAGGAAATGATAAGATCGGTTCATATATAGCTCAACAGGGCAAAACTGAACACAATGTTTGTCCGAGTCTTGGAGCTATTTTTAACATTCATGCGCTGCGCTATTTGCCCACAAACATGGCTGCCATGAAATCCCTGTATATTGTATATTGTATTCCTTTATTGAGTGTAATGCTATTCACTGGGTGAATACACAACAGTGTTCTTACTGATTGCGGTGATGGAGTCATGCCGTGTTGTGGTGTAGGTGCTGGTGAGTGTAATGGGTTAAAAGCCGGTGATGGTGCAATAGTAGGGTTGGCAGGTGAAGGGTTTGACGCTGGTCCTCTCATCCCTGTAGACTGCATAACAGGAGATGGTGCAACTGTCTGCATTGTGCTGCCTTGTACTGTATACTGCATTGGATGAGATCCTAAGAATACAAAATAGAGCATGGTGGTGATGACTGTACATGTATAACAATGTTGTTGATGACTGTACATGTATAACAATGATGACTATACCAATGATGATGATGATGATGATGATGATGATGATGATGATGATGATGATGATGATAATGATGATGATGATGATGATGATGACGACGATGATGATGATGACTATATCAATGATGATGATGATGATGATGACGATGATGATGACGATGATGATGATGATGATGATGATGATGATGATGATGATGATGATGATGATAATGATGATAATGATGATGATAATGATGATGATGATAATACTGATGATGATGATGATGATGCAGAGCTTTCAATAAAGGGCGGCAACCGGCGGTTTATCACCAGATATTTCACCTTAAAATGCCGGCTAAAAATTAATTCATTACCAAATAAAGTTATAAACAAACATCACTGGATTCAGTAGCCTTCGTAAACATCTTTACTTTTGTTTGTTTCAATGCCACGATCGCGAACAGCGTCAAAACGAACGCCATATTGATTTTGGATTTTATCAATGATGATGATGATGATGATGACGACGACAACGATGACGACGACGACGAGGATGATGATGATGATGATGATGGTGATGATGATGATAACAATGACAGTACCAATATTCATGATGATAACAATGGATACAATATCAACAATGTTAACAATGGATACAATACAAATGATGATGATGATAACAATGGATACAATACCAACAATGTTAATGGATAGACACAATTCATTGTATTCTTTGTTAGCCTCATCACTTGAAAGAAAACAATCTATTGTTTTGACCACAAATGATGATGATAATAACAATGGATACAATACAAATGATGATGATAACAATGGTAACAATACAAATGATGATGATGATAAACAATGGATACAATACAAATGATGATGATAACAATGGATACAATACAAATGATGATGATGATGATAACAATGGATACAATACAAATGATGATGATGATAACAATGGATACAATACAAATGATGATGATGATGATAACAATGGATACAATACAAATGATGATGATGATGATAACAATGGATACAATACAAATGATGATGATGATGAAAACAATGGATACAATAAAAATGATGATGATAACAATGGATAAAATACAAATGATGATGATAACAATGGATACAATACATGATGATGATGATGATGACAATGGATACAATACAAATGATGATGATGATAACAATGGTAACAATACAAATGATGATGATGATGATGATAACAATGGATACAATACAAATGATGATGATGATGATGATAACAATGGATACAATACAAATGATGATGAGGATGATAACAATGGATACAATACAAATGATGATGATGATGATGATAACAATGGTAACAATACAAATGATGATGATGATAACAATGGATACAATACAAATGATGATGATGATGATAACAATGGATACAATACAAATGATGATGATGATGATAACAATGGATACAATACAAATGATGATGATGATAACAATGGATACAATACAAAGGATGATGATAACAATGGATACAATACAAATGATGATGATGATAACAATGGATACAATACAAATGATGATGATGATAACAATGGATACAATACAAATGATGATGATAACAATGGATACAATACAAATGATGATGATGATAACAATGGATAAAATACAAAGGATGATGATGATAACAATGGATACAATACTGATGATCAAATTATAACAATACACTAATCATACAGTACCTGCAGAAGATACATTGTATGACGGCTGGCTATGTTGTGGTATATTCATTTGTGATGATGGATGCTGCTGGTGCGTGGAGACTGTTGGCCCCATCATGGGCTGCTGCTGTTGAGGCTGTACCTGCATTGGCTGCGTACCAGTCATATTTGATGTGAATTGCTGTGACTGACTAACCATTGCCTGTGTCCTAGCGATTGCCTGGGCATTCATTTGTGACGGCTGCCCTGTTACCATACCAGGTTGCATGCTCTTAAATTGCATCTGTGGATTTACTTGTTGGAATTGAGGATTTGCTTGTTGGTATTGAGCATTTGCTGTGGATGTAATTGACGGTGCTGTGCTCATTTGGGTGACATTGAATGGTTGTCTCATGCCCTGCGCACCAAGCCCTGCGAGCATCTGTGGTGTACGGACACCCATTTGTTGCATGACTTGAGCTGGACCTGTTTCACATAATAAAATAACAATCAGCTATACTTGATTAGTCAGAGTATTGTTATATGTGTTGAAGGTATCTACAAGACAAAGGTTCCTATTATCATTGATATTAATAATATCAGTTAATACTATTTGACTGCCATTGATTTTGAAATGAAACAGGTTGACATTGTTGACATTGTTGTTGTCCAGGTTGGCGTTGATGTCATTTTCTTATGTTGGCATTGTCAATGTTAGGTTGTCATTGGCATAGCTGTCCAGTTTGTCTTTGTTTTGTTGTCATTGTCTTTATTATGCTGTCATTTTCCAGGTTATCTTTGTTATGCTGTCATTGTCCAGGTTGTCTTTGTTATGCTGTAATTGTCCAGGTTGTCTTTGTTATGCTGTAATTGTCCAGGTTGTCTTTGTTATGCTGTAATTGTCCAGGTTGGCTTTGTTATATTGTCATTGTCTTCGTTATGCTGTGATCGTCCAGGTTGTCTTTGTTATGTTGTCATTGTCCAGATTGTCTTTGTTATGTTGTCATTGTCCAGGTTGTCTTTGTCATAGCTGTCCAGGTTGTCTTTGTCATAGCTGTCCAGGTTGTCTTTGTCATAGCTGTCCAGGTTGTCTTTGTTATGTTGTCATTGTCCAGGTTGTCTTTGTTATGCTGTAATCGTCCAGGTTGTCTTTGCCATGTTGTCATTGTCCAGGTTGTCTTTGTTATGTTGTCATTGTCCAGGTTGTCTTTGTTATGCTGTAATTGTCCAGGTTGTCTTTGTTATGCTGTAATTGTCCAGGTTGTCTTTGTTATGCTGTAATTGTCCAGGTTGGCTTTGTTATATTGTCATTGTCTTCGTTATGCTGTGATCGTCCAGGTTGTCTTTGTTATGTTGTCATTGTCCAGATTGTCTTTGTTATGTTGTCATTGTCCAGGTTGTCTTTGTCATAGCTGTCCAGGTTGTCTTTGTCATAGCTGTCCAGGTTGTCTTTGTCATAGCTGTCCAGGTTGTCTTTGTTATGTTGTCATTGTCCAGGTTGTCTTTGTTATGCTGTAATTGTCCAGGTTGTCTTTGCCATGTTGTCTTTGTTATGTTGTCATTGTCCAGGTTGTCTTTGTTATGCTGTGATTGTCCAGGTTGTCTTTGTTATGTTGTCATTGTCCAGGTTGACTTTGTTATGTTGTCATTGTCCAGGTTGTCTTTGTCATAGCTGTCCAGGTTGTCTTTGTCATAGCTGTCCAGGTTGTCTTTGTCATAGCTGTCCAGGTTGTCTTTGTTATGTTGTCATTGTCCAGGTTGTCTTTGTTATGCTGTAATTGTCCAGGTTGTCTTTGCCATGTTGTCTTTGTTATGTTGTCATTGTCCAGGTTGTCTTTGTTATGCTGTGATTGTCCAGGTTGTCTTTGTTATGTTGTCATTGTCCAGGTTGACTTTGTTATGTTGTCATTGTCCAGGTTGTCTTTGTCATAGCTGTCCAGGTTGTCTTTGTTATGTTGTCATTGCCCAGGTTGTCTTTGTTATGCTGTCATTGTCCAGGTTGTCTTTGTTATGCTGTCATTGTCCAGGTTGTCTTTGTTATGTTGTCATTGTCCAGGTTGTCTTTGTTATGCTATCATTGTCCAGGTTGTCTTTGTTATGCTGTCATTGTCCAGGTTGTCTTTGTTATGCTATAATTGTCACGATTGTCTTTGTTATGCTGTCACTGTCCAGGTTGTCTGGATGGTGACAACATAACACAGACAACCTTGAGAATTATAAAATATTTGATATAAATCGCGCGCTCTGATTGGCTGAGAAGCGTTCTCTATAACTCAACAGTGCACGGAGCGTCGATTCGTTTGATTTTAACTACTGAATATTTTATAAAAGAAATAGAAAACTCGACAGCAGTGCTCTATTGAGTCATAGAGCACTTGGGAATTTTAAGAAGACTTGAGAAGCGCTGAGAAGCACTCCGCTACGCGTCGTGCTTCTCCTAACGCTTCTCTCGTCTTCTTAAAATTCCCGCGTGCTCTATGACTCGATAGAGCACGCTGCCTCGTTTTCTATTCCTTCATGACAAAATAAGACAAGTCATTGTAAAAAAACTGCTATTGCTATTACCTGGTGGATGGCCTGGTCTGACACCTGGCTGACCTCTTCCAGTACCTACAAACAGAAAAAGATTAAAGATATATTTTAATTTGTACCGCAGTTATTGAATTATAATTTGATGATCATCAACACAGTAATTAAGCAATTAGTTGCGATAGAAAAGCTAAAAAAATATTTGGAACTTCAATGGGATTTGAACCCATGAACTTTGCTGTACTGTTGCAATGCTCTACCAACTGAGCTATGAAGCCACATACACTTAGTTTAAATGTTGACAGAGTGAACAGTGAATAGTGATTACATGCCGAATTGGTTAAGGGTACAACATATCCAAGTGTTTTTCTGGATTGTTAGCACAGTTTCATATAAGCTCTTGTTCACTCAATGAATGTGTTTTCTGGCACAAATGAAGCATAAATAATCAATATCAAAGACCCACATTTTGTTTTGGTCTTGGAGTCGTGCAATCGCTGTTTGCCATTCACTCCGTCAACATGTTTTGAAAGAAGTGTATATATACTGGTAGGAGGTAATTTTGTTGAGTAATTAGACTACCACAGAGTTGAATCTAAATATATTTCAATTTTATAACCATGGTACAAATAAACTTCTCATGAATAATTATTATTATTAATTGTAATATACAGTGGTACCTCAGCAGTCACCCTCAGGACTTTCCAAAGTGGTCGCTTAATAGAGGTTGGTCACAGAATAGAGGTATAGAATAGGTATAGGAATAGATTTGGGACTTTTTATTGTGACCGCCTAATAGAGGGTGACCGCTTAATGGGTGACCACTTAATAGAGGTACTACTGTTCCAACAAATATTTTAAGTGACTTAAGTGAATTGTAAAATCTTTATAAGACAATCTTACTTATATCTCTTGCAAATACCAAGACACGGGCTACATAGCACATGTATTCATCCTAAAATAACAAACAAAACAATATATTACTACCTTATAGCAGAAATCAATATACCATAACCAGCAAATTGTATATAATTATATGGGTAATTCCATGATCATGGAAAACAGCCATAACAAGTATAAATCTCTTTTTGCACTTTTGCACTCTTAGAAATTGGTTTAAATATCAAATTTTTATGTAGACTGATATCACAACGTTATGGAACTGGTAAATTGATATCATAACGTTATGGGACTAGTAGACTGATATCATAACGTTATGGGACTAGTAGACTGATATCATAACGTTATGGGACTAGTATCACAGAGGGAGTAATATTTCTCTTTGAAATGGCTAATGAAAGTTGGCATTGTTCTTCTTCGTTTGCTTCATCGTAGTCATCTAGCGACTGTATATTTCTATGACCGGTGACTTTCACTATGCCAGATCTCTCGACGTTTGCTTTCCTCAGCTAACTCACAACAGTTTTGCGAGCGCTATTGACGTCATTATATTCCTCTCTTCACACCATTTCTTATATACATTGAGCCAAAACGACATACACCTAATAGTATTTTCGTTTTTTGAGCCATTTTTTAGTTCTTCAATGACAAAATCCGAAGCATTACAAAATATTTTCTCATTCAAAATGGCTGCCAGTTTTCCCTCTCGGATGTCAACTTTGCTTCAAATTTTCCGCAAATTTTTTTCGCCATCATAATCTTTCATCTGATTGGTTAAAATATTTTTCTATTGTTTATTAGCCAATCACAAGCAAAACTTTTGTTTGTAATTTGCACTTGTTACACTTTTATGCACTGTGTTACAATTTTTTGCACTGTGTTACACTTGAACTGCACTGCTCTAAGCCAATCAAGTAATTTTTTCATGTATATTATTATCATGTGTATGGACCACTAGTGATTAACAATCATGAGGAATAAGTTAATTAACAATTATTCGGCGAAGGCGAAGTGATTATCGGTGAATATTCACCGAGCAGTGAGTCTTCGAGCCACGAGGTAAATATTCACCGATAATCACTTCGCCTGAGGTGAATAATCGTTTTAGTATAAATACAAAGGTGATTATTTCAAAAAAGAAAGAAGGAAACAGCATTGAAAGTGAAAATATTTTATTTTTTAAAAGCGCGACCGTTACACGTAAAAATTGTAAACTTTGTCTCGCATATAATGACAAAAATAAACAACGTGAAAATTTACTATGATACCGGCCTTTAAATAGCCTGACAACAAACTTAGTAGCTTCTTTTGTCGATTTTGGGACAGCATTTTCTTTAAAGTTTTCAATTTCATCTTCGCTAACAGTGACAAAACAACTACTGGCAGCCATTTTGTCCGAAAAGGTGATTATCGGCTGATAATCCGAGATAGCAAACCAATCAGAGTCATTATTAAATCATTTTTATTACAATCAATATCAATTAATATCATAATTATCATTAAGAGACCATTATCACCTTCATTTATATATTAATACATCATCATCTTCATTATCATCATCATCATCATCTTCATCTTCATTATCATCATCTTCATCATCATCATCTTCATTATCATCATCATCTTCATTATCATCATCATCATCTTCATTATCATCATCTTCATCATCTTCATTATCATCTTCATTATCATCATCATCATCTTCATTATCATCATCTTCATCATCATCATCTTCATTATCATCATCATCTTCATTATCATCATCATCATCTTCATTATCATCATCTTCATCATCTTCATTATCATCTTCATTATCATCATCATCATCTTCATTATCATCATCTTCATCATCTTCATTATCATCTTCATTATCATCATCATCATCTTCATTATCATCATCATCATCTTCATTATCATCATCTTCATCATCTTCATTATCATCTTCATTATCATCATCTTCATTATCATCGTCTTCATCATCATCATCTTCATTATCATCATCTTCTTCATTATCATCATCATCATCTTCATCATCATCATCTTCATTATCATCATCATTATCATCATCATCTTCATTATCATCTTCATTATCATCATCATCATCTTCATTATCAGCATCTTCATTATCATCATCATCTTCATTATCATTATCTTCATCATCATCTTCATTATCATTATCTTCTTCATTATCATCATCATCTTCATCATCATCATCTTCATTATCATCATCATCATCTTCATTATCATCATCATCTTCATTATCATCTTCATCATCATCTTCATCATCATCTTCATTATCATCATCTTAATCATCATCATCATCATATTCTTCATCATCTTTATTATCATCATCATCATCTTCATCATCACCATCACCATCATCATCTTCATTATCATCTTCATTATCATTATCATCATCATCATCTTCATCATCATCATCTTCATTATCATCATCACCATTATCATGGACATTTAAAAAAATATCAAATCTTATTTTTGTTAATGTAAGGTATGTTTGTAGACCTAACAAATCAAAAGTACACAGAAAGCTTCAAGTCTGTAAAAAGAGAGACGTGATGGTCTAGTGGTCAGGGGATCAAATTTCGGGCCTAATGGTCTGGGTTCGATTCCCGGCCCGGGCGATTGCGTTGTGTCCTTGGGCAAGACACTTCACTCTCTCATTGCCTCGTCTTCTCGGATAAGGACGTAAAGCCGGAGGTCCCATCTGCCTTCACTTTAATTCCTACATAAGGTGGACGTAAAAGATCCTGTTGTGCTCTTCGAAAAGAGCAGGGGATTGTCTCCCCGCACAGCAGTCAGGTCTCAGCATACTACAGGGCCCACAGTAATTGGCGTAAGCTGTTGTGGTGCCCCTGCCTTCATATGAAGGAAAAAGCTAATAAAATAAAATAAATAAAAAAATAGGCAATGCTGTAGTACATTGATACCAAATTGCAAATATATTCAAGAGATTTAGAAATGTGATACACAAATACACCCTAAGGGTAGTAGTCTATGGCTGTGTTTTCACTATGACTTTATACTCGCTTTAAATTCCTGAAGGTGTTTGTTTACAGACCAACTTAAAGCTAGTTTAAATTTACAACTGTTTTCACTGGAGTAGCCGAGTGTAACAGTAAGACATTGCTCAAATTACCAACAGTCATTTCAACAAAGTGATAGTCCAGAAATTTCAAACTTGGACATCTCTAAATGTGAGACTAAGTTATCATAATAAGTTGGAGAAAAGATAAATCTCTCTTGAAGATCATATATTTCTTTATTTCAAGCAAGTTTTAGTATGGTCTGTTTTATGAATATAGCGATTAAACAAATAGCATGACATATACCTGTCAAGAAGAATGCTGTGATTGGCCGATTTGTTTACTTGGCCAGATAAAACTACCTCGCCAGGTCACTTAAAATGGACGCGATTTCCGGTATTTTCCATGTTTTTCATTCGTGATTGCTTGCTGCTTTGCTTTGTGCTTGAAAAATTGTGATTGTATCGTTCGCATAAAGATGGAAACATATATAAGTATCAATATGCTGGTGATTCTATAAATTTTTTTAAAACATGCTGATTGGTTTGATAACTTTGCACTATTTTTTTATAGTCCCCAGCATTTTGCATGCTTATAAAGAGTTGAGCAGTTTTTCCTCATTTCCTTATTTTTTGAAATAATCACTTTTGTATTTATACTAAAACAATTATTCACCTCAGGCTCGATGAATATCTATGAATAATAACCTCGACTTTGTATTGGTTATTCTTCTTCGACATTCACCTCGCCTTCGGTAAATAGCTGTGATTTATATGTATGTAGAATTTGTTCAAAAAAGGTTAAATCAAAGAACAATTACATGAGAATAGATGGCAAAAACATGTTTTGTATTTTCACAAAAATGTCTATAATTGTATAATGGCAACAGGAAAAGATTTCAAGAGCCCAAAATATCCTTAATAGATTCTACAAATTGTACTCTTTGAACAAATATGCTTGCCCATAAAATACAAATAGCTAATCACGCAATCATTAGGAAACAGCAACAATTAAAACAACTATAAAATCTTTCAAATCAGATTACAATAATTTTGGCTTCCCACCATAATATTTCATAGTAGTTGTACATATTTTATAGATGACCCCAAAAAATGAAAATTAGTATTAAATCATGAATAGTTTTGAAATAGTACCCGATTTCATTTTCGTACAAATAATATCTTAATATTAAGTTAATTAAATTGTTCTTTTCAAAAGTAATTTTACCAGACATTCGAAAAATAGCTGAAGTTTTCATTTTGCCAGCATGTTATTGTGTAAACATAAGAACTATTGTATTGTATTGGAAATATAATGTTTATATCTCGCACTATGTATAATATTTTTGGTTGGGGTTTGAGATTATTTGATAAGGGAAAAGCAATATTTTAAGCTAAGTAAGAAATTTTACAAGAATTGTCAACATCAATGAAGCAAAACAAAGCTACAAAATACTATTAAATCTTAATTATTAAATTTAGCAAGTAATTCTCAGTTCTCGTGACTAGAGGTGAAACACCATAATTGTAGGAATACGTTGAATGAAATTGAAAGAATATATAGCAAGTGATCTTCATATGATAAGCTTTTAAAAACTTAACACATGAGTAGCGGGTTATTAATGTCAGAGATATTCAAACCATGTCGGCAAAAATTGATCAAATGACAAACATTATGCTCGGTCAAAACCCTACTTACCCGTGATTTAGCCTTGGAAAAGACATCTCTTTCAATATCAGCAGCATTTTTAGTCATCATTTGCGGATTTCCCGATTTTCTGAGAGCATCGTCTCTAGACAACGTGGGAAGCAAGCGAGTTGACAAATGAATGATATTTACAACAAATTCAAACCAGTTTCGATAGCAAATATCAATCTACATTTATTATCAGTATTTAGTTTAAACCTAAGAATTATCAAAAATGGTTTTAACTTACATTTGGTTGGTTACTTTTTGGCGAAAATGCGGTGTCCTCCACTCGTCTGCTTCGTTCGCCATGGTGTTTTATTCTGACGATATACCACAGGGAGCCCGTAACCGAGAAAGTGCTACCGCATTCCATGCTATTTCCTTCTCATTTCCGGGATATTTATAATTTTAATAATAATAATAATGTTTATTTGAAATCCTTGAATAGCAACAAAAAAATGAATAACTCAAGCTTACATGTAAAAAATAATAATAATAAGTCACTTAATCTTGTAACGTTTAGTACGGCATTTAATAATGATATAGCCGAGGGCGCCTCAGGTTGTACTTGTAGTCAAAACGAAGAGTCAAGATGTTGTGTATCCGGTTTGAACTGTTCAAAACGGACATGTAAAAACTACGTAAAAGTGCCGTTCGTCGGTCATTGAGTGTGCTGAGGTCAAGCTTTTACAGACGATCGATATAAGACAATTAGCTTAGTAGATTAATCTTGGTCGCTCTCCTTTGCACCAGTTCAACTTCATCTCTCAGCTTTTTGGGGAGTGACGAGTGCCACACATGCGTACTGTATTACAGATGGGCCTAATTTTTCTCGTTTTTTTTATATAGTTTCGGAAATGTTTATAAACAGGAAATTATTATTAAAAAACTTGAACAAATTGTATTGTATTGTATTGTATTTTTTAGATAATTATTGAGTTTGACCTCTTTTCAATTATCTACTTTGCAAAGCTGAGAGTGTTTGCCATTTAATATCAATCAGTCGCACTAATGTAGAATGTACAAAGTGGCAGCTTTGAAAACAAAGAAAAACAAAATGCAAATCCTTTGTTTATTATAAAGGGGAAGGATAAATAAATGATTGTTGAAAAAATGAATGAATAAATAAACAATGAATTGATTGATTGATTGGTACTATTAAAATCTAGGGAGAAATCAATCAATCAGACATAAACATCATTTACTAAAAGGTTCAACTTCAAATATTTCATAAATCAACAATATCGAAAATTAACAGCCCGTTGTACAGAATATGTAACATGCCGCGTTCAAGGCGGCAAATTACCAATTCATTCTTTGTTTAGTTCATATATAGTGGTTATAATGACAGGCACATTTAAGTGACTTGGTTTTACAAATATATACAGACTGAATCATACTTACTTCACTTCACTTCACTAGCGTAGCCAATAAGGTTGTAGAATTTGTGAAAGACCTCATATTGGCGTACACCAAAATCTATTAGCATAAACCAACTCGTGTTTTAGGGATCAAGGGCATTTATTTTTAGGGAACAAGGGATACTGCCAAATTATTTTCAGGGAACAAGGGAGCAAAATATGATAAAACAAAAGTTTTTTGGGATCAAGGGAACATAAGGTAAAACATTTTAGGGACACAGTTTTTTTACTTATGGGGAACAAGGGAGAAAATGCAAAAAGATCAAAGGATCATGGGAGCATGCACCCCCCACCCCCCTGGGAGGGGCTCAATACTTGTAGCCAAAACTGTCGGTTTTGAAAACTTGTTGTTTGAAGTTTTCCAGATTTTGTTTCATCTCCTAACGCTAATGACATCAAATGATGCGACCTTGGTAGGGTGCACACATCATAGCATTGATTAAAACCGCCTGTTTTAGGTTCTCTATTGCACAGCCTTAGCCTTGATAGCATGTCATATATTGTTTTGTATTTAGCGGTCCATCGTAAGGTAATGAGCCAATATTTCAAGAAACAATCATAATACAATATATAGACGTCTATTACGCAAATACGCACGTGCGTACTTGAGACGGGAAATTTTCAAATGTTTTTAATCGTCTTCCATGTATTTTTGTATACCCGTGCATACTTGTCAAAATGACCACGCTACGACACTGAGACCCCGGCTACACGGATCCGGATACTTATGAAAACGCATACTTTTTGATGCGAATCGGCCTATCGTCCACCCGAAACCATTGAATCCGGTCACCGAAACCGCATACTTTTACTTGAATCCTCCGGATACGCGGATTCGTGTGGACGCAAATATTTCTATGCGGTTTCAGCCGGATCGGATTCGTGTAGAAGAGGCCTGATTATACCACAGGTATAGACCCAATCGGCTAACGCGTTGCTATGTATTTTTCCACTCAATTCAAAACCTCTGGGAATAAAAACGTTTGTTCCAAATATTTTCCATGTGATATAATATTTAAGACAAAGAATCTTATTCCCAAAAGATTTGAATTGGGTGGAAACATACATAGCATGCAACACGTTAGTCGATTAGGTCTATTGATGGACCCGACTAAAGCCAGGTTCACACGACGTCATAATCATAATCACAAGCACGTTTACGACTAAGATTGTACGGTTCACACGTGCGACATAACGTCATAATCATAAGAAAATGGAAACTTCTCCATTTGTTATGACTGTGCTTATGACTATATCTATGATTATGATGCCGTGTGAACCAGGCTTAAGGGGCCGTTTACATGGAGATAGGGTAACCCTCCTAGCAGGGCTAACTTTTGTTTGAGAGTTCCCAGAGAAAAGAAAACAAAAGAGTTAGCCCTACACCTAGGGTAACCCTATCTCAAACCCAACGGCCCCTAAGTTACTCAGTTCAAATCGAGGCTATGCGGACACAATAGGGGGCACAGAAATGGTATCAAATTGAATATAAACAAACAATGAAAGAAACAATGAATATGTACAAATGTCTTTTATTTCATGTCAAATTACGGCCATTTACACGTTCGGAGGACTAGATTATCTGCAGTGAATAAAGATCGACAAAAGTAGATTAAAACTAACATATTCACCAGTTCATCTATTCATGATATCAAATAACAGCAGCATATACTATACTACGCATGTGCAATCTTTTAGAAGTAATCGTCAGCCATGTGGAAGTCAGACTTTACAGGGGAGGGGACAGGACGTTAATGTAAGAACTGACTATGGAGGGGATTGAAGGAGGTGTATTATGAAATAATATTTGAACAGCTTTTATGGGATGACTTTGTTTTGGGCAAGGTTACGCCTAACTGCACGTTCAAGACAAAAAATTAGAAGACGACTACTGCTAAAAGAAAACACCTCATAGTGCTTCTAAGCAGAAAATACAAGATGGTATACATCGCAATTTTCACATTGACAGAGGCTACACTCCCTTCGTTCTTTCTTCTCCACAATATACGGGGGAAAGCTTAAAGGAGCTATCGGTGAAAACTTCGTAACCTTCTTTCTAAAGCAAAGCCAAAATTTAGCCCTTTAGTGTTGGTGTTTTACAAAAATCACAAGTACAATGACTGAATAATGGTTTCTCAAAGAAGAATTGCTTACGAGTAAGAGGAAGATAAATATTTATCCTCTCTTGGTCGTACTCAACTCGGACAAGAGTGTAATCTTTATCCATATTGGATGTTGGAATTATTGCTCAATTGTTTCATTGAGTAACCACTGTTCAGTCGTTTTGCAGTGATAAGACTAAAAGAAGACATGCTTCTAAAACTGCATCAAATATAGCTAGAGAATCCTGGGTAAAGTATAGTTCTATAATAAGATATTACAAAGCAGGGTTACATACTGAGTCAACTTGAGTATAACTCAAATATTGAGTATAATAAAAACAATACTTTTTACACCAACTCCTCTTTCTATATATCCTTTTCTGAGAAGCAGAGCACTGCTTTATATGATAAAGATATCTAGATTGAACTTTGGAGAAACTTTTGGAAAATATATGCTTGTTTTCTTCTGGAATAAAATACACTGAATAAGTTCTTTGGTTATCAAACGTGATTTCCATGCAACAGAACTACTGCAGCTTTGAACGACCATATTTGCGCGAAGCAGGTTTCGTTGAATTGGAAAAACATTGTGGTCAAAGGAGAAGGGTAAATCGAAGTCTTTCACACGGGTTCATATATTGTAATATCTTCAGCGTACGGTGCCGTAGGTTTCCTACACATGCTCAACCTGCTGTTATATTCAGGGAAACAAGTAATATGAAGTTTAAACGCACTTTAAATGGTTAGGTAGAATAATACCCATATAAGCATGCGTTTTGATATGATTTCCTAGTATTCAAAGTTCTACAAAATTATGCTTTGCGCAACAGCAAGGTCAATTCTCTGCCGAGTAGTTCTTTTGCATGGATATCTAGAGTATATAAACGATGCATATTCATATATTTATAGATATAATATTAATAGATATATAGAATATTTATAAGAAAAATCCTCAGAAATCCTAGTAGCTGGTCAAATGTTTAAGTTTTAATCTAATTCCGTCAAGAGTTTTCCAAACAACGTTCCTGTAGCCTTTGAGTAACAGCACATTAAAATAAACTTTGATTCTTATATCAACTTGAGTGGAATTTGGAACAGAAGCCGTGGGATAATAATCGTAAACGTCGCATCTCACACGGCTCGAATATAATGCAAATGCGCAAAAACTATTGTTTAAATTCATTTGCATTAGATTCGGCACATGTGAAAGACGAAGTTTGGAAGAGACTTTATGCAAGTTTGCATTGTTCTTAAATGAATGTCCCTGCGGTGGAAGATGGTACTTAACCCTCAAAAAGAACGTTCTTAGTATTGTTTTTAAAGTGCATTATGCAATGCAATTATTAAAAAGTTTATTTTAAAAGGTTTCTGTTGACTTTTGCCTTAAACTGTTTTGATGACCTTTCAGCAAAGCCTCCTATTCTTGTCGACTGTGACTCTTCCAATCAACAGTCTACAAAGAAACCTTTAAAATAATCATCTAGGTCTATTCAACATTGATATTTTTCAAAGATTAAGTGCCATCTTTCTAAACAACTACGGCTATAACATAATCTCACTCATTTAAAAGTGTGACAAGAAGTTGGCTAGTAAGCTAATATAGTAGTTTGTTCAACAGTGCTATGTTACATAAAGGCAGTTTACAGCCCGAACAAGTTTCAATTCAACCCACAGTAGATGACAACTAGGCCATTAACCAGAGTTCGATAGCTGTTCTCGACGTAAATGGAACTGATTTATAGTAACTTTAAGACTAGAGCAAGACAGACAAGTACAGTGCTAATACAGCTTCAGAGATATCAGTTACAAAAGCAGGAAGAAATGATCAGAGAAACCAGCGATGTTACTTCTATTGTCTTGTACACATCCAAGATATTGTAGAGACTTGAATACATCATGGAAACAGATTCCATATTCTTATAAGCCAATGGAATGCTCAGGAGATCGTTCTAAGATGCACACGTGACCGCAAACGTTCCATTTTGAAAATAGCAAGTAGCACCATTTTGGAATTCTCTGATCAAGGCTTCCATTGTCAAAATCTTTATGAATCTAACTACCGGTTCAAACATTTAGACAGTAAAATAAGACCAATACAGGTAAACTCTGTAGTTAATAATATAGTGAAGACTAAAATAATTACCTAATCAAATAGCTAATATCAGGAACTAAATGGTTTATAATCCAAAGATATAGTAGTAGTTAATCAAAAGCTACAGATGGTATTTAATAAGGTGCATTCCACATGGAAAGCACACCCCCTTGAAGAGCACAGTAAAGAACAGAGGGGGAGGGGTGAGGCTGATTTACTATGCAACATCTAAACGGCCTTGATCTGTTCAGTTTGAATTCCTACTACAGTAGGTGTTCTTAAAAACACGTGCTCATCGGTTGATATATAATTAAGGCCGCTAGAATAACACGCAGATCAGTACCTCACAACCAGGTCAGAAAATACAGCTCCCTCCTCTAAGTAGAACTTACAAGTAAAAAGTGACATATACGAACACATATACTACCTCTACAACCACTCTTGATTGTAAAAATCGTCCTTTGCAAAAATACAAACTCTCTTTTGATAATTCTATTGATACGAAGCTTATTGTCAGTGACCTTGAAAACCTATTGGATCTATAGTACTACATAAAACCATAGTTAATCTATTAACTATGATAAACTATGTGCATTCTTGACATTTTGAACAAAAGGGAAGGGTTAACAGTACTATAGATAGATGCAAAAAGCAAAATAAAGTCTTTCTTGGAAAGATAACCATCGCACGTTAAATCACTGACATGACTGGGGAGATTAGTAAGGTAATGAATGCATAAGGCATCAGCTACATGATCAAACATTCTTTGCACGTGTCCAACAAGGTTGCATATGTACACTGGTACTTATACCTGGGAATGTCCTCAACGTCCAATTAATGAAGTATTTCAGTGTCCAAAATGGATATTATTTGTACACGTGCAATAAGTGGAACACAGCGCCCATGGGTCAATGTTTGAACAAGTAGCATAACCTGCGCGTATGAGATGGATGGAAGGAATGGGGGGGGGGGGGAATGGATGAATGTCAGTACAAGCATACACAACCATGCACAGCCTGCTGTACTTCGAGATGCCTGCAAACATACCCTAGAAACCACCCTCCAAATGTTTAATGACAACAAGCAACCCTTCTTTCACTTTGACAAAGGATTGACATCTAACTCGTTTGATATAGTGCACAGTTGTCATTCCTTTCTCACAAAGCTGTTGATCATATGCAAATGCCTGGCAAGCCTTGTTTTGACTCATGGTGCTGTTGTTTTAAGTCAGGCTTGCAGGGCATTTGTATATGATTAGAAATGTCTATTGTTCCCATTAGTGTGCTGTGGCAATGTATGCAAGTACGGAATGGTTCACGCATGTGCACGAGTTGAGGTCACATGATTAGTATAACTAGGCTAGATTATTGATAAACTAATGGCCCTAGACAAAGCTTCAGTATCACAATATATCTCGTGTGCAATATAGTCAAAATAAACAATAAAAACGATACGACAATAATAATTGAAGAATAGAATAATAAATATTAAGTACTCTATAAAGGAGTACACATTTGTTAATTTTGTTTCTTTGGTATGTAGAAATTTGGTTTACAGGCCAGGCCACTGATAGCTTATCTTTGGACTTTGGAGCCCTGACAATCCTTCTGTTAGTCCACAAACACTTCCATGGCACAATTCCTAGTAAACTAACCTATCTCTAGGTCTTTGATAAATATCATCAGGGCCCCTCCAAGAGGGAATAAACATATAACTTGCCACCACTTATAAATATCTACACCAATAATACCATAATTTTAATTATGATAAATTATTAGAGTGGTGGATTGGGTAACAAACATTTCTCACACACACTCCCTTTTAGTCACTCTCATTCCCTTTTCCATTTTCCTTTTCACTGGCCTGGCTTTTGAAAAATGTTAGGGTTCATTAATTCTTCAAATTTCGATTTCTTTGAGAAAACTTAAATACTCTTTGACAGAATTCTACATACTGTCATCTATTCTTGTCCTTCTCTCTCAGCTAGTGACTGGAGTAGTATTCCCTCACATTTAGGCGACTTCCTAAGTTTTCTCAAACTTAAATGTAAAGTGGGACACCTCATTTATAGTTATATCTCTTTAACAAAAGTTTACATATTTGAAATCCAAATTTTCAAATGAAAAGATGTAAATATTGAACACAGTAAAATGATTCTGACTGATATTTTGACAAGGGATTTATGATGATTGTCTTTTTGAGATGTTTGTATTGCAGTGTCACTCCACTTGTTTTCTGGGATGCTTAAAAGCAGTGTTCTTTAGTTCATATCCTTGTTATGTTCACAAGAAAGTGAATAATTGACTTGTATATACACTTAATTGCAAGAACATCGTTCTGACTTGTAATTTCGTTGGATAGGAAAGAAAAATGTCACTCAAGCTAGACTCTTTCAAGATATTTTTTTTAAGTATTTTTATTAATGTTCTTTCTTCATGCAACAACATTCTTGCAATTAGTATGTCCATGTTTAGTTGTCAATACTATAAATGAGATATCCCCTTTTCTGCTAAATACTATAGAAAGGTCAGTTTTTGAAACTGACAAAAGAAAAATAACGCCACAATAGTTATAATAGAATGAAAACAGCATTTGATGCTGGAAGTACTATGTACACAACACACACAAAAGACTGGAAGAACCGGGGGTGTGAGGGAAGATCTCAACCCTAAATGATCTAGTCCTACATTATATCTACAACACTCTCTTAACCAACCTCATTATACCACACCACACTCACTATATCAAAAGCTACTGTAAAGAATCCAAGCTCTGCAAAAACAAGGTTGTCTAAAGTGACAAGCATTCATGGAGGTTCTTGTCAAGCACTTTACAGTTTTATTCAGCAATTTGGTCTCTCTTAAAAAATTTGAATTTAGGTTTGTGATTTTTTTTACACAAAGGGTGTATTCTTGTATTATGCCATTTAGAAATAACTTGTGTTGATTGGCAACCTTCATTGAACTAGGAGTATACCACACATGGCTATACTAGCCTTTGATATCAGTGAGTTTGGAATGGTTGAGGTATTTGTGAAAGCTTTTTGGCCTATTGTTACCTTATAGTTGAGTAATGACTACATGAAAATACATTAGATATGCGAACTACTACTACTACTACTACTACTACTATTACACTTATCAGAATTCAATTGGCATGGCCACTAATGAACTATTTCTTTTAATAGAACACACAAAGTTATCTCTGTAGGATTTGAAATCAAGCTCAAAGCACTGAAAGAAAGCAGCACAATCGTCTACATCGACAAACAAGATATTCTCTGGTAACTTTATCTATTATGTTTAGCAGCAATAATTAAAAACATGTGTTACCAATTGAAAGATAACTGAATCTTGCTGTGTCAACTAACTTTATAGATCAATTAGCATAAAGTTCAGACATCAAAATTGAACATGCAGTTGTCTAGAAATCAATGTTGTCTCAATTTATCATGTGCTTTTCCAACAGCGCCAGCCCTTCAGGGTCAAACCATGCATGCACTACTTAAAAGCAAAGACATATTGTCTTCTTCTACAATAAATCAGTGAGTAAAACCTAATAAAATGACTTCAAATTAACCCTTAGTGCTAATACAGCCTACCATACATTGTATTAATTTAAGACAAATAAAATACCATTAAAGTAAAACACACATAAAATCCTTAATTTAAAATTGTGAAAAATCATATTTTACGACTTATCTCTTGTGTCTTGGGACAGTTTCACCTGCGCTTCAACAGTTTGACTGCTTTTCAGGCAGATGTGTGACCATTTGATTTGTCTGATTAGTAAAAATATCCCAGTTTGTTTTGATAGTATTCACTGGACTGGAGGTCACTGCAAGACAAAATAAAACATAAATTACATAAACATTTGTCCTGACTATTAATTCAAAATAATTATGTTTCTCGACAACGCTTGTCATTTTAGCCAAGTACTTTGTCTCGATCCTTGTCAGTTGGAATTCTTAAAAACACTTTGTGGTAGCGCTTATTTCTTTCCCTTGATCTTTGATCTTTTCCTCCTTTGATCCAGATGAATAAACCCCTCTTTACCTTCCTTGTTTGTTGTACCATTTCAGATCATGTGATGCTACCCTTGGGGATTGTTTCTTCCACATGTAAATGATATAACACGTTCATCATAAAAGAACAATTCTCAAGGAAATGACACATGGTCTGAAATGGGCAATTTACATATGGAGGCAAAGAGGTCTATTGCTCCCTCTTCTCCATATTCATTTTGTCTTAATTTTTATCAAAAAACTGTTTAAGGTAAAAACTGAAACTTACATTGTAGTTACAGGGCTTTCATTCATATCTGGAGAAATAGAATATTATAGATTAATACAAATGTAACACAGATTAAAAAAAGAAAATAATATATACTCATATAGGAACTTACCATAGAAGTTTTTCTGTCAGAACTACATAAGAAAATAAAAAAAGCATTAATCTTTGTATAATAATATATTGTACTGGTTTAAATGGGGTTAAATATAATTGAGGCATAGTTAAAATTGAGGCAACTGGCCAGCATATTACTTTGAGTTTGCTATCAAACTATTGCATACCCTGTTTGCTTCAGGAGGTCAGCGGCGATTCTATCAGGTTGGGGGGGGGGGGGGGGGGGGGAGGTGCAGTGAGCCCTGCTAGCTTGCATAGTTTGTTTGCTTGCTCATTGCTTAGTGTTTGCCGTTTGTGCTTGGTTGCTTTTCTTTCCCCCTCCTCACCCTGAGGTAAGTATGCCGGGTAAGTATAAGTGTGACGGGTGTCGGTGGTTGACCATGTTAGGTTGTCATAGTTACCACCTTGCTGCTGGGGATGGTCGTGTATCTTGGGATGGCAAACAAGACACCTCACCCATCTTCATCTGTGCCAATGAATTTTAACCAATTTAACTTTAAGTGTCTACTGTAAATCATGGTTCATTGGTGACATAACCACATACACAGTTGGATAACCCTTTTCTCTTTCTTTCTCATTCATACTTTGTATGGTGTTAATTTTCATTTTTTTTATGGTATTACAAAATTCATGTTACAGTCTACCTTTTGTATGTATCTACATTAAGGCCAAGAACACAAAAAGGTTATTCAACCACAGCTTTAGGGTATCACACTCATATGTCATAATTAATTTTCTCCTTTATTATTTATCTCTCTTCTTTTCTTGGGCATCCTGTGTTATCATCAGTCTTTCATTATTGTATTCATGCATTTGCTAATGCATTTGCTGTCAGTGAGCTCTTCTCTCCATTTCTCCAAGCTTATTTTACAGGTATTTAAAGCAAAACCTTTAAAGCTACTCAAAGCTATGCAGAATGGGAAGAAGTTGCAACAAGTATAAGGCCAATTGGTATTAATCTCAGGGCCTCTTAATTGCTCCAAAAGCTGCGTACTAACCAACTGCGCTACTTTATTTCTGTGTTTCATGTGATTCACAAACCTGTAATGTTGGATTGAATGCATTTGGTTGGGGACTAGTAGCTGAGAACCCTAGTTCATTAGCACCACTTCCACCAGCTGCAGTCATGTAGTTCAATTCTTGAGCTACACCCACTGGTCCTGGACTTGTTGCAGCAGCAAACCCTCTAGAGACTGGTGAGGTAGGTGGTGGACCATATCCATGTTGACCCTGATGGTGGTAGCCATTCAGAGTTTGCATTCCTCCTACATGATGTACAACATTATTGTAAGCAGAAGTTAAAACCAAGGCCAAATAGACCTTTTATAGTTCTCATTGAACAACCTCAGCCTCAATAGCATTGCCACTAAAGGGTTTTTAAATTACCATTGTCAAGCAATAATAACTAGACGCTCTATGAGTGTGAAGTCGCGCTAGTGGAGGATTATGCAGTTTAGTCTATTAGCCCAGTAGGAGTGGTGGGACCCAGTTTTTGACAGCTAGAGATAACTGGATCTATAACACTGATGCCCCTTGGATATACTCTGAAGATATTAATAATCTTAATGAATACTCCAGTTTCGAGATCTCTTTTACTCAATGTTAGCCTCAATTGTGTGTAAAATATGCAGAAATTTAGATAAAACTTGTGAGATTTCAATATATTTTTATTGTCTTCTATGCTCACAAATCTCTTTCATTTGCACAGACTGTTACTGAACAAAAGAATATATTACATGATTTTGAGGCTAACACTGAGTAAAAGAGATCTCGAAACTGGAGTATTAATCTTAATTGTCTGTTCAAGACAAATTTGTAAAATGTAGATGAAAAATATTACATAAACACCGTATTTCATGACTTTAATGCACTGATCCCTTTGAAATACACTAAAAGAGCATTATAAAGTGAACTGTATAAATGGTACAAATACCTATGATGACGACGTAAAAATGTTGTAAAAACAAATCAAAGGCCCGCTATGGCCAAGTCGTGGATCATTGTTAGAACATTTTGAAAGTGCTTAGTGTTTAGACCACTTTTAATGTTGACTTTGTAAGTTATATTTAAAAAATCTCACAATTTCATATGAAAATAATGATGTTAGCATATTGAAAAGACATGGCATTGACTTCAAACAAATAAAACTTTATTTATAATAGATTTGAAGTTGATGTAATTTTGAACTTATAAACGTAAGATATCATTAAATTACAATATATATATGTATAAATCTTAATTGTAAGACATACTTTGGGCCTTAAAATCGCCGTAATTTTAGGCGATTTTAGTAAAATGTTCCTAAACTCTAAGGCGATCTTAGTCGATGTTAGGTGATTTTAGCAAAAAGCTCTTAAATTTTTAGGCGGTGTTAGGTGATTTAAGGCGTTCTGAGCGATCTTATGAACCGGAGAAGGCCTATTTGTACATGTAGAATAACTATTAAAAAGATGAATTATGTTTTGAAAATATTGATATTTATCAAAAAACGTATAATTATATTAGTTACTTGTTTCTTTGCTTTGGTGGCAGTTCGTATTGGAATAATCCAGCTTTCATGTCGTTGTTTTTATCTACTTTGCTGATTAATCTGCTTTCTGGGAATTCGAGGATCAAGTTGGCTCGAGTATAACTGACTGTCTGATATTGACATGTTTTAGAAAACCTCTTCCCGTAAAAACGTTAGAAAATAACAGCTAGCAATTGTATAATGACTTAAGCCTATGGCTAGCCCGACTAATGTGACTAAAATGATTTAGGAATAAAGCCAATCAAAAGTGAATTTGTATTGAGTAATGCTTGCACTGTATTACCTCTTTTTCAACAGAATTATATATTTTTGCACTGTTTTTCAGCCAATCAGAATTGAGTAATTTTTTCATGTACCTACATTATTAAGGAGGTAGCAAAGCCAAAACAAAATTCAATTTATTCCTTCATTAAAAAGTGTTTTTAATGAGTTAGTGTTTATCATAATTGAAATAATGCAAGTCTTTTACCTCCATAGTCATGCTGGGGAAAATCTTGTATAGTGTTGTGTTGAACCTCCTGCCTGGTATTGCCCCTCCCTGAGTTACCAATAGCTGCATAGTCTGCATAATATTGTCCACCTGGTGCCCGTCGCTGGTCTCCAGGATTCATGAATGCATATGGGTAGCTTGGGTTACCTATGGTAGAGGATCATAATTAACAATTATTGAATTATAGGTGATATAATGAAATTTGTAATACCGTAAAAAATTCACCCATTATCAAGGTAAATGTGAATATTTTATCGTAATAATAACTGTAATTATTCATTCAAAACATTTCCTTATCGGTTGATTGTTCAAATCAAATAAAAAAAAAATTATTGAATTCAGCTTTTGTATCAAAATCACACTCCTCACTAAGGACAAGGACAATTAAAACAATCAACCAAACTACAGACCTTTCAAGCCTGCTATCTAGCCAGTTTGTATTAATGTCATTATGTATTATTTTCTATATTATTATTTTGTTTATAATCAATCAAATTTTCAACTTCTTTTACCAATGGCTGGATATCCTGGAAGAAAATTCCCCCTTCCTCTTCCTCTGCCTCTTCCTTGTGCTGCATAAGCTGCATAAGCTGCATAAGCATTATAACCTAGTACCATAAAAAGAAAAAAATGATTAGGTTACCTATGAACTAAAAAGGTAACAAAATATAGGACCTACTTCAAATATTGCATCTCACATGTGCTGAATCTAATGCAAACAAGCTAAACCTATTGCTTGAATTTATCTGCATTAGATTTGGTAAATGCGAGATGTAATGTATCATTTGGGCCTAATAATAACATATTATGAAGGTATTACTGTGCAACTCGCCATACTGTAGTCACTTACAAAAACGTTTGATGAATTTTTGACATTATTGTGACATTTTTTTCATCTCAATCGGACCAATTACAGACATCAAAGTTCATAAAGTCTCTGCCTCTCGATATAAACTTGTACCTGATTGGGATATTGAGATTGAAAAATGTCAAAAAAATGTCAAAAATTCTTCAAATGTTTTTGTAAGTGACTCCAGTATGGCGAGTCGCCAGAAGTATTACTAATTGAATGATGAATTGACTGACTGATTGATTAATTGGTTTTGACCAAGAAATCAATTAAATTGATTTGCTTGATTGGATAATTGATTGCTAATTGAGTAATTTCCAATTGGCAATAAAAAGCTTTAGAATTTTATTTATTAAATGCATCAGGCATAAGATGTCTTGTTTTTCTATCATTTCCATAACCAATGCCTGGAATCAAATATTTACCCTGTTGTCTATTCTCTTGGGTTTACAACATCTTTCTACAAATCTCTTGTATCTAGCAGACTGGGGCGCTTTCCATTCAAGCAAAAAAAATCAGAAAATTCCAGGTGGAAATCAAATGGAATGTGGCAGTTCCCGGCAAACATTTTCGGAAATTTAGGACAACCTTTTGAGACAACTATAAATTTTCGAAAATGTTTTCCGGAATTTTTTTTCTAATGGAAAGTGCCCCTGGTTTCTGATAACCCTATTTCATCTATTTTTGACAATCTTAATTTTCACTATTCTAGCATAACCATTTTAGCTTTAAGCACAATATTACTATGATAATAACTGGAGTTGTTGGAGCTAGTATTGAGAGTCAAAACATTGAACATTTAGAAAGAGGTTCTCTTTGATCTCACCCACTGAAACTACATTTACTCTCCTTCTCGTGACGGCCAACATTCCCATTACTTGACCACAGTTAGAAAACAGAGGTGTCAGTTATAGAATGTGGTGCTTTTTTTGAGAAGGAAGCTTTTGCTTTATATTACAGGGATAATCATTGGATTGAAAAAAAAAACATTTGAGGGACGTAAAAGAACTCAGACATGTTCAGACATGGGTTGTATGGTGGCAGCTTAATGCGCCTTGATATACTTTCAACTTGAACACGTTGAGTAAGTGCACTGAACAGTTCTGGAAATGCACTATATAAGAACAAGCAATTTATTGTTATTATTATTATTGCAATGGGATAGCAAATTGTTAAGTTTTTTTTGTTAATTTGATTTTTTTTTTCCTGCTATGTCGAGCAGTTTTGATGCGAAGCTAACATCAAATTAACTAATGATTAACTTACAAGCTCCACCTCCAAACTGATTGGAAAATCCTAAACTCAAATTGAAATTCACAGTTTGCTAGTCGCAATCCAATGATTATCTCTGTATTAGAATATTTTAAATTTGCAAGATGGTGCATAACATCAATGATGATCCAATATATGTAAAAACTTTCACTTTTGAAAAAAAAAAAATTTGATACAACAATTCATTAAAGTGCGAATTCGAAAAACCGTGGGCACCCAAAAACATTTTAGAAATTGTTTATTGTTTGTTGAACAACTCCCACAGAACTCTAACTACAAAAGGTTTATTATACTACACATCAATCAAACTTCTTGAGGTGATATAGTTGGTATATAGTTCATATAGTTGTTTGTAAGTTGTTCAACAAACAATAAACAATTTCTAAAATATTTCTGGTTTGATTCGCACTGTAATAAATGAAAATAATTTTACCCAATTATTGTGTACTATTATGTAATTTACAAACCTTGGAAGGGATTTGCACCCATACCAGGAACAGAGAATGCAGGTGCTCTGCCAAAACCAGGAAGTGGATAAACTAGAAATTAACAGCATTTTAAATAATTAATTTAAGATAATTATATATAATTGATTGTCAATTGTTTTAGACTACTTAGTTTTTATAACACAAAGATCAATTTCCATTTTTCACATTCAATATTTTGTTAAGATGGACATAGTATAACTTTTACATTATAAAAAAAGTATATATATTTATAATCAAAAATTAATATTACAGTAACATTGAGAATGGTAGGCAATACTATGCAGCTAATGCAGACATTATTTTATCTTATTCTTATGCATTAATCTATCTTCTACACTTAATTAATTAGAATTGTATTGATTTTAGTTGTTTATTTTATTTTCTGTTTTCTATTTTCTGTTAATTCTATTAATTGTATTACATTGGTTACACAATAGGTACAATGAAAACTTGGTGCAGTTTATAACAGTTATACTATCCAGGCTGCTTCAGCGATGCAAATACTACAGTTTGTTATTGTGAAGCATTAGCTACCATTACTTTTGAAATGTTGTTATACAGCTTGAGATAGGGCAATGGGATGTATATATCTAAAACACTATACTAGTTATTCAATGGTTTCGAGTGGCATACCGTGAAATATCCCACAAGTCACTTGTATTTTATAGTATATATTTATGCAAAGAAATTACAAGTGACGAATGGGATATTCACAGTATGTCACAAGAAAACATTGTATAACAATCTAATGTTATAATCACTTTTAAGAGTTATTTGGATAGCAATGTTATACTAAAATTAAGGGTTAAATCTAGGGAGGTTTATATACATTGGCACTATGAAATCTACATAAACCAGGCAGGTCATTAAAAAATGACTTACATATCCCCCTGCCAAACAACCCTCCTCTTGTGCGCCCTCTCCCACCTTGTAGACTGTACATGACTTCTTTTGGTTGAGCCTTCTTTACTTCTACCTGGAAATAACAAACACATTATCTGCATCAGCAACACAAAATAGTATTGTTTGTGAATTGTTTTATGCGTGTAAAGAAAGACTGGTGTTTTTATGATGTTTTGACAACCCCAGCAAGAGTAAAGTAAGTAAGTAAGTAAGTAAGTAAGTAAGTAAGTAAGTAAGTAAGTAAGTAAGTAAGTAAGTAAGTAAGTAAGTAAGTAAGTAAGTAAGTAAGTAAGTAAGTAAGTAAGTAAGTAAGTAAGTAAGTAAGTAAGTAAGTAAGTAAGTAAGTAAGTAAGTAAGTAAGTAAGTAAGTAAGTAAGTAAGTAAGTAAGTAAATTCCATTTGGGTTGGCAATATTTCATTCACTTTTTATCACAGGGAGGCCATATTAGTTGAAACAATAGGTTTTGAATCCCTTGGGTACCATTACCCTTGCTTTCATGAGTTTCAGAACGTTCCAAACAAAGGTTTTTGCCCTCATGGGAATAAACATGGCCACCGTTTGATAAAAGCCCATACACCAACAACGTAATATCATTTTCAAGAAAACACACCCTAAATGATCACAACTCACAAACATCACTTACACCTGGGTTAGCCACCATTTACTTTTATAATGTTTTTGTTACCTATTTTGCCAGTCATATTTTATACCACAGGGAGCCAAAATAGCAACATGGGTAAACATGCATTTAATGTCACAAAATGGTTTTTCTGTTATAGATAATTATATAGAAAATTATCCCTCCTATCTATACAAGAAAAACCCACAAACCTCTCCTTATATTCTATTTTGAAATGTTTTATATATTTTTTCTAAAACAAACAAAATCTGGCAGAAATAAGGTTGGACAGTGCAATCAGACAGACAAATCATAACACAGTAAATGTTTATACTGGCATCATTTTATTCTCTTAACAGCAATGGATATGATTAAGCCCTATCTACCCCACCCATAATTACAACAGATAGACAAATCCATAGGCAGCAATGTTTGTTTTGGACAAGAGCATAAACATATCCACATTTGACCTCAGAAATGGCAGGAACCCCCAGACATACTGCCAACCTTATATGTCCACAATTTTGTTTTACTTCACATCAAAAATGAAGAACTTAAAAACAATCACCTCCAAATCCCTCTAACTGGAAGAAAGTGAGATTACATTCAAAATCTTGAGACTCCTGGCTAAATAGAGAGAGTTGACATGTATGCACAAGTCATGGATTTGGGATGCCTGTGCTTTTTGAATACTGATTGACACATTCACATACCTTCTTGTTATTTATCGAGTGATATTGATTTTTGCAGGCGTCATCTGCACTTTTCTCTGCCTCAAATGATACAAAACCAAAACCTGGAATATATAAATAGAAAGTGAAAATATGAAAAACAAATTATAGTTTGGGCTAATTTTTTCAAATGAAAAATGTTTGGAAGCCAGGTTTAAACTAATACTACTACTAACAACAATGATATACACCGAATCGAAATATGGAGTTTAATTTTATTAACTATTGTTCTTGACTGACTAGCCTTGTGTTAACGTTGAAACACAATGGCGTTTTCACATGAATGAGAGGCTAGTCAGTCAAGAATAATAGTTATTGAAATTAAACGCCATATTTCAATTTGGTGTATAATGACAGACAGTATTAATAATTTTAAGAAAATAACTTGAATGAACAACAATTAGACCTAATGATCAGGCACACAAAGCAAAGGGTTTTATTCAATGATATTTGATTCCTAGTATTCTCTCAAGTCCCAATAAACACAGCACACAGTATGCGCGGTGGTTGGCCCAAGTCCACAACTCAATTTTATCATCACAATAAAGCAATAAATACTCTTATACCAAGATGACATAATTAACACAACGTTATTCAAGTTGAACTTAGACAACAATGGTCTAACCGAACTACTTTTCAAACTATATACAATTCCTTAATTAACAATTTTAATTAAGATTACTAGTACCCAGTCCTCTTGTTGTTCACATAGGAAACTATTTCTCTCTTCATTACCAACTCTTTACTATCGTTGTCCATTACAAGAGAAATTCATCTGTTTGTATGTTGGACATTGCAAACTATATACTCTATATGGTTATTAATACGGTAATCTTGAATGTCTATCAGGCTTACAGTCTACAAATCAGACAGTGGGCGACAGCTTAAATTCATGTTAAGCCTGTATTGTGCAAGTATAGCACTCAACAACGACCATGTGGCTTTCTGACAGACAATAAAGTATTGTATCACATGCTTGGCGGGTGCACCATAAGAACAGACAGTACTAAGTTTTACAGTTTCATCTCATTACTAGTACTTCCATACAATATGCCCTGCACTTAAGTCTTTACTCCAATCATTTGGATCGACACATGCATGAGATTTTATACCAAATAAAGGGTACCTAATAAAGCCCTCATTTTCTTATTTATTTTCTTACTTATTATCATTCTTAATTATAAATATTTACTTAGAATATATCTTCACTTAGGTTTTAAAAAAGTGACTTTTTATCACACCGAAAATTGGCTTTTTCTACATCATTTGTTTGAGATGTACATTCTTTTTCTCAAAAAAGTAATTATTTGCATGTTTTGTCACAAACATTTTAGGGCCTTCTATTATTATGACTGGCACTTTTTGCTAATTTTTGTTTTGTTTTTGCCACCAAGACATTCCTTCACGGTGCTTGCAAAAAAGGTGCCACAATTGCCGACTTTGAAGCCATTTTTGCTTGAAAACAATGACAGTGACCTCCAGATATTTTTAGCTTATTTGATGTGTGTCTATGGTAGTTTGATCAACTGGCAAAGTCTCAGAAAAATGACATTTACTTTGGATTTTGCCGCAAACATCCTTAAATTAAATAGTACAAAGGTTAATCCAAGTAGTCGTATATATAATCTATTTGCTAATGAAATCAGTATGCAACTACCATACTCAGATTAACCTTCATACTTTTTTTATAATGTAAAAGTTATACTATGTCCATCTTAACAAAATATTGAATGTGAAAAATGGAAATTGATCTTTGTGTTATCAAAACTAAGTATAGTGACAGGAGCAACATTGATATGGACAAGGTAGCAAGTTATGCTGGCAATGACAAATATCATCAGAATAACAATGGAAATCCAATACCATGGCATATACTGTACCATCTACAGGAATCCAGATAATTACATTAGAGGTTAAACTGCATACTTATAAAACTTACAGAGGAATGCTCATACTATATTTACATTTAGGCAATAAATGACTTAAATGATATTATTAGGAATGAAGAAAGTTAACATTTCAAGAACATGGAGTGTAACAGAAAAGAAAGTTCTCAATTTTGCAAATCAATTTCATTATTAGCTAGATATGTT
This sequence comes from Metridium senile, assembly GCA_949775045.1. Lineage (NCBI taxonomy): Eukaryota > Metazoa > Cnidaria > Anthozoa > Actiniaria > Metridiidae > Metridium > Metridium senile. The sequence continues at coordinate 29,973,747 of OX459095.1, forward strand.
ATGCATTGAGATGACTGTTTTATGACCACATAACAATTACACCCTGAAGATGTTTATTACATGGTTTCAGACGTTATGTTATGCAAATGAAGACTTTGTCAATAATAAATCTTTTTAGTTAGATTGAAAATGGATTGTTGTAAAGGATTGTTGTAAAGAAATTGTACTTAATTGAATTGAACACAGAAAAGGCAACAAAGTAACAACTTGGGGTCATACTATTCACCAATAAACAATAATATAAGATATAATTGACATCATTATCTAGTTTTATAATTTGTATATCTTTATACAGAGCCCTACTGAAAAGCATTTTTAAATGATGTAGGCCATCTGTTTAAAGATTGAATTATTATATTATTATTATTATTATTATTATTATTATTATTATTATTATTATTATTATTATTATTATTATTATTATTATTATTATTATTATTATTATTATTATTATTATTATTATTATTATTATTATTATTATTATTATTATTATTATTATAATTAAGTTTTGGTAAAATAATGAGGCGATTAACAATCTAGAATTGTTTCATTTACCAAGAGAAAAGATTAAAGAAATTATGCTTGTAATGATGTCAGGTTTTAAAACTTAACCAAAAACGCCAGACACTATAAAGAGTGTATAGTTGATTGTAGCATGTGGTCAAACAATAATTACACAATAAACCTGGTTGTCAGGTGACCGGACAGTCAACTGTCTTGATTTTATTCAAATGAGCTTTATATCTCACCTCTATGTCTCTGTGTAGTTCTATCAATCAATAACATTACTTCAGTTATCTGAAACACAATCAAAGTCACTATCAACTGATGCATGGTTGTAAAATAGTAACTTAGAGCATTGATACAGGCTGATAATAAACAGCAATAATAATCAAAGTCACTATCAACTGATGCATGGTTGTAAAATAGTAACTTAGAGCATTGATACAGGCTGATAATAAACAGCAATAATAATCAAAGTCACTATCAACTGATGCATGGTTGTAAAATAGTAACTTAGAGCATTGATACACTGATAATAAACAGCAATAATAATCAAAGTCACTATCAACTGATGCATGGTTGTAAAATAGTAACTTAGAGCATTGATACAGGCTGATAATAAACAGCAATAATAATCAAAGTCACTATCAACTGATGCATGGTTGTAAAATAGTAACTTAGAGCATTGATACACTGATAATAAACAGCAATAATAATCAAAGTCACTATCAACTGATGCATGGTTGTAAAATAGTAACTTAGAGCATTGATACAGGCTGATAATAAACAGCAATAATAATCAAAGTCACTATCAACTGATGCATGGTTGTAAAATAGTAACTTAGAGCATTGATACACTGATAATAAACAGCAATAATAATCAAAGTCACTATCAACTGATGCATGGTTGTAAAATAGTAACTTAGAGCATTGATGCACTGATAATAAACAGCAATAATAATCAAAGTCACTATCAACTGATGCATGGTTGTAAAATAGTAACTTAGAGCATTGATACACTGATAATAAACAGCAATAATAATCAAAGTCACTATCAACTGATGCATGGTTGTAAAATAGTAACTTAAAAAGCAATAATAATAATAATATTAATATGTAATAATAATAATATTAGTATGATGATATGAACATAAACATTATAGCCAATACAATAATACAATAAACTTTATTGATACTCCCCAGAAGGGATCTTCCTATCAATTTACAAATATAATGTAATATAATATAATGATAAATATAATGAGTAAAAATATATATAATATATAAAAAACTAGGGATATTAAAAATTATAGTAATATAAATAGCAGTTCAAAAGTAAGAATAACGGTTAAGAATTGGGATAAATTAAATTACTAACAAAGCCATCTATTCACGTAATAGTCCTTAACATTCTTTTTAAAAATTGTTACTGATTTGGCACATCTAATTTCCTGAGGCAGGGAGTTCCATATTTTAGTTCCTCTATAAAAAAATGAGTTTATAATATAAATATGGCAATAAAAACACTTCAATTATGGCTCACGACCAGCTTTTGGAGGGTTCTCACAGGCTAAGATGTTTCTTATTTAATCTTTATCTATTCCGTTCACAAACAATGAAAACTATTAGTATTTTAAGAAAAAAAGTCAAACATTTGTAGAGATTCTATTGTTCACATTCTTGATCGTGATTGGATAATCATGTTTTGGTGGACCCGGTTTCAGTAGTCACACTGTAATATAACATCTTAATATAAATATGGCAATAAAAAAAGACTTCAATTATGGCTCACGACCAGCTTTTGGAGTAGTATTTAGACATATTTGACAGTAACCATTGCATTGGTCAGTAACATGGTGTTCGGGTAATGATACCCACACTGTGAATTTGATGGACATGCATATATACCACCAGTAACATGGAGACGGGATGAACAACATTTTAAAATTACCCTTAATTTATTTGAGAGAGAGATGGTTTAGGGAGCTTATATTACCCTCAATTTATCTGAGAGAGAGATGGTTTAGGGAGCTTATAGTTTGACGTTTTGGACAAAATATTGTACAAAACTTCATTGAGATGTTTTCAGCTGCATTAAAATAAATAGATAACACATTTTCTTGTATAGAGAGAGATATAGGAAACTGATCCTGAATCTCATGTATACTACCAGTAGATGAACAACATTTTAAAATTACCCTCAATTTATTTGAGAGAGAGAGATGGTTTAGGGAGCTTATAGTTTGATGTTTTGGAACAAATATTGTACAAAACTTCATTGAGATGTTTTCAGTGTCCAACTGCATTAGAATAAATAGATAACGGAACTGATCCTGAATCTCATACATACTGCCAGTAGCTGAGCAGCATTTTGAAATTACCCTCAATTTATTTGAGAGATGGTTTAGGGTCCGAGCTTATAGTTTGATGTATTAGACAGAATATTGTACAAAACTTCATGTTTTCAGTGTATAACTGCATTACAATATATAGATAATCCATTTTTTTGTATAGAAATAAAGGGAACTGATCCTAAATCTGCCTATCCAGTGGGTGATATTTAAGTATCACTACACCTAAATAATATATTTAAGCACACAAAACCCGTTTGTTGATTTCTGCTGTTGCTTTTTGGTTGATTTTAAATGACAGTCTATAACAACTACTCTAAATACAAACATCAATACTAATAGTTAAATAAACATGTGAACATGGATAGCATAAAGGAAGCAAGAATTTGGTTAGGGAAGACAACACTTTTGCATATCATAAGATTGGGTGGCATGGTTGGCCGAGCGGTGAGAGCACTGGCCTTTCACCGCTGTGATCTGGGTTCGATTCCAAGCTCAGGCACCAGATCATATGTGAATTGAGTTTGTTTGATGTGTTGTTCTCTACCATGCCACGAGGGTTTTTTCTCCTGTTTATCCGGTTTTCCTCCCTCAGCAAAAATCAACATGTGAGGAGTGGTATGAAAAATATTTAATGTAGAGGTAGTGTGTGTGAGTGCCAGCAGAAGAATAATCACTATGTGGATCTGCTGTGGAAAATATTATATTTTTATATTATAATATATTAAATTATTATATGATGAAGTAACTAACCGTTCCAAATGTCCCAAAATATTTTTTCATATCCTGTTCTGATGTGTTTGTGGCTAGACCTCCAACAAATATCTTCTTGGTTGCTGTTATCATCTAAAGAGAGATAAAAGCAATTATTTTCAAATTGAAAGATATACAAGACTTGAGACCCTTGCGTGAGGTATTCACAACATAGTTAGAAATTTTATTTTCTACAAATGTCTAACTTTATTGAGTGGCACTGTGTATACTAGTTGCTTCATGTCAGCATCTTAAAAAATGATTATAACTTTTTGATAAGAGTTTGTTATATTCAGGATATATTTGAAAGAATATGAAGTAACTAGTTAAACACACAAAAACATTATTGGGAAATGATTTGTTATAAATTATGCTAGTTCCAAAAATGAAAAGAATAATTGGGAAAGGGAAAAGGAAAGTGTTTGTTGTGAACAAATAAGCTGACATATACTTCCTAGACTCAAAAGGTATGCAGTAAGCTGTGACAAGCGACATCAAATGTTTTTCTGCAAATAGATAGCTACATACTTGACTGCCATCAAAGTAAACTGCCATTCAAACTCAATAATTGTGTTAACAATTTCCAATGATTCAAAAAAAAGAACACTATAAAGTCATTACTTTTAGCTGACTGATTAGATATGTTTTAGACATAACAAAGCAGCTTCAAATGTTGCAATTATGCTAATTATTTCTGAAGATTCATAGCAAAGTAGTAGAAACTCTTGTGAACTTAATGATAATGGAAGCACAATTTTTTAGGAAGCATTTTCTTATGACCAACACCTATTAATACAAACGTAGCGGCAAAATAATTGCTTCCAGACACCAGCACCATCTTAGCATAATTATGTGAATAATTGTCAATCAATGAAAAAAAAGAACATTCTAGACAGACTTACACAAATATACATACTATATTTAGCATCATTATTTTACAAATTACTTATATATGTAATATTGCTTCAGGCTTATAGATGCAAGCAACCTACAATATCCTATATGGGCTAGCAAAGGTAGATAGCTTAGAATCTGACATACCGAAATATATTTTCAATTACACCAATAAACAACAATCAATTTCTAAATAAATGATATATTCATTAACTTATGGAAATACAGTCTTGGTCATAACAAGCATTTTCTGAGTAAAAAAAACACAATACAAACTAAATTGTATAATGGTTGCCGCTATACAATACGTTTATTAGGTTCCCTGTAGGGATCTTCATACCTAATTTACAACAGTTGATATACTTTTATTACAAATATTACAATAATCTTCAAAATGCATAACATTTTCTATACACATACAGTAAAAAAAAACCTAACAGTTGACACTATGGTATAATATACATGTGATAAGTTTTCTAATTCTCTATCCACTTCTTTGGAGTGGGTTCTTTAGAGTGTGGACCTCTAGACACTAGTGCCATTTCTAGGTAATTGACACGTGCTAATTATTTTTTGTGCAGCACATGTAGAAATAAGAACCTTTTCACAAACTGCTGGATGTACATTTTTAGCCAAAATAGCAATGTCAAGTGTTACCATGATTATGCAAATTATTTCTGGTGATGCAAACAACTGAACATTTAAGCTAAATGACACTTTTACAATTCTATCAAATTTGCAGTTTTTGCCATAACAAATTACATCACATATTGCCAGTTCAATAAACGTATGTCTGTACTTTCCAATTGAAAAAGAAAGATTCATGTGGGTAAAACTTTTATAAGTATAGGATATAAAAATTTAGCCATGACAAGCAGATGCTGCCATTCACCTAACTATGAAAAGTATTTCCGATGACAGAAATAGATAAAGAAGAAAGCCATTTCAGTTCTTGATAAAGATGTTTCCGTCCTTTCAGCCTTTGGCTAAAGGAAGCGGTATAGCTAAAAGCTTAAAACAACTTCATACACTATTGTGTCTACTACTGGTTATTCTTGGCATCTGCAACAGCTATTGTTATTTTAAACATCCTAATAAGCCCAAAGATAAATCAGCTTGAAAATAGCTTCCACACATCCAGTTTTAATCTTCCAGGAATAACCGGTAATGCAAAATGACTAAATAAAAAGGAAACGATCAGTTTTAAATTTATTGGGCAACATGTAGCCATAATGTCTAGAAGCAACAAATGAATAATTATGAAGTAATAGAAAACGCGCGTGCTGTGTTCAGTTATAAAGCACGCGGGGTTGTCAGAACACGAGAGAAGTGTGAAGAGAAGCACAACGCGAACCGGAGTGCTTCTCAACACTTCTCGAGTGTTCTGACAATCCCCAAGTGCTTTATAACTGTATACAGCACAGAAAGCAAGTTTTCTATTTCTTTTATAAAATACAAATTGATCAACATGCAAACATGCGTGCTGTGGGCTCTCATAAAGCATGCGCCTCAACCAATCAAAATACATGATTTCAAATAGTTACTTTATAAGGTATAATAAAATTACAGTTGTATATAATATAATATGTTATAATATTGTTGAACATGTTGCCTCCTGCTAGAATTGTGTATATTACAAACAAAACTTAGTCATTTAAGTTGTAACAAATAAAACATTTCTTCTTTATATTTCCTATCAAACTTTGTTTTTAAGAACATTTAAAAAATGACAGTTTATTTCTGCAGAGTAAATTAATTCAACCATAGATAAAGTCAAATTGTTCTAAATTTAACAATTAAATATCTCCAAACATATATTTAGAACAGTCAGTTTATGACAGCTTTTCGATACATCAAGCTTTTTTAATATTTTGTTTCTGGAGACAGCAGAGTAGGGAAGCTAGCTGTCAGACTGCACATTCAAGGATATGACATTTCAAGTATGTTTTCCATAACAAATGTCTTTCAATTTGCTATTTTTCTTGTTATCTGGTAAGTTAGACTATGTACACTAGTATATCTCCAATAACAACTTGAGAAGTTCAAAGGTTAGGTCAATAGTCAATGTATAAAGAAATTGCAACAGTATTCAATGTCCAATACTTTTGATTTGAACAATAAACAAACTAACAAATAAATGAATTAATAAATAAATACAAATATTTTAGTAAATAGATAAACAAACAAATAAATAACTAAAATTATTGGCACAAAAAAAAAAATAATAATAATAAACATTCTTTTTGCAAATAACTGGACTATATAATATTTTAGTTATTCTATTAGTTATATTCTATAAGTGTAAATTTTATAATAGTAGTTTAAAGATAGAGAATGTAATTACTTTCATTTTATCTTATTACATTCCCCCTCATTTTTGCAGAGGATTCTGAGCTTTACACTGAATAATTTAGTTGAAATATTTTCATTTCAAAACACAACAAATCATTACCAGTGGTTTAATACACCTTGATAAGAAATATAATATCTCTTATATCAGCATGAAAATCTTAAGTATAATTCAATACCAATAGTGAGAACCTATATGTTTCCTGTGTGTCTGTACCAGTGTAGAGCACTAACAAAACCTTGACACAAGTAAAGATATACCTTCGCTTATGTGTCAAACAACTGTACCATACTAACATGTTTGATGACCTTTTATAACATGCTTAAACAAACAGCAGGGAACTACACCATGATAAAGTAACATATCAGTTTAGCTCAATACTTTAAGATAAGATTTCTGCAGGGAACTAGATAATTTTTTTGGCATTTAACATCAAATTACTGTCACTTTTTGTCATATATACATCATATAAAATATAGCCAGTCAGAGTGCTTAAAAGCTGCTGTATATTCAGCAGCATTCAACTATCTCTTCTCATGAGACATTGCAGGTTTCTCCTTTTTATATGATGTGGGATAAAATAGTTTTTTTTTTTGTGAAATACCATGAGTGTTCCACTCTTCATTTGTATTTATTTGTTGCATACATGCTCTCTTAAAGGCTCATGTATACAATATACTAGATAATGACTCTTGGGATGTTCCACAGTATGCCACTCAAAACCATTGTACAACTTGCATATTATACACACACAATCATAAATATTTAATGCGAGTTAAAGTACTAGGTTGAAAAACTGTAAATAGTCAATTTGTATATTCTCTTAAGGAACTAAGATACATTTAAAAAATATTATAGCTAGAAAATTGTATCAATGAAGATAAGAAAATGAGGATAAATAAATCTATAAGTCAAAGATATTGAAAATGTATTTATCTTAATTAAAGAAAATATTGTAATCTGCTATTGAAAAGGTCATGGTCATTAAATGTTAATCAAAAATTGTTTATGAAATCTAAATGGTTAGATATATGTATATTATACATAAAATATCCAAAAAAGCATATCATGCAGACATGCTACATTGCTGTACAACAAATAAATAAACAAAAATCAAGGGTATTATGATGACAAAGTGAAAAAATACAAATATAACCTATAAATTTGAAAGTATTAGGATACATTCAAATTTTTGTATTGAAAGTATTGAAAATTGGGATTATATATATATTACACAGAAATAGCTGATTTGATTGTACCTATATTTTGTTTATTTAACATGTAAATGAATTTGAATCTCCTATATATAGAATGTTTGTACAATCTTTGTCAATGCACCATAATAGTTAAGTCCAACTACAGATTTGAAAATATTTATATATATACTACTTCACTAGTTTCCATTTGTATTAGAGTTGTAAATATTTAATTGAAAATATGGGCATAATATAATATGGTATACAAAAATGTACAATTTTTCAAAAATGAAATTTTTTTCATGTCTTGAGTTGGTCAATATTTAATTATTGCAATTGAATGCATTTAAAAAGCAATTTCTATATATATATATATATCAATATGTAACAAATAGCATAATGTTATCATGTTGCAAACATCAAATGTACAATAATAAGTGAAAGCAAGGTATTCATCATATTTCTATGAGTGCAAAATTAATGAATCATGTAGATTGATGAATAGTTTATATGTCAATCAATCAATACACTAAATTTACAGAAGGACAGGGTGACACTGCACAGTCTATCCTATGGGCTTAAAATTTTGTTTATAGATTTGCATGAAGCAAAATTTAATTGCATTTTGTTAAACATGAACAAGCTGATGACATCTTTTTATTGATCACAACTACAAAAATTACCATGACATTTGAAGTAACATCTGCAGGAGATCACACTTCAAAAATATAAACATTAAAAAAATAAATAAATAATCAAAAAATAACTCATGGCATAAATAAGTTGGTAAATACCAATCAAGTTTTTTTTGACATGGTCAAGGGTTATGTATCATACAAATCAATAATCCATTGGTTGTCAAACACAGGAAATACAGCTTTCTTATTGGGGATTATTAAAATAAAACTGCACAGAGCCAGGTTCTTATCACTGCATCAAAGCCTGATATAATACATATCCCTCATAGTGACAGGAAAGACAACTGGGATAAAACTCAAAAGCCAAGGTGAATAAAAAATGTTTCTGGCAGCAAGAACACAAAAGCCTTCAAAGATTATATATATTCTAGCCAATCAATGTAAAGATTACTAGACTGAGATGAGTTGATCACTAGGTATTAAAAATGTGGTTTAACTTGAGATCCATGCTTCTCAGAAAAGGAAAGAAATATTTGACAATGTTTTAGTTGTCATTTATACATAAATTAGCATAACCTCAAGTAATTTTCATTTCATATGAAGACTTGAACCTTTACACTTTATGATAATTACAAACCCCTAGCTATACTCAGTAAACCTTTGAACAATAGGGAAACTAGTTCACCACAATATGTAGACTCAACAGCACCAATATTATTAAATTGGAGGTCAATAATTTTGGTATTGCACAATACTTAGAGCCAAATCTTTTGTCAGTCAACAAAGACAATTTATGCATTCTGTCACCTTGTGAGGATAACACAACAGGAATGATTTGCATCAAAACACACACAGTACATTCTAGTTGAAATAATTTCTAGCACCACGAACAAAACCAAGCACATTTTATAGTTGCATTCTTTAGATATACTAGTACAATCGCAGGTATGATCGTCCAATCAGATTTCAAGTCCCTGGTATGTTTAGCTTCATAGGAGAGGTCTTGAATGTCAGGTCAAGTCACATGCAAAAGAATTACTAAACAATAGTAACTTAAGCACTTGGAAAATATCGACAAAAATAACAAATCTTCTTGTAACACACAGCTTTCTTGCTATCATAAGGTTTAAAAATGATCACATAGAAGCATGCAAACTACACCTAGCTTTAGATAAAATTATATCCTAACATTAAAAGACAAAATGTTCAATAATAGATTAACTTTTACAAAAGAAATTCTAAAAAGGGGCAGTTTGATCATAGTTCAACTTCAAAAGATCTGGTTCTATAAATATTAAAAGAAATTAGCAAGCTAACAATCAAAATCACCTTGAATATTCAAAGCAAAATATTATGTAAATTCACTAGATTTGAAAGGTGCTAATACCCAACACAGACCATATCACATTCAATGTTGAATGCTTTACAATATATTGCATCTCATTTAAATCTTGTAAAGTCATTCAGTAACTTTTAGAGAAAAAAAACAAAAATATTTTTTTGAGCAATCTATAAAGTAATGTTGATATATATCAGGTAATCCAATTTTTTTCAACACATTTCGTCTAGAGCTGGAAGTTTTTGGCAAATAGATTCAGGAAATAGCCATTTAAGTGTATTTACTGCAGAATTATCAAGGTGTCAATTTGGACTCCCTATAGGGCCTAAAAATGAACACAACCCACGAGTTATGCTTTTCGATTTGTACATTTTAGTGTACTACAACAATTTTTCTCAGTTATCAAACTGTGTGTACAACCGTAGATATATTGAAATTATGCTACCATGGAAGCGTGTAATATACACAGGATTTGAAATCTCTATCAGTAAATAAAATATTCTCGCTATTACAATAAGCTAAAGATGAATAAAATATCTTGTGAGGATAATTTCATCGATAACTCAACCGTTGCGTGTAGAATGTAATCGAATTCTGATATAGCGCTAATCCGCCACTACGAAAAATATTTTTATTTGGACTGGTTGCGGCAGTGGTTCGCAAAGAGAAATTGACAACCGACAGCTAGATTACCAGAAGACGATATTATGAAATCAACAAAACGAAAACATTCGAAATTTAGGCCCGATAATCATAGTCCCGTTCCGGGATTTGGCTCGAAAAATTCTAGCGCTAATCATCGGTTTCCCGGTAACGTTCACGAAGTGTTAGATTTCGCTTTCTGTCGGGCTTCCTCGTGGTAGAAAAATCGAAAACTTTAATATAGATACAACAGGTAGGACAAAGCCCAACCGGTTCTTTTGTTCTATTTTATTCAAACTTGACTTTCAAGCTTATCGACCAATTTGAGCTAAATGATTTGGAATATTTTGTAAATCCTTTGATTCGTGGGTTTTACGTAAAATAATTGACTGGGCTATCAAGGTGCAAAACACTCGCGTGGTTTAAATGAGTAGGCATCGACTACCAACACGACATCGCTGAACTTCGTCTGTACCTTGCAAAACTTCGAATGCTTAGTTGCTTTATCAGTTCTTAGTACTACAGTTTGTTTATAAGCTAGTGGGCGTTGCAGACTTGCTTATAATAAAAAGTTCAGAGCAAACCGGCAACAAAGCACAAGAGCCGACCGGTTGATCGTCTTTGTGCATCCGCTAAATAAAACCGAGTAGTCGGGCCTAGACGTCACATTCAAGGCCCTGCAGCTGAATATTACAAACACTATCTCCATTATCAAGATTTGAAAGCTTTTGCAAAGTCAGACACAAACAGTCGAATAAATTACGAATAGCGAACGGAAGCGTGAAAGCAAGCACTTTATGCGAAGTTCAACTTCCTACTCGCAACACAAGAAACCATATCAATGTACATTTAATATGATGTATGCATAACATTTGCAAGGCTTTCCTAGATTTATGTAAAGATCTGCAGCATTTTTACGGCGAACCATGTCTTCACACAGCTGGAGATCGAGTCTGCGACCGATTCGCTCGTACAGCAGACATGATCTTATAACCGAAAAACTATTTATAATATTCTAGTTACCGCTAAGACGTACAATTCTTACCTTTACTGGTGCTCGCTTGGGGACGGCGACTTTAGGGTCGATCTACATTAATTCAAGAAAATGTATAACAAAATGCAATTAGTGGCACTTCGGTCACACAAAGTCCTGTGAATCGACAGTGACCGCTGAAGCCCCAAATATTTTGCCCGCGATCACAAAATTCCCAGATTAAAGCTTGTTTCGATTTAGCAGAAGTGTTATAAAATCATATGATAATACCGAATGATTCGATTTTTAAGAAGCGAGCATACATCGAGCCCGAGTTGAGCGTGATGTAAGCGAATCAGACACCCTCCAGACAGCGCTTCGAATCTCCATAAACTAGCATTTCAATGTTGTACTTTGAAACAAGATAAAGTCTTCTAACCTTTTTGCCGTCTAATTCATGAGGGCAGCTATCCAACACCATTTCCACACTATTTGGCTCGACAAAAGTTATAAACCCAAAACCCCTATGAAAGAAACACAAAAGTGAAAACAGTCGTTATCTTTGCACATTGCATTTTTTTCAGACATGCCATTTATGGCAGAAGCGGCTTGATCGAGTCTGGGCCACCAAGGCGTACAATTATTACCCGTACCTTGATTGTTTCGACACTGGATCCCTCATAATAACACACTCTTTTAGTTCTCCATACTTGATAAAGTATTGCCTCAAACCCTCTGAAATACAGCAGAATAATAAGACCGTTACTAGCCAGTCGAGTTGTTAGGAAAAACCCACAGCAAAACACACGAATATATTGATCAAATAATACGAATACAAATTTCGCAAAAACAACATCATTCAAATTGAAGTTACGCGTCGTTTAAAAATCGAACCTGCGGTGGTTTGCCAGTTGAGTCCTCCAATGAACATCTTACTAAAAAATAAATGGACATAAAGGCATTATTACATCGGTCTCCCATGAGAGAACGGTGAGATTTGTTTAGTTAGATAGTCAGACCATGAAATGAAATACAGCCAAGAGTGCCAAGTGTGGAGGAGCAAAGCACAAGGCAGCGTCTTTCAATTCCAATCATTACTCACCCCGGATCGTTGCAACCATCGCTCTTCGGGATGGTGGAGGAAGTCTCCTCCATTTTGTCCTACAACTACAACTACACAATCGATAGGCCAACGAATCCCGACACGTGGATCTGATATTCCGATTGGTTCGAGTTAGATGGTAATTTGGCGCCATTTGGAAAGGCACCTAAGCTCTTGATTGATTGTGACCATCATGGATTCTGATTGGTCAGCTGCCGTTGCTTCACGACGGTAATATTACCTATCAGTCACCTGATCGGTTTTTCAATGCTACCCGCCTACTCTTTTGTTTATCACCACGCCTGGCTTTCATTCTGTCGTCTGATTCGTCGATGAAGTTTTTCATGCACTTCAGTGGTTGTCGCTCAACAGACCGTGACGGATTTATTCTTCGCGCTTGGCCAGAAAATCTGTCAAAAGAGCAAAAAGAAACATTTGTGACTTCTCATTTGACCCTTTGCCTTAAATGGAGCGCGCATATAAAAATACATTCAAAATAAGCTTCAGTAGAAAAAATGAGGCGAAAACGTTTTGATATAGGCTTTATTAATAGGTCTTTGTCAAGTTGAGCAGCACTTGAAGTTAGACAATAAAGCGGTTAAAATTGAATGGAAGTTGATTTCCAATATAAGTCAATCAGAAAGAAAAAAAATACCCTGGGTACCGGTGCATATTTTTTTATCTTGCTTTGGTGTTTGTATATCTGACGGTTTGTAAAATGACAAACGGAAAATCAAGAAATTCCTTTGAAAAAACACATTTTTTAACGAAAAACAGAATTTCCGCTTAACCAACTCCAAAACAAAAAAAACAACATGCAGGTTAAAAAACAACATTACCTATTCAAGTAACGTGGCAAAAATAGAACCACCAGAAACTCTAAAAGAACAACCAGTGAAATTTTGATTCGTTGGAATAACAGGTAACCAAATAATACAAGAAAGTGATACATTGTGTCCACTGTTTTGAATTCGAACACTTCTAAAATGGCGGAAATTCTTTACAAGTTATTGTACACAAATTGAAACAATATTTATGTCTTCGAATGATTCAATTTTCTAAACAATGTTTGTTCTATTTTTTGTCCAACAACAGGGTAAGTTAACTCGATAAGCTTTCTTGAAGATAAGAAGTATTTAATGCCTAGCCGGTATTATAATTAATAAAATGGCGGGACATGTCTCGTACAGTAATAATACATGTCTAAAACTCTTCACTTTTATATTGCAGAACTTTGTCAGTGCAAACAACGTTTGAAATTGTAATCAAAGAAGAAATAAGATTCATACCTAGTAAGATAAAGAAATATCGTAACCTAGCATTATTGAACTCAACAGGTTTGGTTTTATAAGAACTTAAAAGTATTAAGGCTTGATCTCTGAGAATCTATGAAATATATAGTCAGTCAATCAATACACCTAAGTAAATTAGCCATGTACAAAAGTTCTGATACAGACGTAAAATGTATTTACGCTTTTGTCTGGTTTTCTAGTTAACGCAAATACAAGCAGGTGAGGATTTCAGCCAAAAGGTGTCGAAGACGTAAAGTACACAACAGCATTTGAAGTACTTTTTGAAATATCTATCAGAGTTAAATTTCAATTTTAAGATCTGAACAAACCAAATGAGAAGTTCGTTTGCCAATTAAACAAAGTTAAATTTCCTAGAAAGGCTCCCTATTGTCACGAGGCCTGGACGAGAACCACATCGAGGCTGAGGGTAGAGAGCAATTCAGAGTATATAAGCCTCGATTTCGAGGTTTAAACACGAGTACTATCTATTAACACCTTAATGTTTAGTCTAACTAACGAAGTAATGAATAGTGTTAAAAAGAGAGAAAAACTTAGTTGGATTTCAATAAATAGTTTGCACTGAAAGCGCGCGACTTCTTGTGCGGGTACGTATAGCTTATTCAAGACAATAAAGCCGAAGCGTCTGAAATTTATGACTGTCTATCTATAAAAATGTAATGACACGTCTTTCTCGACGCTTTACTTCAAAAAGAAATGCAAATCAGATTGGATGGTATTGTTTGTTTTTGTTTTTGGTGCCCCATTGTCTCGATCCCGCCGGGCACGGCTTTGAACAAGTTACAACTGGTAAATTAACTTATATCTCGTCATTGGAATACTATATAAAACGTATGAAACGAGAGAAAACTGTTTATTGTTTAGGACAAAATTGAACAATGTATAGAATTGCTTGTGGATCACTTTTTGGTGGGGGAGGGGGTGAAGGCGGTTGAATAATTGTAATTCAATTATTAACCGTAGCAAGTGAACTCTTTATCAAAAGAGGGTAGCACAGAGGGATACAAAATGGCCTTTAGACTAAATGATGTATTAACACTTCAACAGTTATTTGGATAACATTTACCCCTCATCTGAGTATGTGTGGTTTACCCTCCTACTATCTGATCAGAGTTGAAAATGCTCTGATATCAGAGCTCTAAATTGCGGGCGACTGCTTAGAGCTTTGTTATCAACACACTCGAGAACGTTTCCTGGGGACACATTTCTATTTGGATTTATCAAATGGAAAGTAAACTGATTTTATTAATCGAATGCAACCATTTAGTCAATCTTTCCTCTCTTGAACACCATGAGAAGCTCTCTGGTTTCACCGAATAAGGCGCGTGCATGCTTGTTTACCAGCAAAAAGAGAAATGAGGAACACAGACTGAAATATCCCTTCTCCCTACTTTTCATAGTTTTTCTCCCCAATAATTTTAGATACTTTTCCTTCCCATATTTTCTTTCATTGTTTTCTCGATCCTATTTACCAGTTTATTTTGAATTATTTTTAACTGTATTTTTCCTCCTCCCCGATCCTTTTTTTTTTCCTCTCCCCTCCCGCATATAAAAGCGTGCATATAAGAATACGAATAGATTAAATACGATCATACTTTTGCGCTTGACGCTGTAAAACAGTAAAGGAAAAATCCATCACTTCATGCAGAGGATGGGAGGGGCAATTTTGTCTCAAAACAAAACATCAACATTTTGAAAACTTCTACTTAACTGTCTACTATATGGAGTTGCTTTGTTAGAAAACAAGTCGAGGCCGTACAGTGTCAAAAAGTACTATCAGATACAGTTTTTAAATACTTTGCGGGAAACAATCTGCTGTTTTCCGGAGAAATTACTTGTGATGTAGTTTCTGAATCTAAATGTGAAAGCAGTGGTTTTTAAACCAAACAAATAAACAAATTCTACTAATCTGTATTACACGCGTTTATGGATATTAAATGCACACAATAAGTCCGTGTCAATTTCACACCTTTACAGACAAACAATAACGTCTGGGTGATAAAAAAAAACGAGGGGCTCTACTAGCAGGTACCATAATGAATTTTTTTTTTTTTAGCAACAATCGTTAATAAAGGTTCATATTTGAAATAAGTTTCGCCTTAAACATGTATCAAAAGAAATAATAATTGATTATTATAACTCATGATTATCAAATACTAGAAGCCGAAATTCATATTCACTAATACCATGTCGCACTGAACGTTTTCGTTGTAGTTTCTTCCCAGGGTCAATCAAACTATTCAACACAGAACATAATAAAGTTTAAACTTTAGATATGTATGTTATAGAAGAGTTAAGATATTATATATTTAGTCTATATAGTTTTTATAGTTTTCATATTTTATATTTGTAAACATATAGTAATTCGTTTTATAAACGCGATACTATGTCAATAAACCAACATTATTATTATTAATAATAATCATAATAATAAGCAAAAGCTCACATGCAAACCATATATGAAGTTAAAAGACGGACTTCTGCACCACGAAAACGGGAGTGGTAATTGGCTTTTGTCACGGGCCGCCATAATTGGATAATTACGGATAATTTGCGTAAGTTGAACCCGTTCACCCCACGTACATACAGCATAAGTTAATACAGTAGACTCTCGTAAACGACCATCTCCCGTAAGCAAACACTATTTTAATTTCCCGTTTTGTTTCCCATATAAACTCTGTAATAAACCTCCCGCAAGCGACCGCGACCACCTTTAGGGTTAAAGTTTTGGACTTTTCTCTCTCGTAAGCGACCATCTCCCGTAAGCGACCACTTTCTTGTTTTTTTTTCTTCCAGATTGTTACATTTTTTTGGTCACATTCTGAAGGTACTGTACGATTTTTTTCCTCGCTCAGAGGACTGCAGGATATCATGACGACGTAAACCGGGTATAGCACCACCAAAAACGCGGAAAAAAAAGATAAATGTTCTTCCTTTCATAATATTAAAGTTGCTCTTCAGTAGCATTGTGTGTAATTATAAGAGAAGATTTAAGGCCATATACTACTGTTTTTATATTCAAAAATCTTCGATATTCTGATGATGTCGGTGCCCGACGAAATATAGAAAACAGTAGTATATATGGCCTGAATTCTACTCTTGTTCTTCCTTACGTTAATTCGAACGTCATTAACCGTCTCTTTTACTCGACCCGGAGGCTATTGCCCAAAACCTCAGCAAGCAAAACTCGGGTCTAATGTCTGACATGTCAATAATAGAAAGTAGTGTGCAAGGCGTTCAAAACGGTGTATATATTACTGGGCTCTTTCTTATGATGTTTACATTATCTTCTTTCCCTTTATTGAATAAATCCTAACTCTAATCCTATACTGGGAGGTGCCAATAATAAACGGCGTGCTTAAGGTGTCAAATGACTTTAAAATAGCGTCTTCTATTATCATTAAAATTCCCAATGTGTCCACTACGACTTGTAATCATAGCATACGAATAACACATTATTCATGTACAAATGGATCAGCTAATGTGATAAAAAAACTAGGCATACAATAAATTTGGTCACCACTGAAAAACCCTCAAAGATTTGAACGCAGAGGATTGTGGTATTATAATAGACCGATCCAAGGTTATTGCCGCCATCTTGTAGGGGGTGCAGAACTACTGGGGCGAGCAGTAAATGTATGTAACTTTGAACTTATATAACTCCACTGGAAATTGCCGAATGTTCAATATAAACATTTCATATCAAAGATACTATGCATGGCTATACCTGAGATCAAACTAAGGTTGTTAAATTATGTGAAACGTATGTAAACGGCGATTTCAAATCTCCCTATATTTACTGTGTAATTCTATATCGCTGAAACACAGTGTTTGTATGTAAATCTAAAATATTGATTACAGAGCCTGTAGCTCGTTTCCCAGCGCTATTTTTTGGATATGTTATTAACAAATGCAAAACCTTTGATATACAATTTTAACTTTGAAAATCCAATGAATTGGAAGAAAAATATGTACTTTCAAAGTAGTCCAAAATCACATACATTTACTGCTCGCCCCAGTAATTCTGCACCCCCTACAAGATGGCGGCAATAACCTTGGATCGGTCTATTTATAAAGCCTTCCGATACAATTTTAAGCTAACAAATGTTTAACCTGAATCGCGTGTGGGAGTGTTCAAATATTTAAAATCAATCAATTGTTTTCAAATTGTTGAAACATTTTAATGTATATACCCATAATTCCTATCGTTCTCAGCTTTCCGGTGACTCGGAGTAACATTATTGAAAAAAGCATATTAAAGTTTCATAATAAAACTTTTAGACACGCTTTTAATTTCAATGCATTCTAGATAGACAGAAACACTATACTACTTGGTGTTAGCATTGTTTCCGAATGAGGCAAATTGAATTGTTGTCTAACAGACGTTCGCGTCAAACAACACCTTTCCTTTATAAATACTTATAGCCACATGTTCTTTTCCAGACATTTTAATCGCATTTTTGTCCAAATGAAAACATCGTTCACTCTTTGCCATGTGCTTCATGGAGCTTCATTTATACTACACGAAGTCTGGGGCAGGAAAATATCTATTACACAAAGAAACCTGTGAAATACAGACACAAAGTGCCAAAAATACCTCTCACAGAATAGAGCCAATTGCTAGACGTAGCCATAATGCAAAGGAACCAGTTTAAGGTAGTTCGGGCGTCATGGATTCCTTCGTTAGATCTTTTTGAAACTTCTCTAAAAAGAACAAACTAAGTAAAGTTCATAACTAAAATAAAAATAATGGGTTACCGTACTCGTTTCGGAGATAAGGGCGGTACCCCATTTTGGTCATTTTTCCCGATAACTTTTTAACAAGCATTTGCAAAAGAAAGGCACTTTCCTAACAGCATATTATTTGCCATGTTTTACTCAAGAAAATCCTTTTGGCAAAAAACTACTGCGAAAAGTACGTGCATGTCGAGAATTTTGATGCAAAAATACTTGATGTGAAAATTTTAATAATTTTAATAATTTTGATGTGAAAATACTACATTTTGCGCTCGAAAACCATGTCCAACTATAAAATAAAAATGGAGCGACACCACGCTCTTTTCCGAGTTATAGCACGAAAACCCTTTAAAACCTTTTTTCGAGAACCTGCTTTTTTTTGTCCGTGCGGGACTGGTAACTAGTTCCCTATAAGATCATCGAAACAAACTTTAACTCTCTGGTATCTCTAGAATCGATTTAAAGCTAATTATGACCAGTTTAATTTGAAATTCTTGCCCAAAACACTTATTTATGTGACGCATTATAAGGGGGACATTTCCAGTTACTGGAACAATTTTTTTCCAGTAACTGGAAATTTTTTCCAGTTACTACGAATAAGTCCTTGCACAGATATTACCCTCCCCTTGCCTCTACTAGTAAACATCAGACTTAGAAATAATTTTACTTGATTTTTGTCGAAAAAAAGTGAGTAATAATGCCAGGATTCGAACCGAGAGCTTCTGCATTGCTGTATCCCCGTTTTAAACCATTATACCACTGAGTCATTCGCTGAAAAGTTTGAAACCAAAACACGTTCAAGTCGTTAGAATTCAAGTTCGTTAGCATTCAAGTTCGTTAGCATTCCTCTGAATAGATTTGAAAAGCGATTGTTTAATATTTCCCTGAGGGAATTCATTGACAATGAACATTAAATTATGAACAGATTATTGAAATCTTTTAGGATTGCTTATTTGCTACATTCAAATCCCTCCTCGGCTTTAAAGTTCTTTTTCTCCATATAAAATTGTTCATTTTTATTCAAAGATTCCTCCCAAATAATTGATGAGGATTTAAAGTCATTCCAAGTCCTCCAATTCGGACTGGACGGGAATTTTAAGTCCTTGCAATTAGTTCCAGTTCGAGGCGCAGTCCCGTCCTGTCCTCATTGTCGTACTTGAAACATTACATACCGCATTACCGCTAGAATTTGCTTATTTCACCGAAATACCGCTTAAAAAAAGGTTAAATATCGCATAACGCAGGTATCGTAAATCCCGCATTACCGCAAACATTTATTCCTTTTTACCGCAATATCGTATTAAAAAATGGCCAATACAGCAATACCGCAAACGCCAATGTCCCCCTCCATTATAGTTCCAAAAATGGACACTAAAACGTAGCGGATTTGAACATAAAAATCATGACTTAAGCGAAAAATCTTGATTTCTCGTGAACGCGGGTCTAAATTCAGAAGATTTTTTGGAGAGTCGATGTGCTTGTCTTGTGAATGCATAACGTTCCCATGATTTTCAAATCGAAAAATAATAAAAGCCGCAAAACGAGATTATGTGAATAGGGACACTGGAAGGCCTGTATGTGTTATGTTTTCAGTATCTATTTTGTGAGCTTTATCACTAAAAAAATGAAAAAAAACCCAGATTTGAAATTTTCTTTGTAGATTGCTATTTATTATGTTAGTAAAAACGTTGTTTCAAAATGCTTTGTCCTCACTGTGATATTTGCCGTGTAGTGACGGGATTCCTGTGTTGCAAAAGGAATGAGGGTAACTGGGCTGAATATACTCAAAGTAATCTCTCTATTTTAAGGTAAGTTTAGAAGTCGGGTGGGCAACACTTTTGGTGAGTAAGAATGTTCTTGTTTTGCACAGTTTTATAAATTGCTTTTGATTATTTAGTGGTTTTAAACAAACACCTCCATCACACACACTCTCTCTCATCATTTGCTCACAACTGTCTTATATATCCAGTATCTTGAACATTTTTTAACACAAAGCACAATACCATACAGTGAAATAACTAATCATTTCCCATTAAACTCATAACATTTTTAAAATTTAAGAAATAGTCAATACTAGCATGTGTAAATCTATTTATGGAGTCATGCACATAGTTGGGAGAGGAAGAAGGTAGCTCAGAGGTTCCTGCTATGAAATTGATTCCCTCTTGATGAAGGGAAGGCAAATAAGAAAGAGTATCATACTACTGTCCAATTGCTGCAGAAAGGCAGCCAAGAATATACTAAGTGCAAGATCCACAATAATAATAATAAGGAGATACAGTTGACTCATTCAGACCACTCATAAGCAACCATCTCCAATAAGCGACCACTATTTCAATTTCCAGTTTTGCTTCCCATATAAACTCTGTAATAAATCTCTCTTGTAAGTGACCACTCTCGTAAGCGACCGCAACCACCTTTAGGATCCAAGTTTTGGACTTTTCATTGTTTTTCCTTTCTCATACGCGACTATCCTGAGTCATTAGACTGCTAATTTTTAGATAACAAATACCTCCAACATCTTAAGAGATACCATGGCAGAAATAATATACCAAACATTTAAGATACTGTAATTTTTAAATTATGCATGGTTAAGGCTTCAGGTGATAGGGTTCTCAGGTTTGGGCTTCCTGTGCTAAGGTTCTCGTAAGAGACAATCTCTCTAAGCAACCACTTTCTTCTGGTCCGATGCTAGTTGCTTACAAGAGAGTCAACTGTACTTAGATTGTACAAACAAGGCACATGATACATAGAATAAATTTGCAAAAAGACTGCAGACTGAAGATCTCTTTAGCGAGTTTCCTAAAGAATGTGTGTCAGTACCCTGCGAGCAGAGATTTCTTTCTCTCTTACCTGCACGACTTTTCTCGTTGTTCTAGGTAAGAGAAAGGAACCTCGCAGGGTAGTGTGTCAGAGGACTTGATCAGAGAAAAATTTATTTCATAACTATTTTGAATCAAAACATGTCTAGTTGGATATATCTTATTGTTAGGGAATGCCCTAGAGGAGCTCAGTTCCAGCAAGGCTGAAATCAATACTAAGCTCTGAATTTATGCTACATAACACAAAGTCATAGATGAAAAAGAGTGTTCTCTTAAGTTTCATAATCAGCTTGGAATCCCTGTCCACCATGCAAAACATGCAAATGTTTTTCCTTCTTCCATGTTGAAGTATCCAAAACACTCACTACCCCTACATTAAATATTTTAGCACACTCCTCATATGTTGATTTTTGCAGTGGGAGGAAAACCAGATAACCCAGAAAAACCCTTATGGCATGAGAGAGAACAACACATCAAACAAACTCAAAGATCCTCAAATGAATATGGCAGCATGTTTATAAGGCCAAATAAAAAAACACAAATGTTTATCATCCGGATTTCTATAAAAAAAGAGAGCAGGTGGGCACATTTTTTTGTTATTTTTCCATTTTTTTTTACTTTCAGTTGATTTTCTTTTTTGGCTAATGTATCCACTTTCGTGGCAATAACATTGCAGAAAGATTTGAAATCTCCCAGTTTTGGAAGGAAAATGCCAAAATCTCCACAACAGCGATTAATCTCGCTTTTCAAAAGTTGCTGAGGACTGAAGATCGGCCTGGGATCATTTGTTTTTGTGTGGTGTTTCACAGAGAAAAACAAAATGGCGGAAATCGCAAATTCTTCAGATGTTTGGCTATTGCGTGCCCTACTTACATATTTTTCCATTCTCTCGAATTGAACTCGCACAAGGTTTGCATGAATGCAGAAGGTGTAGCAGTCCCCTCAAATTACTAAATCAACCTCACTTCCACACAAAAACAAACCAAACAAAGAGAGTGGATCAGTGAATGCATAGTACAAAACATCCATTGGTGTTTAAGGTAGTTCCGAACTCTTGCTACTGCGCATCCATTTCGTGCATCTCGTTTTTCATCATTTATTTGCGTTTTTTTAAACATTTATCTAAATAATATCTTAATTTGAATCCTTATCTATAACTTAAGAAAGTATTATGTCATTTCATGCAACTTTCGAGGTAAAATGGGACATTTTTCGAAACATGCTCAAATTTTCACTACCTGACATGGTCGCAGTTTTGTCTCAAAACAACAAATTTACAACTTTGTAAAAAAAAAAGACGCTCAATGAGCGCATGTGGCTAAAGAGCTGGCTGCTGAAAATCAACTTTAGTTACCTAAAATCGTAGGTTAATCTTGTAGCTATTATCACTTCGGTGAATATAAGGCAAGCAGAAAGGTCGACTATTAGGTAAAATTGCCAGGAATTTGTTTTGCTTTGTGAAGAAGGCGATTGAACAAAGGAAGAGTTAGTCGATTGACTATTGGTTACAAAGTTTACCGATTGATAGTGAAGTGGGCTTCCTGTGGTGTAGTTACGGGTATAAACTTCATGTACACCATGTACAATATATTTATACTAAACATAGATAATGATGTGAGAAAATTTAGCCTACATGGAGTTTATACCTAATTTACATTACTATCACTACTCAATGACATAGTGGCTACGCATTCCTAGAATGCAGTAGCCACAATGAATAGATAAAATATAATTTTTTTACGTCTTTAGTCGTAAAACTAATACAAAATAGGTCTTAGGGTTTCTGAAGATGACAAGGATAATTTGACAAGTTTCAAGCAGATGTTTAAAGTACTAGTCCCGCGCGAACAGTTACCATGTTTTTTTTGACAAAAAATGGTTTTGGACGCTTATAACTCGCCTATTAGTATGGTGACCCCCAATTTTTTTTTTATATTCAAGACTGCATTTACTATTCTTACAATTTAGAATAAAATATAAAATATTCATGTTTTGATTTTCTGAAATTTTACAAATGCTACAACTCTATACACATGTAGGGTGCATAATTGGCGTAGAATTGTGCTTCTATGGTTCACTTATACCCATATTGGGAAATGATTCAATAATTTTTATGACAGAAAATGTTAGATAACCCTTAGATCTATCGTTTGATAAAATCTTATGCTTTTCCTAGCAGAATACGTTTGCATTCTCTTGACTGCTTTGAATAGGTACTTTTGAGTAAATCACAGCAAATTATTGCAAATACCTACTTTTACTAGATCTTATAGCTCTATAACCAATACAGTGACCCCAATATTTTTTCACGTTTTTTGACTTGCCTAACAATGATATATAAATGACAGGATTTATAAAAAAATTCATGTAAGAAATCCAAGTATCCGAAACTACCTTAACGAGTCTTATCATTTACAAAGACTAGTTATCGGCTGAAAACATTGTTCTTCGTTTCAATTTTTCCAATAATAAATAGTAAAAAAAATTAGGCGGCCCAAAGAAATGAAGCCATCAGGGATGATAAAAAAAAAATTTTATTGGCATAAGATCTATCTTAAAGTTACTGTAAACCTGGAACCTTTCGGTAAAAAAGTATTTTTACGTCGTGTTAAATATCATTTTATCATGTTATACATTACATTATACATACATTTTAATAAACAGAGAATACATCTGTAAAAAGCTAATTTGTAGTGGATAAGAAAGACTCTAAGTGAAATCAGGTAACTTTGTTTAGAAGGAAAACCTGGCAAAACTGATCACCTTTTGCTTAAATTTTATGCACAATGTTTGTCAGCATAAGTTTGATCTCCAAAACCCGGAGGAACGTTTCTTAATATTTTACTTAGTTTAAAGTTATTTGGACTTGAGTAATGGATATGAATATATTCAATGGTTAAGTTAATATTTGACATCATTAATTAAACCACAATATTAATCAATAAACAATCACAGTTTTAATTGCGATGTTTTAAGAACTGTTTGTGCTAATTTTTGCAGGCTATCCTTTCAAAGTTTATTAGTGTGCTCAATATACAAAGCTACGAAGCCTTGTGGTTCAAGAATAGGAAACTGCTGCAGTGTAACTATAATTATTCATTTACCCACACAATTATATATCCAAGTCAACAAAGCCAGTAGCTAGAGAGTTGAAAGATATACATAATACATTTACAAAAATGGGGTTCACTACAAGAACTAGTATTCAATGTACATGTATCTTAGAAACCTGACTCCTCAGTATTTTTATGCTATTAAGGTATTTTCTCTTGAGGTAGTTTGGGACCCTTGCTACTGCACATCACGCTCACACTCATCTTGTTCAAGGAAATGTAAAAAGCTCAATTGGCAAAAAAACAAATATGTCCTTTTTTCAGTTTTAGCTTCGAAAGTCTTGAAATGGACATCCTAGTCTATCGCAACCAAAAACATGGAATTGTGAATTTTACTGGCCTTTTTACACTTGTGGCAACTGAACTAGTGAAGTGATTGCAAATTGTTGGCCTTTATAAGACAAGCATAGTAGAAGACCCATACTGTGAGACTCTCTCATACTATCAAAACAGGTAGAGTTTCAATTGGACCGCTGAAATTTCGATACCAAGAAAGCAAATTTTTGATTATGTGATGGGTTTAAAAACTATCACGCGAGCAGTCAGCAAACACGCGAAAGGGCGCTATTATGAAAAAGGGAAACCAGTTTGCCATGAAATTAGAGGGCAAATCATTGATTGTATTTTAGAGAATGGTGGTAATCGTATTTCAGGATAATAACATAACAACCAACACAGAATACAGCGCAGGAAGCTACCCTCGTGCACGTCACTTGATAACTTTTGACCTGTCACATGATCAAAAATTCGCTCTCGCGGGCTCGAAATGTTAACGGTCCAATTGAAGCTCTACCTGTTTTGATAGTAAGATTTGAGTAACACTACTGCTGATCATGGTAACAATTTTATTTCCAACAAATTTAATGAGTTTATTTTAGACACAGATTGGGCAAACAAGGACCACACACCACCCCTTACAATTTTAAAACATTCATGATGACAACCCTTTTTATTTCATTTTTGAATTCACCCATGTCACTCTTTATGTAGAAAATATTTCAAAAAATCCTGTCAATGGGATCAATGAATACAGAACTACCTTATTGTGTACGAGTCTGTATTCCATTTAGTCTGATTGGAAGGTTGCAGCAAGACTAAACGAATAATTGTTCTTTCACAGTATTAGTATCTTGTGCTACTAAAAATGCTAATGGCATCACCAATAGTGATACCCACGCTCAAGTTTACACTGGCTCTTACTCACAAGTACCCTCCTGAACCAAAAACACCAACTTTTTGGTGACTAAAGGAATAATTGTTCTTTCACAGTAGTGGTATCTTGTGCTACTAAAGATGCTCATGCCATCACCAACAGTGATACCCATGCTCAAGTTTACAATAGCTCTTATTCATAAGTACCCCTTGAACCAAAAACACCAACTTCTTGGATGCCATATGTCAAAAAAATACTCCAACAGCAAGGAATTTCTAAACAAAACATACCAGCTCGGCCACCACAAATAAAAGTAAATTGCTGCAATCAGACACCAACCCTGTCACGCCCCTATTGGAAACCCGTATTTGTTTATTGAATAGGCTTGCGTGTCTAAATAAAGTTTATCTCATCTCACCTCAACCCTCTTACTGTGAGTTACACACCACATCTAAATATGCCAACCAATTTGAATAACTATTGTTCTTGACTGGCTAATCATGCATGCATGTTAAGATTCATTGTGCTCCAATATGAACATGAGGCTCTCCAGTCAATAACAATGGCAGGGCGTCATATTTTGATTGGCTCTATACATAATATTGCAGAGATAAAATAGTAAATTTTATATAACTGATCATTGGAATTTGGTTCCCTCTGTTAGCAAAAAAAAGTATTGCTCTTTAAAGCAATTTGTATGGTTGTCCATATACATTGATACTAGATTAACAATAATGGTGATTATACTTTGTAAGAATAAAAATACTATAAACACAGTAGGTGTTCTTATTATAAAAGTCACTAGAATAAAACAAACACTACTACTGTCATAAACAGCAATATAGAAGTATGCAAAAACTATTAAAATGTTATAAAACTAGAAAGTTACTGAAATATTTTACAATGCGTCTGACATCTAACAGTTTTGTTGGATTCTCGAAGGCAATAATTTCTTCAACTAAACTCTAAAGTTTCCGTTGGAGTTTTGACTGTTCTCGGAGCTCGTCTATTCAGTACTCGAGAAATTGTTTGAATGAGTATCAAAGAAAGAACTCATTGTCATGGACGGCAAGTGAACGATTTCGGGTGAATGGTTCGGGTTCACGTGAGAGGCTAGGAGTTGAACTTTGAGTTTATATACGCTTTTGAGGCACGACCCTAAACCTACTAAGCGCTATGTAAGCTTACAATGAAAAACTAAAGAAGTATGAGAAATTCCTTAGTCTGAATTAACCACCGTATAAAAATATCGTTAAGTTGAAGAAGCTTTATTACTGGAGAAGCGCTAGGACCGCTAGTATTTTTCATTCTATCAATGCCGGCTTTACATGTATTAACCTTACTACTACACACAGAAATTGCTCAAAAATAGCCTACATCTTACCTTTTTTGTGCTGTATCATAATAATCCTTCATGGAAAAGGCCATTATAAAGGTTTCGTTGTTCAAAAGCGGCGTACAATTCCACTAAAAGAAAGAAAGGTCACAAGACACGGTCGACACAACCTCGTAACCTCAATGAATGGCCTCACTCGTGACCTGCGCGGACGCGTTCAGAATTTCCCGCCATTTGTCGCAATGCTTTGTGGATCTCTTATTGTTATTTCATTGAAGGGACAACAACAACAAAACGAACTTATTATACTTTGGTCAATTTCGTCAATATATTTATGCTATGAAAATGAAATCAACATTATTTTAAAGCTCTTTAAATATAGTTTCAAAAAATTTTCTTTTTTGGATAAAAATATTACAAAGCAGTTTATGGTCATGCTCAAAAAGAAGGCTTGTTTTCTCCCTGCACGCAATAGACGATATCCCCTCCAGCTCTTCATTATTATTATTATACTGAATTCCCCATTCCCGCTAGTATTGTGGACCCTCAGTGGATTGATGTTTGAAAATGGGTTTATATTTTCATTTTACACCATCGCCTGATGAAGACTAGCAGATTGCAGTCGAAACGTCGCGGTATTTCTACCAATGACCTCAATCGTGAGACAATTGATTAAGTATCCTTTTAATTTTCACATTCCACGATGAATAACTTATTTCCTTCTATTTTAGCTGAGATCAGTTCCGTAACAGGGGCGGATCAAGAAATTCGTCAGGGGTGTCCCAATTGCAAATGAAGGGTTCTTAAGCTGTTAGGGGGTGTCCATTCACTAAATGTCTTAAATAAAATAGGGGTAATTGCGGCGCTAGGGGGGTGTCCGCTGCCATAATATTCTCCCATATTGTCACGAAGATCACAGTCACTATTTGAAGTTGGTGTGTCTACATGTATGGCAACAATGCGAACAAGATCGAACCGCCGTTTAGCGGCTAATTTGACCAGAATCGAGCCGATGCCAGTGTATGTCGTCCAACAAAGATAATCTAAAGCTTCCCATAGCTTTCATTGTTGATTTAATAATCAAAATGTGATGACGGAGGATTTTAGCTCGGACACAGTGAAACTAAGCATTATGCATTGCAGTGATCCACCCTCCTACGTACGGATAATTTCAGAGATCCCCCCTCCTAGATAAGTACCTATATTTTTAAAACCTTATTACTTTGATACAGTACTTACAGTCTGTGTTCAGTTGTCAATATGGTTGTATTCACGGCTACATCGTAAAAATCAGCACGCTGAAGCTCCATCTGTACTTCTTTATATCATAGTTCACTTTTTTCATCACTTTTTCATAGTTCAAGTCTTTTATAAATCCTTCTGTCGAAGTTTAGGGTTCTTTATTGTACACGTGGCTGTTTTTCAGGGTTTTTTTGTTGCTGTTGTTGTTTGTTTGTTTGTTTGTTTGTTTGTTTGAGTGATCCTTTTGATGCTGTAGTTTACGACTGATCCCCCTTTAGTACTCCCGAAAATTGACTGATCCCCCTAAAATCTGGGTCAGGTCAGCATTAACGCACTAATATTTTCTGCCTCGGGGTGACGCTAACAAGTTGTGCATGTCCACTTCGCGCTGATTGGCTCGTTCCCTCTGAAGGATTAGCTTAGCTCTATTGTAAAATGTATATATTGTTCGTTTGTATCAGCCTATTTATTCAGTCATTTATTTGTATCAGCCTATTTATTCAGTCATTTATTATTACTACTCACACAGTTTACCTCAAGGGTAGGCTCTTAAGGTATCAGGACTGGTTATGGACAACTCTCTGCTCAAATTATTTTTTTCCTTCTATAAGTTAGATATTATATATTATCAAACAAACTAGAGTACAAATACCAGAGTACAAACACTAAAAGTGTGCAACATAATTACCACTAAATACTGCTAAATTATGCTAATTCTATTGTTCTCTATTGTTTACAGCCAAACCTACAGAAGCGTTCCTATCGAGGTTGGAAGGCTCGATTTATTCTTCCAAACTTGATTTTAAATTTGTTTTGAAATTTGAATAAATGAATCGGAACCTTGTAAGTTTCAAAATGCAGACTTCAACCGTCAACCGATAATGGTCCCGAAATCACGATCTGCAATAACTTATAATGCTATTGTAATAGAATACTTTAGTAAGTATTTATAACAATATTTCTGTAAGCAGACTAGGTTTAGCAAGTTTCTGTTGTCCAAAAAAACATTTAAAGTAATGTTTTGATTTGAGGCGGTTTTTGAAACTTACAAGGCTCGATTCATTTATGCAAATTTCAAAACATATTTAAAGTCAAGTTTGGAAGAATAAATCGAGCCTTCCAACCTCGATAGGAACGCTTCTGTAGGTTTGGCTGTAATCAACACTATTTAGTGGTAAATAGTACAAAGTATTGCACACTTTTAGTGTTTGTACAGCTAAGCAATCTGTAATTGAAAGCTGGTTGCCAGGCAACAATATGAGCCCCATGTGATTTCATACTTGAATCGTCGACTGATGAATTTGTACGTACGACAACAGTACTGAACTCAAGTCAGTGGACTACTACGGTAACGAGAAGAATGGGGAACCGGCCGCTTGCTATTTTCTCGAGCTGTTTGGTTCTAGTTGTAATTGCTTTGGTAATAGCTTTGGGCATTGTCGCTTATCGCCTACATAATAGTAACGTAGCAAGTGAGAACACAACTCCCAATTGCCCTTACAAGAGAGATGAAATGATACAACACGACGATATCAAAAGAAAACAGGGAATTTTTGATGACTTAACAGCTGATGAGATTATTGCAGTTCGTGACTTTGTCCTCACAAAAACTGCACTGAACGTCACTCCTTTTGAGCGGGCAACGGTTTCAAGTAACTATATTTTCGTGATTGAGCTACAACCACCTTTAAAAGACGTAGCACTGCAATTCCTCGACAACCATGGTCCAAAACCAGTACGACAAGCCAAAGTGATTATCAACAGAGGAGGCGATAAGGTCCCTCAAATACAGCACTACATCGTAGAACCAGCAGACAAACCCACTAAATACACCAAATTAGGAAATTCCATTCCTTTTCACAAAGGTTTCTACGACAGTATTTATGTTCATATAATAGATAAGATGTTGGTCAATCTAACAGAGAACATCTACAATTTGATGCTTGAAAGTTACGACGGCTATACGTTTCATAACTGTACGGACCGATGTCTGACTTGGAGCAACTCTCTACCAGGGGCATTACTGAGCGGACAACGTAAAACGTGGGTATCATTTTTACGATATATTACCGGTATATACCTCCATCCTATAGGCTTGGAGGTTCTTATCGACATCCCGGGAACAGACGCATCTCTCTGGAAAGTCGAAAAGATTAACTACAACAAGCAATCTTTTGACAGTGCAGAAAGTTTAAACAATGCTTACAATAAAGGGTCAATTCAGAAAATATTTCTAAAAGCCCCAACCGCGAAAGAGGGCATCTATTCGACCTATCAACAAAGGGGAGATCCCTTGCCAGCTACTCCCAAGAGAGGGCCGCGATTGTACGAACCGGATGGTAAGCGATATACAGTCAAAGGTCGGCATGTGGACTACATGGCTTGGAGTTTCGATTTCAGAGCTCGTTCTACCACAGGAATCCAGATTTTCAACATCATGTTTGAGGGAAGTCGGATAATTTACGAGCTAAGTCTACAAGAAGCGGGCGCTTTTTATTCAGGTTATTCACCCTTTCAAATGTTCACCGATTACTTAGACAGCGCGTGGGGTATGGGCTCATCGACCTTTGAACTCGTTCCCGGGGTAGATTGTCCCGATACGGCAACATTTATCGACCTCGTTCATCATGTTGATACCCCAAGACCGAGAAAATACAAGAACGCAGTGTGTATTTTTGAGTATAACACTGGCCTACCTTTGCGACGGCATTTTGAAAACGACTTTACTGGCGGGTATACATTTTACGGAGGAATGGCGTCTTACGCGCTTGTATTGCGATCCATTTCAACACCGTACAACTACGATTACATTTTTGACTATGTATTTTATAATAATGGTGTAGTTGAGGTGCGCGCTGCTACCACTGGTTATGTACAAGCTATATTTTGGACTTCAAAGGAATCCCCGTATGGGAGTGAGATTCACAAAGGCGTGGCTGGCTCGATTCACGATCACATGATGAACTATAAAGTTGACATGGACATAGCTGGAAGAAATAACTCTTATGAGACTATTGATATCGAAATAGAAACAATAAAGGATCCTTGGTTTCCTTCCTTCAACCGCACCCTCAAGGTATAGTTATGATACAAGTGATGATGATGATGTTGACGATTATCGGAAAGTATTTTATACAGTGGAACCCCGTTAATCCGGCCACCGAAGGGACAGCCCAAAGTGGCCGTATTAATGAGGTGGCCGTATTAAGCGGGTAAATTTTATAGAAAATGTATGGGCATGCATTTCGTCGGGACCTGAAAAACTGGCCGCAATAACGGGGTGACCGTATTAACGGGTGGCCGTAAGGCGGGGCTCCATTGTAATGATGAAATTAAACTGATTAGATTGGTGCATGATGGTTATGACAGTAATGATGACGAAACTGATGTTGATAATAGCTGTTATTACAGTTATATGCAAATGATTTTGAACAATGGGTTGAAGTGAGGCTTTCGGGCGAAAACAATAAGTTTGCCCGAAAGCCTCGATTTGAATCCATTGTTTGAAATCCTTTGCAAATAACTGTAATATCAGCTATTAATTATAGCGGAGCTCCGCGCGGGCCGAAGGCCCGCGCAAGCGGAGCACCATACTTAAGAAAAAATGGTAACCCATCGAGTTAATTTTTCATCGACCGACACAGGTAGCCCACGCTGTCCGTACGTCCGTCCGTACGTCCGTGTACATCGCGATTCTGATTGGCTGTTACATTTCGGCGGGAACGAATTAAAGTGACGCGCGCGCTAAATAGCACTAGATCAACAAAGCAAAGTTCTTTTATCGAAAAAAAGTCAAAAAAACAAGAACAAAATAGTACTTGCTAAAAGCAGAGCTTTCATTAATACAAAATATGAACGGAGAAAGATGAAGTTCGAAGAACATAAAGAGAGTTTTGATCGAAGCCGGAACATAAACTTGAAGGACACAAAAACGAAATTAAAGAAATTATACTAAAGAAAAGCAAAAGACTGATTACAAAAGATCAAGAAAACGTATTTTCCTTCGCGGAAGAATAGTTCTGACAGCAATTTAAAAAACATTGATAAAGAAGCGACCTTGTTTGTTATGAAAATTGTCTTCAAATCGCTTCCCGATCGGCACAGTTTATTGAAGGATTTTCAAGCTTGGCAGTTGAACTATGAACAATGTTTAATCCATCAAAATCCAAGTACATTACATCTATTGGTCAAAATATGATCAATGCCATTGAAGAAAGAAAACCTCAAGAAAATAATCACCGATAAAGTAAGTTCAAGATTATCATTTGTTTCAAGTTTTTGAGAGACAAAACTCAAACATTAGTTCAATCTTCAACTCATTTCGTCGTAGTTTTCGTGCAAAAGTAGGGTCTGTTTTGCAGCCTAAATTAGTTCAATATTCAACTCGTTTTGTAATAGTTTTTGTGTAAAAGTAGGGACTGTTTTGCAGTCAAAATATGATCAATGTCATTGAAGAGAAGAAAACCTCAGGAAAATAATCACCGATAAAGTAAGTTCAAGATTATTATTTGTTTCAAGTTTTTGAGAGAAAAAAAAACTGCTTATAAGCATTTGATATACCGAGTGTGAAAAAAAAAAAACACCTCAAAACTTGCAATAATTAAGCCTCAAAAAGGAAAAATCCGTTCTCTGTTTTATTATAGAAAGAAAAGAGAAAAGGTTTATCTCCATTTTATTTACTTTTTGAGATAAAAACCGTACATGAAACGATGTTTGTGCATGTGTAAATTGTGCTTTGGTCGATTGAAAGGTGTTTATTTATGTACTTTTTAAACCTCATAAACGGAAAACATCAAAGATAAATTGAAATACAAACACAATTTAAAATTGGTTGAATAACTTCTGTTTATTTAGCAATATTGACTATTTTATGCTTACTAAACGAGCTTTTTTTAGTAGTTTTTACTTCAAAGTCGAAAATGATGTTTTACACAAAGTTTTTCATAATAAAATACCTTGTTTTAAAATCCTTGTCTTTTCAAATCGATCCTGTGTTGGTAGAACTTATTCTTGAGGCTTTTAATTCCACTTGAAAATAACTTTTTGTTTTGTTTTGAAGATTTGCCATGACTACTTTTTAGTAAATCCAATACGATAAAAATGTTTTGTTTTTTTTACAAAGAAATGCTCTAAAATTTCCTTTTTTCCTTTTAATACATAGTTACCATTCTATTAAGGTCTAGTTCAAATAATGTTTTTGTCAATTTGAAGCTCGAAATCTTGATTTTTCTCAGCGTTTTGTCTTGCTTTTGAAGCAAAAAGGTGCCTTGGCATTGCTGAAACGCGCCAAAAATAGAACTTGTCAAGTTGATTTGAAAAGACTGAAAAAACGCATAAAATTAAAACGACAACAACTCCATGGCCATTACAGCATAGTTACATTTACTACAATTTTCTACTTACAGAAAAGTAATATCCATTGATAGTTTATCCATAAACTTGTTTTTAAAATCCTTTTTTGATGAAAAAACTTTGTGTCGATGCATGAGCCAATTATCCCATCATGGATGAGATCAGCATAACACGCGAAGGAGTACAACATCTTTTGGAGAATTTGAAAGTGTATAAATCACCAGGCCCTGATGGTATCGCGCCGAGAGTACTAAAGGAACTCAGTAACCCGGTAACAAATATACTTACAGTACTATATAAGAAGTCATATAATTCAGGAGAACTACCAAGCGACTGGAAAAACGCCAACGTTATACCGGTATTTAAGAAAGGCTCTAAACACAGCCCGTGTAACTACCGACCTATCTCACTTACATGCATTGTTTGTAAGTTGATGGAACACATAATAACTAGCTCTATTATGAAGCATGCAGAGAACCACCATATTCTCTACCCACTTCAACATGGTTTCAGAGATAGAAGGTCATGCGAAACCCAACTACTCGGCTTTATTCATGACATCATTAACAACATGCATGAAGGCTTACAAACTGACATCCTAGTAATGGATTTTAGCAAGGCTTTCGATAAAGTCTGCCATCGACATCTGATTTACAAGCTGAAGGGATATGGAATATGTACTAAGACCACTAACTGGATCCAGTCGTTTCTGACCAACCGAACACAGAAAGTTGTACTAAATGGTGTTTCGTCCAACGAGGTAGATGTTTTGTCTGGAGTGCCGCAAGGCTCTGTGATTGGTCCGTGCCTCTTCCTGCTTTATATAAATGATCTCCCTAAGAACATACTGTCAAAGATAAGATTATTTGCAGATGACACTATTGCCTACCTAACTATAAAAGCTGACCTAGATACCGATGTTCTCCAAAGTGACCTTAACAAACTTGCTGAATGGGCGAAATTATGGGATATGGAATTTAATGCGGAAAAATGTGAAGTCATTCATGTTGGTCGAAAGCGACAACCTAACACGCAAGACTACATCTTACATGGCCATACCTTACGTACCGTAGATAGCTCAAAGTACCTAGGTGTTACTATCTCTTCAAACCTAAGTTGGAATACTCATATCAACAACATCACCAAAAAGGCAAACAATTCTCTCGCCTTTCTTAGACGCAACCTACAAGTCAACTCAAAACAGATAAAGACCCAAGCTTATTTTGGCCTAGTAAGACCATTACTTGAGTACTCGTCCACAGTCTGGGATCCCTACACAAAGGCTAATATATATAACATCGAAATGGTACAACGACGCGCAGCACGCTACGTGTGTAGAGACTACCGCAGAACATCTAGTGTTACAGATATGCTACAACGACTTGGATGGAAATCTCTCGATCACAGAAGAAAGATTCTTCGACTTGTCATGATGTATAAACTACTCAAGGGCTTTATTACGAATGATGGTTTTCCTACACTGGTAACAATGCAGCGAAGAAGCAGACACACGAATACTCTAGCTTTAAAAATACCACCTTCGAGAACAGACTATCACCGATTTTCTTATTTTCCTAAAACTATAAGAGAATGGAACACTTTACCAGAGGACATTGTTCAAAAAACCAGCATAAATGCATTCAAGAAAGCTATAGAGAACACAATTTGACATTTTATTTTATTTTATTTTATTTTATTTTTTTATTTTTTTTTTAAAGACCCCCCGTAAGGATTTTCTGACAGAAAGAGACGGGGCAATCTGGAAGAAGAAGAAGAAGATGACAACTTTCCTCGCTATATAAAACGCTAGCTAGGCGCCGTGGATATTCTTGTACTTTTCATTTTGTAATTTCAGTCTTGAGGGGAATTGAAACCTGAGGAAGATCCTCAGATTTCAGTTTTTTTTGCCAGGTTTTTTGTTTCTTTAACTTTTCTTTCGGCGAAGATCGTCCTTTTACTATAAATATTTTGATCTGAAGTTTACGGAAATGTTCGGAAGTTACAAAATCCAACGCACGGGAGTCGAGTATAGCTGGGCAAGCCAATTTTTACGCTCAGGAGAAGGGTAAGGTGTTTTGGTGTTACTTAAAATAGCTCGGATGTGAATTTACATGGCGCGCGGGCTAGTATAGGAGTTTCCCTCTCTTATTTATCCTCTCTTGATATATCCCAGAATGATATTTCTCGTTTTTTCTTAAGTAACTCTTGAACAGTAAGAAATAGTATTTCTTTCAAATACGAACAAATACGTCTACATCATCATGTACAGTTTTTATGACCCATGCACAAAAACTATTTACATGCTCATATTGATGTTGTAAGAAAAAAAAACTGAGAGCTCCGCTATTAGGTATTACCTAATTTGTATATTATCAGTTGTCGATGATGAAAATAACAGTGATACTTATAGTAATGATGCCATTTTTATGAACGTCTTTGTTTGAGTTTTAAAAATATACAAAACGTATCAAATTGATTTGCAAACCCGCCCTCTCCCCCAGAGCAATGTTGATTGGTCTTTCAAATGACAACCATTTCACATTGATTTTGCTCATGTATTACAGTGCGAATCAAAAAAACCGTGGGCACCTAGAAATGTTTTAGAAATCGTTTATTGTTCGTTGAACAACTCACAAAGAACTCTAACTACAAAAAGTTCAAACTACTCATCAGTCAAACTTCTTGCGGTGATATATAGTTGTTTCTGAGTTGCTCAACGAATAAATAACGATTTCTAAAATATTTCTATAGGTGCCCACGGTTTTTTGATTCGCCCTGTAATACTAGCTCACATATCCTGTGAACTGATACTTTTAGCAATTCAAATAAAGATTATTATTAATTATTTATTCAGGGGAGTAGGGGAACGAAAAAATGTTATAGAAATCTTTTCCACGTAAAAAAAAACAGATAATGTTCCAAGGTATTTTGCACGATAGATTTTTTTCTATTTGATTAGGGGTGGACCATTAGATTTTTTTTGGGGGGGAGGGGGGGGGGGGGGGGGGGGGTCAAAACCCCCCAAAAAAATTCGAGCACATCATTAAATTCCTGCGCATACGTAGAATGGGAAAACAAAATCCTGCAGAAAAAAATTGCCCAGCCACCCCTCAAAAATCTAATGGTCCACCCCTTAGCCTGTGTTCAGCTTTCCCCAGTAAGTGGAAGTTGTGGGCATGCACTACTGCACACAGGCTATCATTTGATTAAACATCTTATTTTTATATTTTCTTTGTTTTCACTCAGGTTATTCGTCGTCGACCCAAAAACACTGAGAAAGAAGCTCTTTACAAGTATAATTTCGACCATCCCAAATATCTCAATTTTTACAGCGAGAACAAACTTACTGCAACCGGCCAGCACCGTGGTTATCGCATTCAACTCAACAACGCCCTCAAGGAACTCTACCCAGAATCCGTTCCTTTCATCAAGGCGGCCGAATGGTCTCTCCATCAAATGGTTGTTACTAAGCACAAAGAAAATGAAACCCGCAGTAGCAGCATGTACAACCAAATGGATCCATATAAACCAGAAGTCGAATTCCAAACGTTCTATGCAGATGACGAGAACATTCGTAATGAGGACCTGGTTGCCTGGGTAACGGTTGGGTTAATGCATGTGCCACACACAGAAGATGTTCCAAATACGGCAACGGCGGGAAACACAGCTAGTTTCTTTATACGTCCGTATAACTACTTCGATGAAGATCCTTCTATGCGTTCAAGAGACGCTGTTCTGATAAAGCCAAAGGATAACAAGTTTTCTGGGATAAAAGTTGAGCGATTTGGGAATCCAGTCGGTCCTAGATGCATTCCTGAGGAAAATCCTTTGAATTTTACCGGAACTTATGGGTTTGCTTAGGAACGTTTTCAATCATGGTTTAATAGAAATCAAGATATATAGTACAAATAACAACACGTACAAAATTAACAGGGCAAATGTTTTTTATCTAGTTTCTCTTTAGGTTTTAGAAAGTGTAAGTATTTGTCAGAAAATCTATTAGCTAAGTCAGGTTACCGCGAAACTTCGACGTTAGACTCAAACATCAACAGTGCCACATTAACATCAGGAATTTCGCAATTTATCACTATTATTGATTGTTTCGCTTCAGTGATAGTCTCCTGCGTAGACGTTTTTAGTGTCGGGAAAACATTCTCGTACCCAGACTTACTCGGTCGTTCATCTCTCCCGTCATTACCTCTGCGTCATTACGGGAGAGATTAACGACCGAGTTAGTCTGGGTACGAGAATGTCAGGAAAAATAACCGACATTAAGAGCGGCTGCGCAGGAAGCTACTTCAATTTCGACTGAAAAATAAATATTAAGAACAAAACAAATAAATAAAATAGAAATAAAATAGAAATTAACTGACTAAATTGTTTTATTAAATATCGCTAGCTTATTGTTCATTCATATAACTTAGCATTAAATAATAATTTGTTTTTATTAAATAAAAAAATGACATGAAAAAGGTCAGGATTCCATGTTTCACGTGACGTCACTATACACATCGTTTATGCGGCACAGCTAGTTAGCAAAGCAGTTATTTCTCGAGGTTATTTTATCTTTCCTTCTTCGTTATTATGTGTTTTTCTATATATGCCATAATATGAATATTTTTGTATTATGCTAGTTGTATTGCTAGTTGTATTTCTTGTTGATATTTGTATCATCTTATTATTATATCATCTTCAAATTATGTTATACTCTGAATATTTTGAATCTTGTTAAATACATGGCCAGAAAATCCAGAGTACGAAATAAACAGTTTCTGTTATTTGTTGTTGAGTTTTGGCTTTTACAACGTGCGCTGTTTTTTTTGCTGCGTTGTGGGCAAACGCGATGAACACTCGAAAAGAGAGGGCCTCATCCCTAGAACCTTTAAAACTGTGAAATCGTCTCGCGCCCGGGAGGGGGGTGGGGGGTGGACGGTATACTCCCTTTGTCCAAGTGGTAAGGGTGATTAGCGGAGGTTTTGAAAACGACCCCTAAAAGGTACGCACAGATAAAAAATAACTGCTAAAGCCTTGTTAACTAAAAGTTACGGCTGTGCGATGTTCTTGCCAGCCAAGCTTACTTTCAGCAACAAAGCAACATTAAAAAAGTCCCTTACAGGTACGGAATCATGTTGCGTAACTGATTTTTGAGCCGGAACACTAAAGGTACGCACAGTAAATATTTTTAACCCTAAAAGGTACGCCGATCACCCCAACCACTTGGACAAAGGGAGTACCCCCCCCCCCCCCCTCCGGGTTTCTCGCTGTTTCTTAATTATATAACATTTCTGCATAATTTCCTCATGATTCTCTCGGGTAAAATAATATATATAAATAAGTGAATAACGCCACAAAAAGTTGAAATACCCTCCAGGCCCGGACCTGGTAAAGAAGTCCATGCAGCAACGAGTGTAACCAGTCAGGTAAAAGCGCGAAATTAGATTTTGAATGAGCAGAGTGGTGGGTTGAAATCTCCATGCTTCGCAGCAAGAACTCTGTATAAACAAATATGAAGATTAAACGGACGAGTAAGGAGTTAAACTTTGGTGTCCAGAATGTTTGTAAACTTGTCGGTTTGGAGAAATCTTCTTCGTCTTCATCTTCATCCTGAAAGATTTAGAATATCCATTTATTATCGACACTTGAGCTACACTAAGGGGGCTTTCATTTATTAGTGTAGGGGGGGAGGGGGTCGGTAATATTGAAGGGGGTGTCGTGTTATATTCGGAAGCTATATAGGGAGGGGGGTTGTTACTAATTGTATGCAGCTTAAGTAATAAACTGGGCAAATATAGGGGGGTTTATATGATCTGCTTTTACCAACCAGAAATGGGGGTTGCGTAACATTTGGAAAAGACAACAGGTGATTTTGCCGACCCCTCCCTCCCCCTTATAAATAACCACTAATAAATAAAAGCCCCTTACGACAATACAAGAATGCGGCGATGAAATGTAATATGATGCGGTGCGAATTGATGTTATGCGATGTAAGGGGGAGGCTGGGTAACCTTTTTGTGCAGGATAATTTTATTTTGCCCTCGAGGCTCTACAGATTTTTCCCCGCTTAGCAGGATATAGGTTAAAGCTGTAAAGCTGTGTTCGAATTGTTTTTTTGCCCAAACACCGCCTCCCCCCCCCTTAAAAATAGCCTCCCCCCTTAAAAATAAGATGGCTCGCCTCACATGGTGTAATGTGATACGAGTTAGGGCGATTTGATGTGATGTTATGCGACGCGATGGTTTTTTTTTTCACAATTTCTACAATCGGATAAAATTGCAGAGCGCATAAACTGCAACCAAGGGGTTTCAATTGCGCCGGAGTGAGGATATTATTTACTTACTAGAGTTCAGACGTTTTTAATAAACCCTTTCTATTACGTAGTAAGACAAGAGGTCATGCCCACTTAGTAACCCCCCTTACGTTTTGCAGTGTAACAGTGGAAATTTACAGCGCGATGCGCAAAAATATGACTACTTTTAATATATTTGCATACTTCTATGTACGGACTTTATGCTGCGAAACGAGTTTTTACACGCCTTATTCGGTAAAATCAGACAACTTCACATCAAATGTGACTGTTTAAAGTACAAACTCCCGTGCATAGAAGTATGCGAATACATTAAATGTGGTCATACTTTTGCGCGTCGCGCTGTAAAAAACGCCGAAGTCTTTTCGTTATTTTATGTTTTTTATTTTGTATACCGTAATTCACGTACCTGAGACCAAAAGTTTCTAATGATCCAGATACAAAAGACAACACTCCCCACTCTAATAGCCGCTAGCATTAGATATGTCGGCGAAACCAGGTTACTTAAAATAAGCTGTGCTTGACCAAGATGAGCTGAAATACAAAAGTATATACACCTAATTGCAAGAAGGTTGTCACATAAAAAAAGAGATTTAATGTAAGAACGGAATAGCAAAAGAACGAGTTCAGCATGAGTGATCTTCTTTTGTTTTTTAATTAATTGCTTTCCCACTAAATTACAAAAGTCTGGAAAACGTTCTTGCAATTGGCCTTTACCTAAACGAGCAGAGGACTGGGTACTAGTTTTCTAAATTAATCTAATTACAAAATTAAGCATATCATAGGAAAGAACACATTGAAATATACAAGGTTTCAAAGTTTGGGTACATTAGGTTAAATAGCGACAAAATGATAGCATTTTAAATGTCCAAAGAATTACAAAGAAATGTATGGTTTGGATGGACGGTGTCCATCCAATCCATACATTTCTTTGTAAATTTTCAAGGTTTTCAAAGACTGCCTCTAATCCAGTATTCAAGCAAATTCAACCAAACTTTGGAACCTTGTATATCTAGATGTGCTCTTTCCAATGATATGGTTAATTTTGTAATTAGATTAATTTAGAAAACTAGTACCCAGTCCTTTGCTCGTTTAGGTAAAGGCCAATTAGATATAAAATATACATAATAGAGATACAGTGAAAAGGTATTCTGGGTGCGTTATTGAGGTATGAAGAATAGAACGTAAACTGACATTAATCAAAACAACATTCGTTTTTGAGCAAAATAACAAAATTCTGTAGAAAATGTCTTTAAGGTGTGAAGTCTACCTCGCAGTCGTTCTGGTCTTTTCGATATCCCCGGGGAAGGAAAGCGCCATCAAAAACTACAAAAACCTTATAAAAAACGACATCAAAACCTGGTGCAAGGACGACGATAGGGGCTTCAATGCCAGAACTAACGCAGGACTATCTAATAATACCATCAGGAAAGAGGTGCACCAAGTTCAGGAGAGGTTGCAACATATCATTTCGAAACTGTCCAGGTATATATTGGAAAATTATTAACAAAGAACCAGCCCCTAGCCCCACCACCCCTGCACTCCCTTCCATAGAACCACCCAATTATTCATTTTGTACTCATCCTTGAGTGAAGAATTATATATGTAATTGAGTTTAGTGTTCACTAAAAATGGTGAGATGTTATAATTGTTATTATATTTTTAATCCAAGGTCCCTGGGAATGAGATTGAGTTCATGGGAGGTAGTTCCATAGATTTCTTATCCCATAAATATAGATATTTCTTACTCAGACTTGAAGATGCCATTGAGTTTAGTGCCCAAAGAAATGACTTTCCTCCAAGAGATCTGTCAAGTGAAAAAAATGAATACCGTATATACTTGAATATGCGGTTAACCGCAAAACTGCACACAAAAACGCACCAAAATTGCTAAAAACCGCAACCACAATCTCCCCTCCTCCTCCCCCAACTTCATTTTTTTGCACTCGTCTTAGGTTTCACAGGGCCATATCGGTAACACAGCTATCCCAAAACAACCCAAAACAACTTTTTCCGTTCCCCCAGAAACGCTTGCTACGCTGGCAACACGATTTGTGAAACCACCAAATATATAAATATAAAAAAAATGCTAAACCACACCAAAAATTATGCAAAACCACAAACCCTCATGCCCCCCTTTGTCCAGTTACTTAAAAACCCATACCTCAATAGAGTTCATTTCTAAGCTATCATGGCAAAGATCAAGCTTAACTTACTCAGTCCATTTGGATGGTATTGTAAGTGGATTTGTCATCATGATTCTCTCTTGCTTCATGGCCCATATAATAAACACCATTATCAAAGACACTACTGCTGCATCAGAAATTATTCCTGAAAAATGATAAGTATATACAGCGATTTCAAAAAACATTGAATTCTGAATACTGCATATTGAATAATGTATTCTAAGATCAAAATGTATTCTGGGGCATGTAATTTTATATAAACTAAGTAGAAATCATATAACAGGTTCCCATTTAAATCTGTACTTATGCAAATACTACAATACAATATTTACTGACGTTTCAAGCTTTAGCCCTTCGTTGGAGTAAAAAGACAAAGGGCTAAAGTTCAAAACGTAAAGTTAAGTCAACATTGTTTACGGTGTTACAAATTTCATTATATTACCTATCGTTTATATCAAACACCGATGCAGCCTATACTAGTTTACTTACTAGTTTCCATTTCTGAAACAATATACTAACTACATAATAATAGAGAATAAATAGATATATTTCTTTTTATATTTCAAATTAATGAGACCCACAATGCCCTTTGGTCTTGGAACACACTATTCAGTATTCAACATTTTTTGAAACAGCTGTATATCAACTAATTATCTGCACCTTTTCATAATAATCAATATATTAAACCATCAATTTATTTACTGATTCATTTGATTATTGGAACATTACAAAAGGTGAGTGTTTCATTCATTTGCTTCTTTATTCTTTTATTCATTCAATCATTTAACCGTATTTATCATTTACTCTATAAATTCTAACCACAAAAAAAAACCACACAGATCAACCAATCAGAGAAGTTCACTTCAGAAATAATATACTCTGATTGGTTGATCTGTGTGTTTAGCACACATCAACACAATCTGCATAAATACAGATTTAAATGGGAAAGTACAGATTTAAATGGGAACCTGTTAATAATATAGTTTAGGAGATATTTCTGGCTAGTGCTTGTCAAATTGTCCAATCTGGTCAAAACCAATGTTGCCAACTTGAAAATTTTGTGACATGAAACGTTCAAAACCTGAATACATCAAAGCTCTGGACAGTTGAAAAGTTGATCAGACAAAACAATTTTTTAACAGAGAATGACAAATTGACTGGTCATAATTCAACAAGTTAATTATAATAAACTAATTGTAATAGTTTTGTACCTTCCTCTTGAATGACACAAATAATTAGCACAGATACAGAAGCAACCAGAACCATAAACAAAATCCTAGAGAGGAGAATACACTAATAAGTGACGAAAAAATTGAATACTGCTATGTCTGAAAAATAAGAAATCAGTAAATTGTGGAAGTTCTTTGCTATCTTGTCATTAGTTAGCCTGCGTGGCGGCTCTAGGGTTTGGGGAGAGAAGGGGAGGAAGGAGGGAAGAAGGGAGAGCCTGCAGACAAACCCCTCTTTTTTGACCCTATGCCCCTAGTAATTACTAGTCATTTTGGTATCCATCAATGTCAATAAACAGACAAAAATGTTATTATCAACCAATCAGGTAGACGTTGAAACTTGATAGAACGAGCAAGCGTATCAGTTTGTAAATACAATTGAATGCCATTTAAAACAAGATCAAACCCTAGACACCCTAATAGATACCAAATTTCTTATTTTTACCCCTGAAAGATATGACAAGCGCAGCTAGCATACCTGATATGTTTACAACAGAGTCCCACCCCAAGGAAGATCTTTACTTCCTTGGAAGGACATGCAATTGTAATAATTATTAGCTTGTCATTTCTATTTTTGTTTGAATGGCCATATTAGAAACTCAGGAGGGAATAGTTTTCCTGTATTTTTCTCATAACAAGACCCCAAAAGTCTTGTTTCACTTTAATCAATAGAAGGAAATAGGTTATTCATCGTGGAATGTGAAATTAAAAGGATACTTAATCAATTGTCTCACGATTGAGGTCATTGGTAGAAATACCGCGACGTTTCGACTGCAATCTGCTAGTCTTCATCAGGTGATGGTGTAGACTGGATGATGGTTGTCTTATATACTGTTCGGCGGATTATCAGCGCTGTGATTGGCTGACGGGTGATGTCCCAGCATGCTTCTTTAATCATTATTGTGATTACATAAAGATTATTTGTATTTCTATCTGGATTTACCATTTTTCAAAGACAGTAGTATTTTCATCTGTAAAGAGCCCATAACTGATCCACAGTACAAAAGAATAGGACGTGAATGCAATCCCTAGAATTGTTGACTTATTGACAAAATGAAAATAATAATTGTAAAAATAAGTTTGGGTGATGAAAGAATTACATGTATGTAATAGGCCTTTTGCAACAATAGGTCACGTGACCCTACCCC
This sequence comes from Metridium senile, assembly GCA_949775045.1. NCBI lineage: Eukaryota > Metazoa > Cnidaria > Anthozoa > Actiniaria > Metridiidae > Metridium > Metridium senile. The sequence continues at coordinate 30,018,421 of OX459095.1, forward strand.
TTTTAAGTCGAACAGCTGTGTCAAAATGAACATTAGGAATGAAAAGAGCACCTCAACTTTAGTAAGAAGGCAAAATATCAGCTCATAAAATGTAACATGAGGGAAATGGCATGAAATTAAAAATTCAATAATTTATTATGATTTGTATGGAAAACTTGCTCTGGATTGCAAGCTTTGCCATCCAGTGGACATTTTTCATACAAATCCTTATAAAATATTGAGTTTTATATTTAATGCTATTTTTCCTATGGTCAAAGCTAAAACTTTGGCTTCTTACTAATATGGAGGTGCTCTTTTCATTTCTGATGTTCATTTTGAAACAGCTGTTCGATTTAAAATGGGTAGGGTCACGTGACCTGTTGTTGCAAAAGGCCTATTATAATATTCAATCAATCAATTAATCCACCCTTCAATAAATCAATCAATATTGCTCAGTCAACCAATCAATCAATACAAAGACAAACAATTTTTTTATATTTATACTTAGATGGTAGCAGATAAGGTGGGCCAATAAAAGTCATTCATTGGGAATTCTGAATTTGCCCGCCCACCCCCCTCCCCCTATACTTTATGACCAGCCCCTTAGTTCAAATAAAAACAACCGATTAATAATAAATGTTGATACCTTTACAAATGTTGAATTTTCTTCCATGTCGTCAACCAATAACTGACTAATATAATTTACAAACAAAACAACCTGTAATGCTTCGATTATTGATAAGACTGGCTCAGCTAGAAAGAGAACATTCTCATACATCCAGACGGCTATGAATGGCGTGACATTGATAGGAAGAAACAGTAGAGCTATAAGTAACACAATCTGTATCATAGGAATCAACGATTTCTGCAAGATAATAATATAAATAATTAGCAAAAAGGATAATTTTTGAGGAGCAAATTTGCAGAACAACTTGACTTACGATCATTTGTGGGACACAAGCAAGAGTGAAAGCGTGAATACAGAGTAGCAAAGAAAATCTGATTGCAGCTTCCGGACCACAGAATGATAAATACAGCGGCAATAAAGCAGTCCCAAAAATTCCCAAAATGGTATTGCTTAGAGCGTAAAATGTACAAAAGCCAGAACACATCGCAAACAATCCGAACGCCATTTTGAATATCCCGCGTGACTTTGCGTGACTGGGGACTAGGTACAAGACTAGTTTTCAGGACTTCTCGACAGACAATATTCAAAATGGCGGACGAAAGAGAAAAAGTGGTTTTAGAAAGTGCATGCCACATATCTTGGTCAAAGGTACATGAAATCCCAATAGAATGTACCCAGGAACTTTTCCTAGATTCTTTAAAGGTTTGGATTGATAAACCTCATGTTGTGAATCGGCGGTTGAGTGGTTCTTTGACTTTGAAACGCGCATTTTTGACTCGCACGAGTCATGACGATCTCATCTCATTTGCGACGACTGGCCCGGTAACAGCAGCTGAGGATATATGTAGTAAGATTGATGAATATCAAAATGCTGACGATGTAGCAGTTAATAGTAGCTCGGTTGAAATAGTACTAAGAAGATTGCTTCCTCGTCTGATGGCAAAAAGTGACAGACTTGTAGAGATCGTCGTCATAGGTAAGAATATAAGCGCTATTATTTTACTATTATCATCCATCTCTATCAGCTATTTTATTATTGTTATTATTATGATGTTTGTGGTTATTTTCTTTTTTATTATTGTAATTGTTATGATAATATTAATGTTGTTTACAGTATAAATAACATATCATTATTATTATCGTCATCGTCACAGACACAATAATCATCATTATCACCATCAAAATCAAGTATCATCATTGTCATCACAATTACCTATCACAATAAACATCATCATATTTGAACAATAATCAGCACTGTCATCATTATCATCACAGTCATCACTATCATCATCATTATCAACACAATCATCACTATCATTACCATTAACATCATCATCATAATCATCATCACAATCATCATCACTATCATCATCATTATCATCATAATTGTGAAATGACGGAAATAATTCAGGATGGAATCGTAACCATAAATTGAATCTCTTATATTGTCTTATCCTAGATAAAACCAACAGAGAAATTTCATTCATTCCTGTATGCACAGAAAAGCCTCAGGAACTACTCAACAGTAATGAAAATGGACATGATACAAGGGATTATACCAAAATGATCCCTTACAAGATTTCCTACCAGGAACTATCAAATAAGCATAAAAGGTAAATAGAGCAAGGATTTTTCAATTAGACTCAGTCTCTAGTTGTCAAGGATCCCCTCCCCATTAAGTACATCATTGTATATATGGAAACTAGCGAGTAAACTTGAAACGTCAGTAAAGTTAAGTCAGCATTTTTTACAGTGTTACAAAATTTCATTATATTACCTATCGTTTACATCATTGTATGCTAAGCCCAAGTGGGCTGGGAGAGGTGAGATAGATTGGTGCAACATTATACAGGAAGCCCAAGTTAAGCCCACAATGCTGACCATTACTTTGGAGCTTAAAAGTTTACAATGATACTCTAGTGATTGTGTGAGTACATTTCAGTTCAAATACCCATCCCAATAACTCACAGATTTGCAATCCATAAGTTGAAAATAGGAGTGATCATAGATACAACTTGACATAAATTAAAATGTATTGTTCTTTATTATGTTATAGAATGATATTACATGTATCTGCAAGTACAATTCAGCATTCACTGGCTGACAATAAAGGGGGTGATGGTGTTGTCTGTCCGTCCATCAAGTGGCTGAGGGATCAACTTCTTCCTAAACTCAAGAAATGGGCTGAAAACCCAGAAAAGAGTTCCAAGGGATCACTACAGTTGATTTCCTTGGAGAGATATACCATATTGTACCAGACATTGAAAGAGAAATATGGCTGGGATCTAGTAAAGGTACTTGGTTTAATATATTTGTGGGTTACCTGTGGTACAATTTGTGTTTTTAACATCTACAAAATATGTACTGAACATTTGTTTTATGTAACTGCATCAGTATTTTTATTGATTGAAATATAAAATAAAATAAAGAGTGAATGATCAGAACCCCTTGCTGGTTTTAAGCAATAATGATGATAGTGGTTGTAATGCAAAGGAAGTTTGCAAACAAGATGATTTTGAATATTTGTCAATATTTATGTAAAATATCATATAATATATATCATAAACTATTGAAATAAAATATTTTGTACCCTTTGACTAGAAATGGCCTGAGAACACTGATCCTCAGAAATTTGTTTTTGAAGATATTGCAATTGCAACATACCTAATTGTAAGTATTTGTATATAAGCAAACTAAGAATAAATTGTGTGTACTAACAAATATATTCAATTGTCCTTTTATATATGAATTTTAGAGTACCATATAATGCTAATATCTCCACTCACACTCATTACTCACATTGATATTGATTTTCAATGACAGAGATAAAAACAAGAGAAGCAAGATAAAAGTCCTTGTAACAATAGTCCTCTTCACAGTTTCCTGGACCATATTGAAAGGTTGCTGGGCCTTTGCATCACAGCGAGATAAATTTGTTGAAGATATGTCACAATTGTCCTGCAAGGTGCTAAAAGGGGTCTATCATTGCAAGCTCAATGTTCATCTCGTTTCAATGCAAAGGCCAGGGTACTTTTCAAGATAATGCATTGAACTGTGGAACTGGACTAATAGGAAGAGAACAACATATCTCAAAATTTAACTCAGCTATTATCCATGTGTGCCTGAGACAAGGCTTGTACACAGAACACAGCAGCAAAAGGACAGAGGCTTAACCACTTCACCTCCCATTGCACCCATGTACTATTAACTTTTAACAGTTTTAATTGGATATTTTTTATATTCATTGTCTTTCCTTATTACTAGGTCCTATGGGAGGCAGAAAGGGAAAAGAAACAAATCAAAGAAAAACAGAGTTTTGTTGATTTGGGTTGTGGAAATGGTCTCTTGGTTTACATTCTCTGCAAAGAAGGGGTATGGGCTTATTACTACTTTATTTGTGCATAGTTCAGAGAGCTATGGTGTTAACATTTAGCATTGTGTTTGACAGTATCCTGGCTCAGGCATTGACATCAGAAAGAGGAAGATTTGGGAACTATATGGTCCAGAGGTAACTTTAGAGGTAGGTTATACATAATCATCAGTTTTAAATTCATTATATTACCTATCGTTTATATCAAACACCGACGCAGCCTATACAAGTGTACCCGCTAACTTCCATTCATAATCATCGTAATGAGTTTGTTTGATGGAAAGATCAAATCAGTTTTGATGGTAATATTTTAATATAAATTTTTACTGTGCAAACAAGGTAAAGTTTGCTTTGTCAAAACAATGGTTGATATTGTCATGTCAACTGTAAAATGTTTAATAATAATAATAACAAAAACTAATATGTATATAATAATGTGTTTGTTTGTTTGTTTGCATGTTTGTTTGTTTGTCTGTCTGATTATGTTTGTTTGTTTTTGTTTAGATCTTTTTTTTTTGTGAGAAAGCTTTGGTTTGTTTAATCTGCTGTCACCAGTGGTAACCAATTATTTCGTTAACATGTCAGTTCCTCAACGTCCCGGGGGGGTACTTGACCCGGTTTCTGACGGGGACGTTCCGCTGGTACCTCTAAACCCTGTCCCTATTTAAGACAGCAGAATCCTAAAAATAATATTCGTAAAAAGTAGACCCTATCCAAGACTCAAGGAAATTGTATATGACACCCTGTGTAAGACATAGTAAATTTAGAAAGTGCGACCCTATTTAAGACAAATTAGGCTAAATTGTATACCCTATTCAAGACACCAAGTCAAAAAACCATACCCTATTTGGCAGAACGTCCCCGTATAGTAAATGTAAGGGAGTACCCCCCCCCCCCCCCCTCCCCGGCTCAACGTCCTGTTTGAGGACAATCAGATCATAACTCCACCAGCTGTAAGGGTCACCCATGTTTTATTCAATCTTTGTTATTATATTTTCTCCCAGGAAAAGCCATTAGATCCAACAGCAGCAAGTCTGTTTCCTAATGTTGATTGGTTGATAGGTAATCACTCTGATGAACTAACACCATGGCTTCCTGTTATAGCAGCTAGGTAAAGTCACATAATATCTTACTGACGTTTCGAGCTTTAGCCCTTCGTTGAAGTAAAAGAGTTAGACCGACACAGAGCTAAAGCTCGAAACGTCAGTAAAGTTAAGTCAACATTTTTAACAGTGTTACAAATTTCATTATATTACCTATCGTTTATATCAAACACTGACATAGCCTATACTAGCTTACTCGCTACTTTCCATTAATATCTTACTAGTTACTTTATAGCAGCTGTAGGTACAGTCACATACCATAATATCTTATTTATACATTTATACTACTGATAAAAGGTAGTGCTATTTATTTTGTAGGTCATCTTATAATACCCGATACTTTGTTTTACCTTGTTGCTTCTATGATTTCAACTGCAAGGTAAATATCGGTAACATGTGACTTGATCATTGTTTGTACTAACTGTTTTTAATGCTGTAAGAGAGACTTACAAAACTTATGAATAATAAACCTGGGGGAGGGGGGACTCCCTTATGAAAGGGGTCGGGGTCCTCATCAGAAATTCTAAAAATGACCCCTAAAAGGTACCTGTATATTGAGGTGATGGGTGTGGCAGTGATGAAATTTCACCCCTAACATGGACCAATCAATAACTAACATTTTGGTATCATCCGGAAAGGGGATTAAAATAAAAATCAATATTTGAAAAGAAGCATTGTTGTTGACCTTATTCCCTAAAAGGGACCTTATACCCTAAAAGGGACCTTATACGTACCCTAAAGGGGACCTTATACCCTAAAAGGGACCACAAAAATCAGCTGGTGGGCATTCTCATTATTATCACCCTAAGCGGGACCAAAACACACTGATTTCAGGACCCGCCCCCTTTCATAAGGTGATTCCCCCCCCCCGGATAATTAATGAGCAATTTACAAAAGAAATTATGACCATGATGAGTGTTGTAAATCTGATACAACACTAGTGTTTTATATCCTGATTTGCATAAGTTTTAACTAACCTCTTACAAGTATGTCATTTCAATTTTTTTGTAGTATGTAAGGAGAGACAACAAGTCATCACAGTATCGTGGATATCTAGACTTTGTCAACCATGTTGGTGTACATTGTGGTTTTGAAGTAGAGGAAGACATGTTGAGAATTCCTTCTACTAAACGAGTGAGTAATGATGGAAAATACTGCATAATTCTTGTCTTGTGTTATTAACAAAGTACTCACTCTAAACCAAGAAACAATAATTTTATTCAATTAAATATATGTTCAAAGTTTTCCCGGCACACAAATAATAGTAATCATAATGGTCTTCTGAATAAAATCAACACCGCAAGAGTAAAACAAGTATAAACAAAGTTCTTTTAATAATTTACAGTGTTTTCATACAAGGGTTATAACTCTAGAAAAATATTTTCAATGCAGCCTTTTCCAAGAAAATTACTTTCCTTTTTGTCTTAAAGATTTGCCAGATAGGCCAGTGTAGGATCTACCCAGTGGAAGAACAACAGATAATGGATACCAAAATCAAGGCATTTATATGTGAACGAGGATGTGACATTGACCAAGGACAGCAACCACAAACATTTAAAACATCAGCAAAATCTACCTCAAATGAACATGAAATATTTGATCAAAATAGCCGCATAACAGATCATTGTGTCTCAGACGAAATTTCCTTATCATCAGAAAGTGGACTTGAAACTGCAGAAAATTCTGAGAATAGGTTTTCCAATAATCATGATGGAAGTCCACCATTTAAAAAACTTGCTGTAGAATCTCAGACTGGAAATTCATCAAGACCTTCCACAGTGTTTCAACCCAGGGAACATACTATAGAAGTACGGAACTGTTCACAACTTAGCAAATCACTTAAAGACTTCATTGTTAACAGTGTTGTGCAAGCTTTGTTGAAGAAAGATGAAAGTAAGAATGAAGACAGTGGTGAAAGTGAGGAGAGACTTACCAGTACAGGGAAGCCATTGAGGAAATGGACAAAGGGAGGAACTATGTTATTAGCAGAAGTTGCAAAGTTATTTGATAAAGACACACTGAAGAAACTGAAGAATGAATGTGGTGGGATACAAACATTACTGCGAAACCATCGGTATCTATTTAAAGGTATGATAAGGTATATCAATATTTATTTTCATATTACAAACCAAAAAAACCTGAGATGTTTATCAAGAAATGGTCTCCACCAACCGATAGTCTCTACCAACCAATAGTTCTCCACCAACCATCTCCACCAACCAATAGTTCTCCACCAACCAATAGTTTTCCACCAACCAATAGTCTCCACCAACCAATACATCTCCACCAACCAATACTTCTCCACCATCCTTTATTGATACTAATCAATCATATTTTATTTATTAGTTGTTGGCGGAGTTGCACAACTGAGAGACTGGAGAGAAGAGCTACCAGGGCCTAAACTGACAAATGGTGATCCTGAATACTTAAAGAGACGCTATGAAGCTTTACATAATACGTCACTCTGCTGGTTTCATTTTAACCATCCTGATGGGTGTGTTCTGCAAACAGAGCAATGCCCATATGCGCATAATGAGGATGAGCTAGTCGAGAGACCATCACAAGAGTATCTCAGGTTTCTTTGAATCAGTATCTTCACAGTATTTGCACACAAATACTAAAATATCAGGTTCTTTATGATAGTAAGTTTAGTCAGTTCGTTACCCAGCCATTTTTTCTCCACCTATCAGTCTATCATAAGTCGGTCAGTCAGTCACTTATTCAGAGTCAGCCTGTCAATCAGTACACCAATCATTAAGTCTGGTTGAACTATACAATATTGCCACTTGTTTCAGTCAACAAGAAGAAGAAATATTATTTGACATCAACCATATCTACTAAAACATTATCAATTACAAAGTTTTAATTAAAGAAAAAAGAATCAATAAAAAATTATTATAATTCAGATTGTAGTTTAATCAATCAGTTTATATAAGATGTAGGTGGTATGATCATTCTTGAGAAAAACTGTTTGTGTTGTCAGACGTTTTGATTTTCTGAGCAGAAGTGATCTTTAGAGTTAGTTTATATAAGGTGATGACTACCAGTAGTGATAAAATTAAAATGGGCTGTCTAAGTGTTTCTAGGAAAAAAACAGGACAAAATTTTGATGATGTCCAATGTTGTCCCCAAATGTGTTTGTATAAGAGAGAAAGGCCAAAACCCAGGTGTAATAGATGTTAATGGGTTGTGATCATCCTGGTTAGTGTAGTCTTGAAAAAGTATGTCAGGATGTATGGTATTTCAACTTTTTACTGCAAGTAATCGTCAGAGCAAAATGTCAGACACCAACAGTCTTTCTCAAGACTACACTAGTTTGGCAATCTGAATTCATCATTGTACATTAATAATACACCAACTAGTATTTGTCCTTCATTTTTAATGATAATTGACTATCAACATTATTTGCAGTGAAATCAAATATATTACTCTACTCTCTAAAGTACTACTCTAGTTACCAACGTTTACATAATAGTCAGCCAGACAAAAGTATCAATTGGGAATTGGTTGATAAGCTACTAAACACTCCACTCTCTTGTGTGACTATTTAACATTGTGTTGGCTTTCCCAGTAGTCTATTGGCCAATTAGCAGTTGCCGGCAGTCTAGGGAGTTGCGAGGAAATGGAAAGAAAAGACTGGTCTATCCTTTTCTCTTCCTCACAACCCCGCATACCACCAGCAACTCAGGTTAATTGGCCAATTCGCTATGCTTGTTATTATGTTTGAAAACTTTGTTGGCTTTCCTAGTATACGTTCTTTAACAGGACTTTAATCTGGCAGAACACAATATTATGCAAACGTCGGTAATGGACTTTGTACAATTTAATTGTATTATCATACAATGTGAATAATACAGAAAACAAATTGATTCCATAAATTAACTTTCATTTTTATTAAAGTTATAATTATAATACAGTGAAATCAATTCTGCCAGCAGAATAAAAATATGGCAGTGTGCTTATTTCATTTTTAGTCATTTGAATTCAATTTTAAATATAACCAACAAAACTACAAAAATGGAAACTGATGAAAATTATACTTTCAAACTAGTAAGAACTTCAACGAGAATGCTCAAATATGAAGTACCTCAAAACCATATATCATTAAAGAAAAGCATACATCGGTAGTAACAAATTTCGAAAAAAAAATAATGTAGACTGGAAAATGATTGCTTCTCTTTTACATAGAAACTTCACCTAATAACAAGTTAAGGGTTGATTGCATGGCGTTTGGGCTAAGAAAGAGTAAAGAGGGATACAATGGCTACATGGGAAATGAAGCTAGAAGGGAGACATTACACAATTAACCCTTTAAATCATGCATTTTTACAACTAATTCAAACCTTAACTTTTTCTCTCTTTTTTACTTTTTCTGGCAGAGTTTTCATGTATACCGACCGGTAAGCATATGGCAAAAAAAGCAAAGTTTTGCGGTCTACACTTAAACTGATATAAAAACGTATTTTTCATCAAAAGTTTGAATACAACAAAAATTAAATAAGAAATTATAAGAACAATTATTGTACACATCTACATCATCTGTAGACTTTGCTTTGAGTGTAATAATTAATAGTTTGATGCATGCAGAAACTTAAAGCAAAAAGTGCAAAATTATCAACAAGCACTTTAAATATATATGCCCTACTATTAAATGTACATAGTCTTCACATGCATTGTCATCAAAACGTGACAGTTTTTAATTATAAATACAAATTAAAATCAAGTGTGAACCAAGAATGTGAACTACTGAGTGCATAAATGTTTATCACATTTTTTGCTTTGCACTGTTAAAGTCCCAGGCAAGCGGCTTCAACATTTGCTTGAACATCTGTTCGATTTTGTTGGATGGCAATGTTGAATCTGTTTGCCACCCCATTTCCACATTGTCATTGAAACCATTTATCCCCCTACGTTCAACATCTTTCAATAGCAACAACCATTCTACAGCGTTCAACAAAATCGAACCAATGTTGAAGCAAATGTTGAAGCCGTTTGCACGGGCCTTAATGATCATGAGTTCAATATTATAATACAGTATCAAGTAATTGGAATTAAATTAAAATTGGTGAATTGAGTTCAATAAGTTATATATTAACTATCAAAGAATGCTGTCATTACTATCTCTTACTGGACCCTTTAGTTTGTTTAGAAACTTGATGTTCATGTTCCTTACGCAAGTCCTTGGCTGTTAATTTGAGTGATAGAGACTGAAAAATAGATACAAACACACATTCAGGTTTTGCTTATTCAATACAATAACTTTCAAAAACAAGGGTTTTCTTTTTTTCTTGGTCATCAAGCAAAATACTGTAGATGATTTTTGAGAAATAGTTGAAATAGTCAACCAATAAGTTTCCATGGTCACCAGAGACTCAACAAACTTTCTCCTGACGCATATTTTGAGCTGCAGTGCAGTGACCAAGCTATTCAAAATATGTGGTTAATTGCAGCTCAAAATACATGGCAGTCAAGCCACTGGTGACCAGGGTACCAATCAGCATGCATGAGTCTCTATATCATATTTAGCAATACATTTATGAGACACATATAAAACAATAATTCTCCATGCGATCTAAACGTACATGATGTTGAGAGAATAATACAAAATAATCTGACCAATGAGCACTGAGAGAATAATACATAATAATCTGACCAATGAGCACTGAGAGAATAATACATAATAATCTGACCAATGAGCACTGAGAGAATAATACATAATAATCTGACCAATGAGCACTGAGAGAATAATACATAATAATCTGACCAATGAGCACTGAGAGAATAATACATAATAATCTGACCAATGAGCACAGAGAATAATACATAATAATCTGACCAATGAGCACTGAGAGAATAATACATAATAATCTGACCAATGAGCACTGAGAGAATAATACATAATAATCTGACCAATGAGTGTGCACTTCAGCAAGCAAATATAATGATCAGAGTGAATTTTGGTTCTCTGTCATTCAAACATGGATTTCAAAATTAACCAATAAACTTGTGTGTACCTATCTAAATTACTTTATAATATATGTATTCAATATTATGTTACTTACCACGGGTATTAGTACATCTTCTTGCATCCCTTCTAAATGTCTAAGTTTCTCAGTTGTTTCAAACAACCTGGTAAGGTAAGTAAGTAAAATATATAAATATTTATCCATGATCAAGAAACTCTCTCAAAGTAGTTGTACAATGTATGGAAAGAAATAATAAAGTGTACCATGTTACTGTATTAAAGAGCCATCCTTTGATTATAGGTACCTTCATCACATGAACATTTATGTACTAGGTAACTACTACCCGGCAAAACAGGCGTTTGGGTTTTAGAGGAAAAAATCGGATTTTGGGGTTCCTGTGTTGTCTTTATACCTGCTTCGCTTCCTTTTCGCTACAACACAGGAACCCCAAAATCTGACTTTTCCAAAAAACTCCAAATGATCAAAAAGAATGCCTGTTTTGCAGGCATATACAATATTCATGTTATGAGATATACAATGGCTTGTTTACAACTTGCCTTTGTATATCGCATACAGATCGGCCGCTCATATTTGTATATACATATCATATATTACATACATTTGTGGTTAATATCAGGTTAATAATTACTAATTAAAGTATGACTTAACTGACCCTGGACACTGTGGCAGCATTTTGGGTGTCAGTATTATTTTAACCATTGCTAATGATGTTCTGAAAATAACCTTGATGCCTGTACATAGAGTAAACCATTACTGTTAGTCCATTAATCAACAGACAGAAACATCAGTAAGATCATGTCACTTACCTTCACAAAAAAACATGTCCCATACACGGAGAACTGTTGCAAAGGGGATATTTCTAAAAATCAAAGAAAACTATTTAAACAATAGAGTATTCGAATCGAGGGCATTATGCTGTGATAGTTGCCCACGGAAACTGGATGTTCAGAAAAACAAACTATGAAATTTTGAGGAACATCCAGTTTCCGCGGGCAACTAAAACAGCATTATGCCTGAGAGTTTAACTGCTCTATTGTTTTTATTATTCAACAACAACATTTTCCGAAGCAGACGAAAAGCTCAGCAGGCACTTATATGCACTGATAGTATCCCTCCGCGGCAGGCACTATCACTTCACGTGATCGCCCCTCAACCAATGAGAGTGGAGGAAAATTTGTTGTTGAATTATAATAATGGATATATAAATCTATTTCAAAAATCGTTGTCGCAGCCGAAGCTACAATCCACACTCTAAAGCTTGCCAAGGATGTCGGTAAAGTGAACTGAATGTGCGATTTATTATGCGTTTTTTAAATATATATATTTGTTTCATCATCTATAACACCAACACGTAAAACCAAACTATGCTATGAATAAATCGATTACAAGTAGAGTAGAAATACCAACATCCTTTGCAGGCTTGCGAGTGTGGACTATATCTTTGATTGCGACTACGATTTTTGAAATAGGTGTATATACAACTAATAATCCCCACTGTGCTGGGGGTATTTGCATAACTTAACTAAAGTATTGGTTCATGCTGTCATGCAAACTGGGTCATACACTTTATTATTATTATAAAGTCATTATATACATACAACATCTGCTTGAATTCTGGGCTTGTGTTTCTTTACAACACAATTATATAGACAAAAGCAGACATTTTATAATTATGATTTTATAAAATATTTTTGGACTTTGAAGGCTGAGTGTGTCAACTCTGATAATTATACACATGGAAGAAAGCAAATCAGAGCACAAGTATAATATCTCAAATATTTCATAATACACCATTATACACATTGTGTTTTATGAAGGATTGAGGAATGAAAACTAGAGAAGCCATTCATTTCTAGCAATAAAGAGAACAAAAACACCCAAAATAATTAAAAACAAAACAAAACAAAAAATAATAGAAAATCATTTTATATGCAATAACTAAATATTAACTACAATTTAAAAAGTAAATACACTAGAGTACAAACACTAAAAGTGTGCAGCACTTTGCACTATTTAGCAGTAAATAGTGTTGATTAGACAATAGAGAACAATAGAATTAGACTAATTTAGCAGTATTTAGTGGTATTTATGCTGCACACTTTTAGTGCTTGTACTCTAACAGACTGACCTTGCTAATATACACATGTACCACTCTGTAATATACATAAGAGGGTCTATTTTATGAAGTTTCTGTTGGTTAAAATCAAATAATAATTATACATTGTTATAACTAATTACTACCAATTTCTCTCTTTCTATCTAGCAACACAAAGCAATGAAATTGGTTGTAATCAAACAATAAATCAGCCAGGGCAGACAAAAAACACCAGTCACAAAGGGTAATAATTCATAGGCTTACCATGTGTTTCGATACTTGAGGAAGATTTTTTTCTAACAATCCTTCAAATATTGCTGCATCTAGCTTGACAGCTTCCTGGAAAGCACAGTCATAGAAAACACATTAAACACAAACATCAACTATAGAGTAATATATTAAGTACTTCTCTTTTACTCCGACGAAGGGCTAAAGCTCGAAACGTCAGTAAAGTTAAATCAACATTTTTTACAGTGTTACAAATTTCATTATATTACCTATCATTTATATCAAACACCGACGCAGCCTATACTAGTTTACTCGCTAGTTTCCATTTAAATTAAGTACATCATTACTCTCCTCGTCATTCTTGTCATCATCATCTGACAGTACTACTGCTAATTGATGATAATGTTGATACTGTCTCTATACATGTTTCATGTCAACAACACAGATATACATAAATCATCTGTACTTAAGCACTAACCACATCCAGCTGAGTTGATCGACTTCCCCAAAAGAAATTATTGGTCACTTTTTTTGGTTAGCAATTCTTAAGCATTTTCCGAGTATACTATGTAGACTTTTCTTGTTGATTGATATATAATCCCACCATGAGTTTGACTAGCGTTTACAATTAATTTAAAGAAGGAAGAACTTGTATTTCATAAATTCTCTTGGCAGAATAATGGGAAATGCTAATGAAAATACAATGTTGAATCCTTAATTCTGATTGGTTGACCTTGTGTTTCTTCTGAAAGTCAACTCAGCTGGATATTTATATAAACAATATCATCAGTGGCAAAAACACTATCACCATCTTCATCAAGATCATATAATACTAACATTAGTAGCATCATTACCAGGGATGTCACCAGTGTCAGAATCATCATCATCATCATCACCAACAGCAGTATCATTTAAAGCATAGGTATCCCTATCAGTACAATCAACTGATTTTATCAAAACACCACACCCTTTCCAGGAATCTTTGGTTTGTCACCAGTAAAGTGAAAAGCCAACAAGCTAGTGGCACAAGGGATTATTGGTGGCCTACAATCATGTGCAAAATACCTAGTTGAGACATTATCAGATTCTGTTTTTTTTATATGAAAAATATTTCAACATCATTTTTCCGTTTCCTACTCTCCCCGAATCAATGTTGAATTGTGCAAATGTGAAATGGTTGTCATTTGAAAGACCAATCAACATTGCTTAGGGGGGAAGGGGGTTTGCAAATCAAATTGATAGATTTTGTATATTTTTGAAATGCAAACAAAAACGCTCATAAAATTTTTTTGCACATGATTGTAGCTTTAAGACTATTTTACCAGTTATGGGAATTTCATGGCCACAGATGATCAACATGTTAGTGAGGAATGACTGTTTTGACTTTTTTATAACACGTCATTTAGCTTGGAAATTGGTCAATGATTCTGACCGTGCTAATAATCTAAAAAAAGGTTCTCAGAAAGGGTTTATATATTTTAATACCATCAAAATTATAAAAAAACAGCATATAAACATTACAAAGAAGCATACATACAAAAACAATTTCCAAGTGCTGTTCTTACCAGTTTAGGTTCATAGTATCCTTTGATATATTCATCACAAATCATGACCAAAGTCCAGAAAGCCTCCTACAATAAAATAAATAAAATTCCTTTGATATAGTTATCACAAATCATGACCAAAGTCCAGAAAGCCTCCTACAATAAAATCAAATATTATAAAGAAAAGTTATATTGTGCTAAATCATCATTTAAAATGAGTATTTTCACAAAACAGGGAACAAAAAAATCTGACAAACCTCTGCAGTCATGTGCATAAGTAGTACAGCTGCAATCGGAGCCATTGCCTACAAACAAACACAATTTTTTTTAATAATAATGTGACAAAATGAAATATAACAAGAAACAGACAGTCCAAGAAACATGGACAACCCAAAAGCGCTTTACTCTGAAACCTATTTGTCAGTATTGTGATAATGAGCCTGTCAGTCTAAAATATGACAGCGTCATTATACAGCAAGACTAAGTGCAAGTTGCCTATTGTTTGACGATTTGTACATTCCTTAAATAACCAAAGGCTGTAGTCAAATTCTAAAGAATATATATATTACATGCTATCTTGGCTGAGGTTGAGGATGATCAATGACAACTATGAAGAGGACTATAATAATAATGGTTTATTAAGGTTCTATTGCAGTATAACAACTGAATTAACGAACTATTTACAATAAGAAAACTGAGTTAACAAATTATGTACAACAAATTATCTAAAGCTAATATATTAAATCTAAAATATTTACAAACTATTTATCAGTAAAATGATTACTATTAATGAATTTATGCATTATCTAAAATATTTAAACATGAAAAATATATGGAAATGGAAATATATAAATGGAAACTAGCGAGTAAACTAGTACAGGCTACGTCAGTGTTTGATATAAATGATAGGTAATATAATGAAATGTGTAACACCGTGAAAAAATGTTGACTTTACAGACGTTTTCAGCTTTAGCCCTTCGTCAGAGTAAAAAGAAAAGGGCAGTCTTGTAAATATATGCTAAACTGGGTGGTATTTGTACTATAATCTGAAACCCACCTGACAGTATCCTGTTCTTGGATCATACAATGAATAAGCTTTTAAAATCCTAAACAAATCTGCTTGCCTAAAATAAAAAAACAAATTATCTCATTATTCTATATAAAGGACTTGATATAAAGGTACATTATTCTTATGATAAGAAGTAATAACATATCCCCTTTAAAACAATTAAGAACCTAATTAAGAACCTGTTTTGCCTAAATTACCAACAACTACCCCTTTATGCAAGAACCTTTTTTGCCAGACTTTAAAAAAATAAAGGTTCTTAACTGTGGTGTTTACTGTAGTTGTAATTTTGTCACTGCTACAGGTTAAAAACAGTTTGTCATGAATTCATATGAACTCCAACAAAAGATTTCTTATTAGAATCTGTTCCAACAACACTAGCAATGTTTCCTATTTGATTATAAAAGAATGCATTGAAAAAAAAGTGAGAAAATGACAATATCAATTGAATAAACCATCTTACCCTTGTCCATCTTTATCAGAGAATAATCCATGATATGGAAATGTTCTACATAGATCCTTCTGTATATCACCCTCCCACTCTGGTGAACTTTTGGCATCAAGTCTCTAACAAAACAATCAGCAGTTACATTACAAACATTTTATAGTGTGGCTAAAGTTTTGTACAAGTTAACCAATCAGAAAGCGAGAATTTGACCTTAATATTAAAGACACGCCGAGTGTCAAACAGTAAACACTTTGAAATGTTCAAAGCGAAGACAAGAGAAGAAAAACCTCCCAGGATGTTTAAATTTGAAAAGGTGTAGCAAATAATTTAAAAAGAGAAAATTTTGAATGCTAAGCTAACTTGTACGAGTGACTAATGTACAACACTTTAATTGCATGGCCACGGTAAGGCGCGTTATGCTGTAAGACTGGGCTACAAATGAAACATTCACCAAAAAATGCTTCTAAAGTGTTTTATCGGTAATTACTAAGCTATCTGAAATACTGACGATTTTATCATTTACAGCCTTATTGGAAGCTTTATTTTCTATCTATATCCTTCTTGCCAGAGATTTGTTTTTTTCCCTCTCTAAGACTCTTGAAGTGAAGGAAATGAAACATTTGCACCAAGCTGCTTGAGCCCATCCAGAACTTTGGACTGCATGATAAATTAATTTGAAATTGTTGCAATGTTGCCATACATTTGCACATGTTTGATTGAAGGTCAGGCATGTCAGTAGTGCAGAGATTTCTAAATCAATTATGAAGTTTCAAATAGTTATGTGAAAAGGTAAAGGATTGTAATAGTTCGACTTAATACTAACATCAAAGACTCCTGGGTTTTCTTGAGCTTTGGTTTGACTTCCAGTTAAACACTGCCATGCCTTTCCTCTTACTGATGGAGGAATACCTTTACGGCATCGCTCTTTGACCTGGAATAAGGCACATTTCCAAACAGATGGATAATTAGTACTTTCTGCTACTTTAAGAGCAATTCATTATCCTGTCTTAATTAGCAGCAATATCAATAAAAACTACAAAGCAATCAGACAAAGGCACTCATGTAATAGGATACTACTATTCCTATTTCTGTGTAATTCTGTGATATTTTTTATAAAATTGACTTGACTTGACTTCTAGATTTTTTTTTACAGAATTGTATGCATTTGATTTTGTCAAAAGTGTTAACATGAGTTGCCATGTATCTCTTTTCTGGTTTAAGGTGGCTCGACCCAGTATTTTTGAAGGGCCACCGTCGCCGTTTGATCGCAAAATGCGTTGCACGTAGAAAGAAAATTTCAAATTAATTTCCATGGCAAGTTCAGGCATAGATTGAAGTTTGTTCTGATGTTTAAAATATTGCAATCGGAACTAGCAATAATTTTTAATGATAGAAAAGTGGTTTTGACAAATACGACAATTTTAGGCGAAATAGAGTTTTGCTATAAAACCGCATTGATTATTTGCCAAAACCAATTTTCTATCATTAAAAATTATTGCTAGTTCCAATTGCAATATTTCAAACATCAGAACAAACTTCAATCTATGCCTGAACTCGCTATGGAATTTAATTTGAAATTATCTTTCTACGCGCAACATACTTTGCAATCAAACAGCGACGGTGGCCCTTCAAAAATACTCAGTCGAGCCACCTTAACAAATGAATTTATAACAATAATTCAGTTCTGGCTATATTTAGTGAATGGAATGAATGCATGGAAAATGGATGGATGGATAAATGACAGTGGATGGATGGAGAAGTGAGGGTGAATGATGGATTAAAGAATGAATGAATGAAAGAATAAATGAACAGACAAATGAATGAACAAATAAACAGATATGTATTGAATTAATGAATGAATAAATGGATAAAATATATATTAATCAATCACTCAATAAATGAATGAATGAATGAATCAATTAATTAATACTAACTTTGCTGAACTTCTTTGTTACCCATTTATCCCAGTCTTTGAGCATTTCTATCCATTTTATTTCTCTTTGTCTTAAAACTTCAACTGGTAGAGTTGTCTCCCTGCAAATAATAATAATGGTAATTAATGAATAATTATTTGGCGTTTGAAGTGAATAATGATGAATGATAACCAAGGAGTCAAGGTTATTATCACCAATATTCACAGAGCCTGAGGTGGATAATTGTATAATTAAAAAAGTGATTATTTAAAAAAGTAAAATAACCAGCCTTTTTGTTAAGAAAAACTTCTCAAAGCATACAAAATGCTGTAGGTGACTATGGTAACCGTTATAAAGTGTGAATTTCTCAACCAATCACAGTGTGCAATTTTCTATAATCACTTGTACTAATTGTAGTTTAAGCCATACAAAAACACAGCCTTTCAGTATGGCAATATATTATAGTGTCACCTTTATTTTACAATCATTACATCATATAATAAGGCAAAGGGGTTATTGCAAAGGTTTTTAGTGCTGTTTATGGTCAGCAAAGGCACATTGATTTATTGATAATTCATGTTAGTACTAAACTTATAAACCCCTTCAGTCTTGCAATGAGTTATTGCAGTGGTCAACGTAAAGTTAAGTCAACATTTTTTATGGTGTTACAAATTTTATCATATTACCTATCATTTATATTAAACACTGTTGCAGCCTATACTAGTTTACTCGCTAGTTTCCATTTATATTTTGAAATAGAGTAATTTACAAAGAAATAGAGTAATTTACAAGGCAAATATATTATATATAATATATTATTATATTCTGCAATCGGCAAACACCTCAAGTCCGTTCACGCAATTGACTCTGTCCCGCCTGACTGTTTTACAATCCTAAAGAAATGCAAGGACAAGCTCGACTGCTTGATCAACGAAATGTTGTTTATAAGAAACAAAGGACCTAGTCTAAACACACAATCAGACTCCTTACGTGCCAAAGTATTTGTTTAATAAGTGCATGTCACGCGTATTGATCCCAAGAAGATAACTTCCAACTCAATGTAATATTCAAATTTATCCAATAAACCTTACTTGAAAATGATGTCAGCGACATCGAAACGTCGTGAAATAAGCGTTCTGTCTTATATTATAAAAATATATTATAACAATCTTTAATAATAAAAATCTTCAATACTTATATTGTGCAAATTTCCATATCTATGATATAAAATTACTGAGTGTAATCAAATGTGCAAGATATTCAATATTTAGCTTTGTATAACTAAGGATGGCAGTCAGTAAAAAATACAATTCAGTAAAAACTTATGGAATGTCAAACAAAAAGAGCAACATCTCTGAATAAATAGCTGTTTCATTATATCATTTTGACCTCCCCTCCCCAGAGATGTAATCATCTATATATTGAAAATATATTGTATATGAACAATTGGAACGTTTCTGAATGTGTTTTCTAATTAGTGAACAATTATGAGTTGACTAAAATTGGTACTTAATAGGAACTATAGAAATAATAGAGTATTCTAAAAATGCTGAAAAAATTATGGTTATGGGATATTAAACATAAATTTAGCAATCTTACAAACTCAACCAACACATAACCTTACATTCACGGATGAACAATCTTGTAGAATTGGAGCACAAAAAAATACATTTTTCACGTAAAATTTAAGTTCTTTAATTCTTAGTTCAATGCCTTTACTGTGATTTAAAGACATGTTGTTTCATACAACAGTATTAATCAATTGAAATATTCATCAAAATGTGTTTGAAATAATAATATTGAGGAGTCGAATTTATTAAATTCGTTTTAAAGGACCGACAAACAATTTGTCACAAACTTTGCACTGAATTTCTTACGAGCTGGCAAAGTAATTCCGACATAAAGAAACTTTTGACTTTAATCAAACATGTAGAACACAGATGGTAGTACTTACGATGCTTGTTTGTGGTCCCCTACAAAGCCGTATCTATCAATTTCTGGGCCAGTTTCTACATCGCCATCAAAACTGTCAGGATCGATCCGCCGAATGGCGTTCAAGCGTATACCCCTTGGTTCATAGAATTCCATGGCAAATTTTCCGCTTTATTGCAAGTCAAAACAGTTTATATCTAATTCATCGAGGATTTTGCTGTCAACGTTTAAAATATACGGCAAATGAGTGGTGAAAATAAATCATCTTTGCTTCGGGATTTCTCCATTTTGAAAAGTGGCCGGCGCTTTCAGCAAGTCTTGCAAGGTCTTGCTCACTTGGTTGTCATTCTTTATAATTTCTAAAAATGTTCTTTAGTGTCTTCAAGGAGCCTTTTTGATATTCAATGAATACTTGTTCAGCTGTTGAATCGAAATGTGACCGCAAAATAGCTTTGAAATCCTCTCCTACAGGTCTCGACGAAGCAAAACAACAAAAACATCAACTCCACCAATCTCGAACCCCGAGCCTTCGTTCCTCTTGGCCAGCCGAGTAACGTAAGACTCTGGGGGACCGGAATTCTCTGCTTATGCTGATTGGCCCTTGAAAATACAATGGTCGAACCGGAAACAGACGAAGTAAAAGCTCTGATTGGTCCATCATGTAAACAAATGTACATTCAAAATGTAAATTTTACGATTACATGCAATACGACGTCAACGGTTCTTTAATACTAGATAGAATATTAAATATCGTCGTTTACGAGTCGCGAAGCGAAGAGATATTGTATCGCCGCTAAGCGATGATTATCGAGTCGCGAAGAAAATTAGAATACACACAAAATACTTCTTTAAACTATTCTAAACCTTGGCAATCCTCAGACCTCTGGCATCCAGTTATTTACTAAAGGTCAATCGTACCACGAAAGCAAACTAATAACCGTTGGAAAACTATAAATAAATCGACGGTTAAAGCGATCTGAATTGAAGAAGATTTAGACGCGTTTTTATATCGTTATAAATCCTGATGGCCGTTAAAAAACCTTCCTAAACTTTAAATGTTTCATTAGTGAGGAAAATGTTTATATTTTGGCTTAGAAAATATTTAAAATGCTACTAGGTCAATAATATTTTGAATGTCATTAACGTACTAAGTAACACAGGATGCCCAATCCCACAGATCATTATAATATTAACTAAGCATGCGCAATAGAAACCGGAACTCCAAAATTGGAGCTGAAAATTCCGTTCCCCCAGAGTCTAATGTCGGGCGCCATAAGACCGCTGACAAAAAGCCAGACGTGACGCTGGGCTCGAGATTGCAACTCCACCAGCACCAGCCCCATGGGAGATACCGCTGTTGGGATTGTGAGTATAGCAAGGGCTCATCTTCTCAATTGACGGTTTATTTTGAGGCCTTGTGCGTTCAGGCACGGGCACGGTTAACGACACATTAAAATAGCGAATCATGGACACGCAGGTCAAAATTTCATTTTCACGAACTATGAAAATATGTATATAAGTAATGCAATCTTTTACCCTACTCTTACACATAAAAAACTTGGCAAGAAAGGAGTGTTTGAAGAAACTGAATAAAATAATAAGAAAAAAATGAATCGATTGGAAGTCTTGCAACTCAAAATCACGTCGAATAAGTGGCGAAATCACGAATATAGGTTACTGAATCAAGTTCTTCACGGGTCATGCAAAACATTTGAGTCACGGATAACAGAGAAAAAATTATTTAATTCACGTTTCTCCAGGGTCTGAATGGGCTCGTTTTTGTCATATTACCCCGCTGTTGCGTGAATTGCATTGGTTACCGATTAGATTTCGCATTGAATTTAAACTAATTTTGATTACTTTTAAAATTCTTAAGGGGCTAGCATCCCTTTATCTTAGTGATCTTATCTCGATTTTTCCTCCATCTAAATACAACCTTAGAAGGAATAACAATGGAACACTGTTAAGAATTCCTAACATCAAATCGAAAATTACTTTAGGGGATCGCGCCTTTTCCTCCGCCGCACCTGCCCTTTGGAATGCTCTGCCGCTAGATATTAGAAACGTTAACCTAAATATTGACTCGTTCAAGAAGAACCTGAAGACACACTTATTTACAAGGGCGTTCCTGCATTAGTTTTCTTTTCATTAGTATTATCTAATTAGTCACTCTTTGTATAATATATTACCATAAATTTTATTGTAAATAAAAACAAATGGATAAATATGTATATAGATTTATGCGCTCTATAAATTATTAAATTATTTAAATTATTATAATTATTAACTGTTAACTGAGAATTCCGTGTCTTTTAAGGATAATTGTTAGCTGATATTTCTTTGTTTTTAATTAATAAATTTGAAAATAAATATTTCTTTGTTTTTAATTTAACTGATAACTGCAGAGAAAATTGCTAAATTTTAGCTGTTAACTGATATTGGGAACCCCCTCATTCAGACCCTGTTTCTCGGAAAATATAAATAGCTAATCACGCCACAGGTAACCCAAGCTCACTATTTGTGTTGATTTACTATAGAATATAGAATATATGGGGATTTTTCAGCGTACAATTTTTTGCCTTAATTCTTAATAAAATGAAATGAAACTCTTACAGTGTCTTTTTGTTGCTCTCATCAACAAGTTAGGGAAAGGCAGCTAAATTCCAACGAAAATCGCTGAAAGTCAGTCAGACGGTTGATGAGAGCAACAAAAAGACACTGTAAGAGTTTCATTTTATTTTATTAAGAATTAAGGCAAAAAATTGTACGCTGAAAAATCCCCATATATTCTATAGTAAATCAACACAAATAGTGAGCTTGGGCTACTATACCTGTGATCACGCATGTATAGCGTGTGTACAGCCGCCCCCACCCTTCCCTCCTACGGGGAGAAACGGGGGAAGGGGAGGGGCTGGCTGTACACAGGGTAAACCCTGTACGACCCTCTATTTTGTATTTATCAGTTTGGCGTTTTCTTCATGACAATATTTCACGGCACTATTTTTGCTATTTTGTTAAATAATAAACGATTCTCATTAATAGTTTTCTTTTAAAGACTTCACTGGGGGTTATGAACGCTAGACTCTCAATAACAATAATAATAATAATAATAATAATAATAATAATAATAATAATAATAATAATAATAATAATAATAATAATAATAATAATAATAATAACACTTACCTCAAAGACAAAGAAGATCATCTACTTCAAATAGCTAAAAATCATGACAAGGCAAAGAAACTATTCTCAGTACACCGTGAGGCAGTAAAGTTTAGAAGAGAATCAACCTACCAGACATGGAGAAAACAACAGCAGACGAACCATCTACCAACTATGCTCGAAGAACAAGAGTAAAAGCAAAACAACACGCTCAAGAACTTCTAAAGAACAGCTGGGAAGAAAAACCACTTCATGGAAAGTACCCGCGACGCCTTACTGACAATGATGTTGACCAAATACAAACAAACAAATGGCTAAAAACACCTGGCCTGAAATCTGAAACAGAAGGATTCATCATTGCTGCTCAGTGTATCAAAACAAAGCAAGATTCTTAAAGACGGCTCTAGTTCGATGTGTAGAATTTGTAGTCAATACCAAGAAACAATCGATCATGTGGTATCAGGATGTCCAGAACTTGCTAATGCACTAGTCAATTGAAACCCCCGCCCCCCGACCCCCGGGAAATACCGGGGAATTTAACGTTTGGGTAGTGTTAAAATCAGACATTTCCCCTGGTAGTCGGGGGCACATTCACTGTTAAAGCCCCCGCTATTGTGGCCCCGCTATTTTGGTCTAGTAGTAAATAACAAAACAAACACATTTCACTCCAACTGCAATTTCCTGTGCCACGCATAGCTAATCTTTGTGTGTTCCATTCTGATTCACAAATATTTAATGTCCAATATTTTCAGGGGCGTCAGTTGGGTTTCATAATGTCATTTTAAGTATAAAATGAACAATGCTTGTAAATATTGCTTAATGAATAGTGGTTTTATTTGCACTTTTGACAAAGCCATTTTCCCTCAGGGGCAGCTCTGAGGCCCACACAGGAGAGATGATACCACATTATATCACACTCTTTGCTGTCACAGCAATCCAAACGGCTGCATGATTACAGAGGCAAAATTTCTCAGGATCATCTACAAACAAAATTAACCAAAACAAATTAATGTAAGATATATCAATAATGGCAAAATATCATGGATAAAATCTTCAACATTCGTGATTTGTTTTCATTAAAAGTACGCATGTTGACTCACCTTTCGTTTTTCCATTCTAGCAAAGGATCGGAATATTAATATCATCCACACCTATAGAATACCGATGTTAGAATACCAATGCTTTCTGGGTATTTTCCAAGATGGCCGACCTCTAGTTTCCAGGCCCTTACATATTCAAACGAGCGTTAAAATCCCCGCTCGCTGCCCCGCTGCGAAGACAATTAGTTAAAATCCCGACCCCCCGGTGCAATATTGCTGTAAAAGCACGTTAAAAACGCGTCACGTCCCCGTTCAGTGCCCCGCTAGTCCCGGGGGTCGGGGGGCGGGGGTTTCAATTGACTAGTGCATAAGACAGAATACATACATAGACATAACAAAGCAGCAAAGTATATTCACTGGAAACTATGCAAACATTACAACATAGAAGTTACTGAACGATACTACGAACACGAACCATCAATAGCTACTGAGAACGAAAAAGTTACAATCCTATGGGATGATATGCCGATACAAACAGACAGAGAGATTAAAGCTAACCGTCCAGACATTGTTGTTAAGGATAAAGAAAAGAAAACATGTTTATTGATAGACATGTCGGTTCCCACAGAAAGAAACATATCTATAAAAACTATGGGAAAACTCTCCAAATATAAAGACCTAGAAATTGAGATTGAGAGAATGTGGGGTCTGAAAGCAACAATAGTACCTGTAATAATAGGTGCTCTTGGACTTATAAAGAAAGGAACACAGAACTTTACCGACAAAATACCAGGAAACATTGTCATATAAGTAAACATTGTCATATAAGTAAACTCACAAATGTACATATAGATACCTTATGCTCAAGGGATAAACACGGTTCTATATTTTTGTAAAATGATGAAAAGAAAAATAAATGATGATGATAATAATAATAATAATAATAATAATAATAATAATAATAATAATAATAATAATAATAATAATAATAATAATAATAATAATAATAATAATAATAATAATAATAATAATAATAATTCAGCTCTCAGGATCGGGTTAGATCTTTGGCTGAAATAAGCTACCAGCAACATTTATTGTAAATGATTTTTTGTGAAATAAAGGAAATAATAATAATCAGTAATAATAGCGAAAATCAACATGGGAGAAATGATTATTGGTAGTGAGTGTGAGTGCCAGCAGAAGAATAGCCAGCAGACGAATAGCCATTATTAAGAATATTATTATTATTATTGACTCTTTATTGAAGCTACTTGTTTTTCTATTTACAACTTTGCGTGAATAAATTATTCCTGGGCTAAGCTGTAATTTTTTTTTTAAGGGGGAGGCAGTCTTTAGCTTTGGTCCTCAATCATTCCTTTGTCATTTTTCTTGTGATGTTATGTATCATATTGGTAGAATGTTTTAACTATCTCAGTATTTTGGGATATAATCCATTTTTGGCTTTTCATAAGTAGATAACTTCCTTCTTCTTTGTCGCCTAGTGTAATATGTTGGATAATTTCTGATTGAAGGCTTTGGTTATAATTGCTGAGAAAGTCGAATACTAAGTTGACTTGGACGACCTTGTGGCTCGGGTATAATTCTTTGATTCCACTTCGTAGTTCTCTATACTTGTCTTGCTTTTCATTGCTTCTCTCCATGATCTTACCTACTGAACACACTGTACCCTCTAACAAAAGCCATTGTTGTCTTTCCTTGTCATAGATTGCCATATCTATTATTTTTATAATTATTTTTATTATTTTTATTATTATTATTATTATTATTATTATTATTATTATTATTATTATTATTATTATTATTATTGTTGTTGTTGTTGTTGTTGTTATTATTATTATTATTATTATTATTATTATTATTATTATTATAGTGTATATTATTATAGTGTATATATTTAGTTAAACATTCTTAGATGATCCTTTTTATAAATTGAATGCATTGTAATTTGTATATTTATATATAATCGAAATTGTAAATTTTTTAGATAGTTTTATATATTTTTATATTAATATTATATTATTATTAAAGTGATTATTAAAGTGATTATTAAAGTGATTATTATTATTATTATTATTATTATTATTATTATTATTATTATTATTATTATTATTATTATTATTATTATAGCGGAAAGTATTGCGGAAATTTTCTAGGCAATATTCAGTTTTGTTACCGATTACAACAGAAATACCAGGGTTCGAGCAGTTGTCCTTAACTTGTCTGCTAGACCACACCTTCTCTACCTCCGCCACCTGGAGGTGTTTGAAAATTAAACGAGACTTGCCTGTATAAAGTTTATTGAGATACTATCACATGACGGAGTCTGACTAAACGTCGAGGGTCGAGGGTCGAGGGTAGATAGTCGAGGGTCGAGGGTAGATAGTCGAGGGTCGAGGGTACACGGTCGAGGGTCCAAAAAATATTCCCAAGCCTAATGTGATAATTTTAAACAAGAGTTGAATGAAGTGGAGCCATAAATGTACTTGAATGATAGCGTACATCGACGAACGAAGACCGCCATGTTTATATTTATATTGGTGCCGCGAGAGACTAGACTCATACACAGGTATCCCGAAATAATTGACAAGGCCCAAGTTTTCCCGCCAAAAAATGAAAATGCCCGGATGATCGAGTGTGTTAAATTTCTCACACATTCTTTTGTTAGTTCTTTCTACGAGTGTTGTTACGCGATATCTTACCGTACTTCAAGAGAACTTCAAAACTTTATATATATTGTTATCATTTTGGGATCCATTTTTCGTCATGGACAAAGAGTTAGCAGATAGTGGCTTTAAATTAACATTCAATCCTGTTGGCGATGGGGATTGCTTTTTCTCTGCAGCCTCATTCCAGTTAAGTGGAGTAGGGATACAATACCTAAATTCCGGAAAGGAGAATTGCACATCCTAATTAAATAAGTAGAATATGTTGCAGTTTTTTTATTATTATTTGTTATCACTATTATAAAATGTCAGACTACAAATGACATTTATATCATGAAGCTCTCTATTTACACATTCATTTTTATCTTTTTTATCAAGAGAGTCTATAGAATATTCAAAACAAAGGTATGAAAATTGGAAACTTGAAAAATAATAATTAAAGATCACCACTTGTGAAGACTTGATTCTGAACATGTAAGTTTTTTCTTTTACAAAGAGTTTCCTATCAATATTAGATAAATATAATATTAGACGTTTGCACGTTGGAATAGCTGGAATGTTTGTGGAGTAAAAACATAATAAAATGAAAAAAAAAAAAAAATGGAATAAAGTGCAATTAGAGTACAAACACTTACTGCTAAATAGTGCTAATCAAGCAATAGAATTAGCACAATAGAGTGAAGGCATTTAATCCGTGAAATAGAAATTGCTTGCTAAAGTGTAGTCAAATAGACACAAAAGAAAACAACGGAATTCTAGACTGCTAAGGTGTATTAGTCTAACATCTATTTCACCGGTTAAATGACTTCACTCTATAGCAGTATTTGAAACAAAGTATACTAGTTAAAGTGTGTTAGTCAAATAACAACAAAAGAACACAATGGAATTAGATTGCATTAAAGAGTGGTACACTAAAGTGTGTTTCATGGGTTAATTAGAACCACTCTAACCTGTGAAATAGAGGTTAAACTAAATTATATATTATATATACTTTGTAGTCTCTTATTCCATTGTTTTCTTTTGTTTCTATTGGACTATTACACCTTGACTATTATCTAGACTAGTATTTGTACTCTATTAGGTATTTAGAAAAACATTAATATGTAGTGCCAGCAAACTACTTGTTGGTCACAGTTTTGTTTCTTGTTGTTTTGTCAAATATCAATAAAAAAATCCCTAACTATGTATTGCCTAATTATTGGTATTTAGTTATCAACTAACTAAGCCTTCTTTATATATGGCGAATCTCACAATTGCCGAATACAATTCATACAATAGATAATTAAGTGCCGGGTCTGCTTTGTTGTGATTAGATTTGGCACATGTCGGATTAGATGTATAAACTAGGCCTGAGATTTCACTTGGGAATGAAATCTCACAAAGAAACACAAAGGAATCTATGTTTTTGCCACTCTATTGTTCTTAGTGTATTAAACCCTTTCCCAACCAAAAACCTTACACAATCCCAGTCAAGGGGAATTACAATCCTGATATGATAGTGATCAGAACATAAAAAAAATACTCCTTTGGTACTTTTGATCTTGCCTCAGACAATATAAGCTTCTTATAGTTGTACATTATCGTATCAGAACAAAAGTTATGCGAAAAACACAATACTTCGGGACTACCGTTAATTATAAGGCCCTACAAGTTCACAAAATCAAAATCCAAGACACAATACAGAAATAATACAACTATCAATGACAATTTCAAGTCTTCGTTTAATTTAAATGAGAAAAAACTCGTTAAGTTAGCTAGAGTAAGTTGAAAATTAAAATAAGCTTACCAGTTGGAGTTTTGGGTAAATTCGATGAGCTTTGACGAATAATACTCCTCCTAGCACACCGTGGTATATCTGGATGGATGCAGTTCTGTGTTGTGGCCATTGGAATACAAAATAAATACTCACTCTTACTATCTATTCCGCCATATTGTTTCGGATATTTTTCATGTTAATGTTATTTCGGGATACCTGTGTATGAGTCTAGTCTCTCGCGGCACCAATATAAATATAAACATGGCGGTCTTCGTTCGTCGATGTACGCTATCATTCAAGTACATTTATGGCTCCACTTCATTCAACTCTTGTTTAAAATTATCACATTAGGCTTGGGAATATTTTTTGGACCCTCGACCATCTACCCTCGACCCTCGACTATCTACCCTCGACCCTCGACTATCTACCCTCGACCCTCGACCCTCGACGTTTAGTCAGACTCGTTTAATTTAAATGAGAAAAAACTCGTTAAGTTAGCTAGAGTAAGTTGAAAATTAAAATAAGCTTACCAGTTGGAGTTTTGGGTAAATTCGATGAGCTTTGACGAATAATACTCCTCCTAGCACACCGTGGTATATCTGGATGGATGCAGTTCTGTGTTGTGGCCATTGGAATACAAAATAAATACTCACTCTTACTATCTATTCCGCCATATTGTTTCGGATATTTTTCATGTTAATGTTATTTCGGGATACCTGTGTATGAGTCTAGTCTCTCGCGGCACCAATATAAATATAAACATGGCGGTCTTCGTTCGTCGATGTACGCTATCATTCAAGTACATTTATGGCTCCACTTCATTCAACTCTTGTTTAAAATTATCACATTAGGCTTGGGAATATTTTTTGGACCCTCGACCATCTACCCTCGACCCTCGACCATCTACCCTCGACCCTCGACTATCTACCCTCGACCCTCGACTATCTACCCTCGACCCTCGACCCTCGACGTTTAGTCAAACTCCACATGACGTACCATGGTCGATGAGTGAAATCAGCCGAGGTCGAATATTGAAAATTGTTCCTTCAAAAATTAATTAAAGTAATTTATGAGCCTTTTTCAGAAGAAATCATGTTGAATATGATTCATAAATTCTTGATTTGTTTTAGGTCAAAGTTTTTGAAGCCGTTCCACAAACTCGTATGAGGTTGAACTGGCCGACTCGATTGGCCTCTTGGTTTTAGACCTGGTAAAACATTTATTTGCTTTTTATTAATTTGCTTGTTTATTAAACAGTACTTGTAATTAAGACTTGTAATTATCATTTTCAAGAGCTTTAAGTATTTAAAGATAAAGTGTTGATTTATTTTGTATATATATATATATATAGTCAATAAAAATGTTAAATGTGAGAACTCAAAGCTTGCCTTGCAAGCACCTGTTTGGTGTGAGAAAACTAGATTAACCTCAAAGCAATTCAATAAAAAAAGTAAAAACAAAAGATCCCAGGTCGTTCAATACACCCTGAGACAGTGCAAAATACAATAGTTATTCAAATTGAAAACTTTCATCTAGCAAATAGAATTTGAGCTAACAAAGGAATACATTTAAAAGTCCAATAGCAAAACTCGATATTGTTCTTTAACTGACTTGATTTAGTATCGTTTGATTCTTCCAGTTCATATTTTGTGGACACGACATTATCGCTTGGTGACTCACTGACTTCTGGAAAGAAAATATTTCTTGATCGGTGTGGCTGAAACAGGTTTGATAGTCTTTCAGAAAAAATAACTAATACAATTACTGCACAAATTTAAATTCTCTGTAGTTAGGCTAGAGTAAATGTCTTCTGCTTTATTCCTCCATAAAGTAATATCATAGACAATTTCAGCTGTATAAAAATCATTCATTCATCTATTTCATTTTCATTTTGAAATGAAAAATTAAATGAATAAATGATTTTTATACAGCTGAAATTGTCTTAAGTAGGACAAATGTGGGCAAAAATCATACAAATTCACATGCACGTTTAGTAACATACAGCCCAACACCAAATTTGATAGCCAATAAAATGAAATTTATAACCACGTAAAATATGATATACTGACGTTTCCAGCTTTAGCTCTTCGTCGGAGTAATCAAATTGATGATTCTATAACTACTTTATGAAATAGCCCAACCCTAAAACGTCCCTCAAAATATATTTTTTCTTAACTTCTTTATCCCCCTGAAACAGGATTATGTGGCAACCTTTGTAGTATTACATGCTTTTATAGGTAGAAAATATAAGTCAAGAAGACTAGAAGCCCCGGCTTGCCTAATATTATTTCTTAATGTTACAACAACACAAAAGTTTCTAAAAAACGTTGAAGAAACTGTCACAAAGATTTTTAAAAACACACCATCATTTATTTTCATTTATGAATATTATTATAAAAGTTAAAATGGTTCACTATAGCAAAAGCGCTATGTACGTTTTTAATTAATTTTTTCACATATAGGATCATACAATTAAATCTTAAATTTAATTTTTTATTTTTAGAATTTAAGATTAAACTGCAATTAGATAAGCAAATTTAAAATCTTCAAAATCGACAGTTAATATAATCCTTATTTATTAAAATAACAAAGAATTTTATTAATGTTTAGATGGTTGGCAACAATGAAAAGAAGCTACCATCTCGTTTTGTTGACCATCATGGCTGCCATGGCAACACTAGAAGGTTCGTTTAGCTAGTGAGTTATGAAAGTAATAGAAGTTGGGCGTTTGTTTAATTTGCGGGGGAGTGAAGGAGGGGATGTAAGAATTGTTGGGGGATGAAATAATGTTACTTCAGGTAGCCATTATCTCGTGTTCCGTTTTTTTGATCGTTTTCGATGGTCTGAACGAAGTAGAAAAAGCCGATTTTCGGAATAATAAAGCAATGTCATTTTATGTAAGAACTGAGCGAAGATATATTTTTAGTAGCTATTTCGATTTACAAGATAAAAAATTGGGTTCACCGTCAGTTTTTTTATTTTTCTTAAAAAAAATTACCCAGGCGTTCCGTCCGTATACATCGCGATGCTGATTGGCTGGTTGCATTTCGGCGGGAATATGGTTGTGCCGCGCGCGCCAGAGCGGGCCCCAATTGCAAAGTAGATTTTGTTTCAGACTTTTTGATGAAAAGTTGTTCTTTTATCGACAAAAAAGTCAAACAAACAACAACAAAATACTTCCTGCTAATAGCAGAGCTCTCATTATTTAAAATATCAACGGAGAAAGACGAACTTCAAAGAAAACAAAGAGAGTTTTGACCGAAGAAGAAAATAGACTTGAAGGACTAGACGACAAATGAAGAAAAGCAAAAGACTGAAAGACAAAGAAAACGTGTATGTAGATATATAGGAATGACTGTACTGAGGAAAGTAAGTTCAAGATAATTTGTTTCAAGATTTTGAGAGACAAAGTAGTTAATGGTATGGTTCTTTTTTTTTTTTTTTCAACAACTTTATTGAGTGATAACTACTACGTACAAGTTAAAAGAAAATTTACAACACGAAACATTTGGATCACCCAAAGGGGAAAGCGCGAACGGGACTCTAAGTCCCATGCAAGCCCAGGCGTCTCCCGCCTTAAATAATACAGAAAATAACAGAAAATTACGTGTAAAGTGAAAAGCTAATTATTGTTTAAAAGAACTAGCTAAATTATGAAGTTCGATGTCTGTTTGCATTGCAAATCTTTTGTAGAGGTTTTTATTTTTTTATTTTTTTTATTTGAAACCTTGCAATATGACAAGTCGATCTTACGCTGCCTTTGATCGCTTCCAGGTGGCTTGTCTTGTAATCAAGCGTTGTGAATCAGAAAAAAAGTCAAAGAAAAAGAATAATAATTTAATAAAAGAATAAAATTTATTTTAATTTATGTTTAAAAAAATTAACTGGGAGCTCCGTTAAATATTTAGAGCAGGAATAAGAGGGAAAGTCATGTAATTCAAGCGCTATGCAAATTTTCAATTGGGCTATTTTAAACTCTCTTGATTTTAATCAAGCTAGCTATGTATGGTCAATGTATCTTTGCAAGAACAAGTTAAATTATTCATATTCTCTTAAGCAAAGTTCTTACTTTTTTACCGACAGCCAGCTGTCCTAAGCCGTGTAGATGTCTGACAGACTACAGAGGTGATTATGTTACTAACTGTAAATGGAAAAGGCTGACAAAAGTACCTGACGGGATCGAAAACAAAACCAATAAACTGTAAGTACATACAGATAACTGACATTTGGCTTTTTTTGGAAAACTCACCACAATATATCCATGAAATTGCCATGCGAGCGGAGCGCCACACTAAAATGGTATATTTAAATGCATCCACAGGAATTTATTTTTTTACCCCGCCCGGCCCCATGTTGAAAAGACAACATTAAATTTGCCACAGGCCGGTTTAGCAAGCGGGGTTTTTTTAATTGGTTGTTTGAACGAGCAGTTGGGTTTTCTTGCTTGTCGCACGATGCTCGTCGAAAATTTTCAAAGACATCCTTTTAAGGAGGCTCGAATTGGTTTCTGTATAATTATATCTATATACCTACTTTATATTGCATGTTATGCAGCATTATTGTGAAACTACACAGTTAACCGATATATCATTTTAAAGTTTATGGATCCAGGATATCAATTTTTTTTAAATTATTGCGTTTGACGTTGTCATGACAACAGCAGGCCGCTGCAAAAAGGACCTGCAATTCCTTTATTAAAGCTGATATCTCCAAATCCTAAATCCATAAGCTTTAAAATGATATATCGCTTAACTGTGTAGCTTCAAAATAATGCTGCATAAAATGCAATATAAAGTAGGTATATAGATATATACAGAAACCATTTCGAGCCTCCTTAAAAGGATGTCTTTGAAAATTTTCGACGAGCAAGAAAACCCAACTGCTCGTTCAAACAACCAATTAAAAAAAACCCGCTTGCTAAACCGGCCTGTGGCAAATTTAATGTTGTCTTTTCAACATGGGAGCCTCCTTAAAGTCCTTTAAAATGGGCAATGCACACATTTTGAAAGTTTACACTGAAGGGATATTGATGTTGTTTCCATCAAAAATCGTTAACTTTTTTAGATATCTCGACAATAATAAATTATCATGGCTCAGTAACGACACATTCACTGGTTTAAGGAATCTACAATACCTGTAAGTATAGTCTATATAAAACTCTATAAAATATAGTAATTTGTCAAAATAAATTTCATAAATAGCAACTCCCAAACTGACTCATTAATAATTAACGAACTGTTAAGCCAACCAGATTATCTAATTTGATACGTGCATGGTGAATTTGGAAACCCAGTGCAAAACATGGGTTTACTGAAGAAGTTATTTATCATTGTGTTCTTAATTATACCTTATTAATAAATATAAATTTTTTTTTTTTAGATATCTCTACAGTAATAAATTATCATGGCTCAGTAACGACACATTCACCGGTTTACCAAATCTACAATACCTGTAAGTATTTTAAAGATTTAAAATTCTCTTTAATGAACTTTTTGATGAACATAGTATGAATGGTCATGGCTAATTTTCATTGTATATTTTATTAGATACTTATACAAGAACGAACTCACAACCGTACCAGTTGGACTATTTCAACATGTTCCTCGTTTGGTTTATGTGTAAGTTCACTCAGTTTATAACCCGAAACGTATAATTCGGACAAAAACTTATTCAGCTTTGCATCAAGCGTGTATGATACCTTCCTATTCTATCCAAAGCAACTTAGCTCACACATATTTTGAAAGTTCACACTCAAGGGACATTGATGCTGTTTCCATCAAAAATCAATGGGTCGTGCAACGCACTTTGAAAAGAATTTCGATATGTTTTATGGGTGTTTTGAACATTCACAAAGAGCATACATGCATGATACTTTTAGTATATACTGAATGCACACTCTACAATGATAACTGTCAAAATTTGAAACTATATTTGAGCCTGCGTTTCTTGGCTGTCTGCCGATTTACAATAGAAAAATGAATAATGGAGCTTCTCCCTTTTCTCTCAATCTTCATCTCTCTCTTTCTCAGTTCATTTGAGATTGCGCAGTGTGTGGTAAGTGTGTTGTTCATGAGTATTTTCTATTTACAGATCATTGAGCAAGAACCAAATTACATTCCTACCAGTAAACCTCTTCCTCAACAACAGCCAGCTTACAAAGTTGTAAGTTTATTGTTATCTGTTTATATTGTTTATGAAGAATAATTATAGCTTATCACTATCTTCTTAATTCTACTTTATTATAAAATAGAAATTTTAACTTTTTTAGATATCTCGACAATAATAAATTATCGTGGCTCAGTAACGACACATTCACTGGTTTAACAAATCTACAATACCTGTAAGTATAGTCTATATAAAACTTTCTAATATAAAATATAGTTATTTGACAAAATAAACTTCATAAATAGTAACTCTCAAACTGACTCATTAATAATTCACGAACTGTTAAGCCAACCAGATAATCTAATTTGATACGTGCATTGTGAATTTGGAAACCCAGTGCAACACGTGGGTTTACTGAAGAAGTTATTTGTCATTATGTTTTTAATTATACTTTATTAATAAATATAATTGTTTTTTAGATATCTTTACAATAATAAGTTATCATGGCTCAGTAACGACACATTCACTGGTTTAACAAATCTACAATACCTGTAAGTATAGTCTGAAAATATTAAACTCTCTAATATAAAATATCGTTATTTGTTAAAATACACTTCATAAATAATAACTATCAAACTGACTCATTAATAATTCACGAACTGTTAAGCCAACCAGATTATCTAATTTAACGCGCAAGGTGAATTTGCAACACATGGGTTTACTGAAGAAGTTATTTATCATTATGTTCTTAACTATACTTTATTAATAAATATAAATTTGATTTTTTTAGATATCTCTACAATAATAAATTATCATGGCTCAGTAACGACACATTCACTGGTTTAAGGAATCTACAATACCTGTAAGTATTTTAAAGATTTCAAATTCTCTTTAAGGTGTTTCCCAGAAAATTTTTTTTTACAATGACCACACTTCCAGTTTTCATTCCAAATTGATCAATTTTCCCTGATCTGATCAAAATGTATTGTGCACCAGATACAAAGTATAGATTGTAGTTTTGATTGATGTCAATTTCCACTCAATTGGTGTTGCTATGACAACTTAAATTAACGTGAAACAAAGATGGTGGAAATAGGTTTTTCTAAAATATCTTGCATTTTTGAAGGGGATTTTGAAGGCAAAGGAAGGACTAAACATGATTTTCTAGACCATCGAAGAGAAGCGATTCCTATCTCAAGTGATCAGTCTTTCCATTTTTAAGTACAGGTGGGCAAAAATTAGAAAAAAATGCTCTAAAATGTTCAAAAACTACCCAGAATGACACCAAATAAATTTAACAACAACACATGATTGAAATATGTTCAAATTTAGTTCTGTACGAAATACGGATGTTTTCCTCCCATATATCTACTGTAAAAGTGAATTGCTTGGGCTGCCTGTGATTAGTGAGCGATTTCAAATAAATCGCAAAAAGAACGTTTTTGAAAATTATTCAAAATCGCTCTAATCAAACATTCTAATTAATGTCTGATTGCATGAATGTGACGTTTAATACCTATATGGTCATTCTCTTTCACCATACTCCACATTATGACCTCATTATGCGTATCTCCTTTGCGCATGCGCAATACCACGTTTCAAAGTACCATTGTTATGCAAATTAACATGGTATAAAAAGACAGTGACCAGCAAGGCTCGTCCTCTTCTTCTTTCGTGCTGGCGCACTCAGGTAAGACCACGTTTCCTTTGGTTTTAAATTTTTATAAAGCCATTAGGTTATCGTCTTCTCAGATTTTGTACTGAGACCTTTTTCTTTCTGTGTTGTATATTTCACACAGTTCCTGACGATAGATCAGCATGCCGTCCTCACCCACGTGCGATAATGGCCGTCGTGATGAAGAAGAAAGGCTGTTGGACGAGGAGCCAACTGCCGAGTCTCAGCGTGACAACTCAGAGTACCTGAATAACCTGAAGGAACAACTCGGAATTGATACAATCCAAACAGCAATACAAAGTTTGACTTCTGCTCTTGCTAAGAGTAACGATAAAAGAAGTTCGCAACGGCACGAAGCTGGTACAGCTCGTAAACGAAGCCGTACAGCTAACGGTGAGGGTTTCGATCCCACCGAGCCTCTAGATACATCGTCTAACAGTGAGATTAACTCTGAATCGGACGGCGAGGAAGATGATTTGCCTCCCTCTATCTTCAACGCGAACGAATCTAAGGGCCCAGAAGTTTCTGCGGCTTTAGCCAAACGAGTAAACGAAGCTTTCACGGTAAAACCTTTAGAAGGCAAAATGAAATCTTTGATGGAGAAATACCAAACACCTTCTAACTGCGAATACATGTGTGTTCCCAGAGTAAACTCCACGTTGTGGAACGAGTTAGCCAAAAAGGCCCATCATACTGATCTTGGGCTACAAGAAGCTCAAAAGGCAATCGTGAAGACGGGACAGATTATCGTCCAAATCACTGATGAGATGCTAAAAGCTAAGAAAAACAAAGAACAGATAAAGCCATCGAAGTATATTGGGCCTTTATCGGACGCCATCAATTTCCTTGGACACGCTGGTTATCAAACGTCGTTAAAGCGAAGAGAGTTGTTGAAACCGGAATTAAGCAAGAATTTTCAATCCTTGTGTTCCGCAACAGTCCCTATAACAAGCCAATTGTTTGGAGACGACCTCTCAAAGTTTGTGGGTGACATTGCAAAGGCTAATAAAGTGGCTACAAGGATCACTCAATCAACTGAGCCTCGCCGAGGCCGCAACCGTGGCTTTAGCCGTCGTCCGAGAAATTCTAGTGGCTATAATAACTATGATTATAACTCGGGTGGTAATTTTTTACGGCAAAGAGCCCCGTCGACTTGGTCGCGGGGACAACAACGAGATTCTCAACCAAAGTACCACCGGAACAGAAGTGCGTCGAAATCGCAATTCAACCGAGACAAGTAAACAATGTGAGTTTTATTGGTAATGTTGGTAATTTAGCCAACAAATTCAATGAGTGGTCTAAAATCACCTCGGACCCGTGGATTCTTGAAACTATCCAGGGTTACCGGCTGGAATTTGAGTCGACTCCATGGCAAAATGGTCCGCCTAAGACTCCCAATTATTCGGAGTCTGATTTTGTATTGATTAATGCAGAAGTTGGCAAACTTCTGTCAAAAGGCGCCATTGAGCAAGTGTCTCACGGGCCAGGTGAATTTGTCTCCACATTGTTTTTGGTCCCTAAAAAATCGGGTGATTTTAGACCAGTCATTAACTTGAAGCCGTTCAATAAATTTGTGCAACGCGTTCATTTTAATTTTAAAATGGAGAGCATTGATCTTCTTAGCAGTTTGCTACAACCAGGGGATTATTTAGCCTCAGTTGATCTCAAAGATGCATATTTTAGTGTGAATATGGACCCTCGAGACCGAAAATATTTGAGGTTTTGTTGGAACTCTATTGTTTACGAGTTCACTTGCTTACCGTTTGGTTACAGTTTAGCACCTCGCGTGTTCACCAAAATTCTTAAGCCAGTGTACGCTTCACTACGCTTTCAAGACATTCGTATTATCTATTATATTGACGATACACTGATAATTAGTAATTCAAGTGATCAATGCTCTCAACATGCACGGGAAGTATGCGAGTTGTTGACGCGGGTTGGTTTTACCGTTAACAATATTAAATCGCAGCTTGTTCCATCACAACAAATTCAATTTCTTGGGTTTGTGGTGGATTCTGTTTCAATGACTTTGTCACTTCCAGCCGAGAAGGTTGAAACTATTATAAATTCTTGTCAAGGTCTTTTAAAGAACCGTTGTCCGTCGATTCGAGATATCGCTCAAGGACTGGTTTATTAGTTTCAGCCTTCCGTGCTGTGAAATATTTACGCTTATTTTATCGCTCCATCGAATTCTGCAAATCGAATCTTATTTCTATGGGTGCGAGTTATGAGGATCAAGCTAGTTTGAGCGCTACTGCTTGCGCCGATTTAAGTTGGGTAATTCATAATATTAAACATTTGAACGGTTTACCCATCGTTCCTCCTGCTGTAGACTTGTATATTGAAAGTGATGCCAGCCTATCGGGCTGGGGGGCTTGTTGCAATAGCAGTGAGACCGGCGGTCTTTGGTCTCGTGTAGAAGCTAGTTATCACATAAACTATCTAGAAACCCTGGCTGCGTTTTTTTCTCTGAAATGCTTCGCAAGTAATGCTAGAGGCAAGCATGTCCAACTAAAGCTCGATAATACTACAGCGGTATTTTATATGAATAACATGGGTGGCATACGATCGCCCTCGTTAAATCGTCTGGCTAGGGAGATTTGGACATGGTGCATATCCAAGGACATTTGGGTGTCGGCTGTTCACGTGCCTGGCGTGGATAACGACATAGCGGATTTTAGGTCACGCCATTTCAGTATTAATACTGAGTGGAGTTTGCACCCAAGTGTCTTTGAGTGGCTATGTCAGCGGACTTTTGAGCCTGACATTGATTTATTTGCGTCCAGGCTGAACGCGAAAGTGACTAGGTTCGTGTCCTGGTCACCAGATCCGTTTGCTTTTGCATGCGATGCATTTTCATTAGATTGGAGTAATTTTGAACCGTATGCTTTTCCTCCTTTCAGCCTGATCCCAAGAGTGCTGACTTATTTACGATTACACAGTGTTCAGAAGTTCCTCCTTGTAACTCCAGTGTGGCCATCGCAGGCGTGGTACCCAGCTGTGCTTCGGATGTTAATAGATCGTCCAATTCTCCTGCCAAGGTGGCCGAACCTTCTGCAGCTGCCCCATTCGTGTCAACTGCACCCGCTACGAGATCAAATTCAACTTGCCGCTTGGACGCTGTCAGGAACAGACTGTGCACCCAGGGAGTTTGTCGAAGGGCAACCGAGGTCATCTGTGAATCTTGGACCAAGGGAACGAGGAAACAGTACGAGCCTGCGTGGTCCAAATGGGAGAGCTGGTGTAGTGAACGGTTGGTTGATCCTTTTCAAGCAGCTGTGAACATTTTTCTGAATTTCCTGAACCATCTGTATGAAGACGGAAAGGCTTATAGCACGATAAATACTTACCGTTCTGCAGTATCTAGTACTATAGAAGCAGTCACAGGAAAGCAGGTTGGATGTCATCATCTGGTGTCAAGATTTATGAAAGGGGTGTTTGTTGGCCGACCCCCTCAATCTAAGTACTCTACAGCATGGGACGTAAGCCAAGTAACAGAGTACTTACAGACTCTGTGCCCATTATCAGGCTTATCATTAAAGGAACTGACATTGAAAGTAGTTACACTGTTAGCGTTAGTGTCAGCTCAGAGATGCCAATCTCTTCATTTTCTGAACTTAAATAATATGTCTGTTATGGAAAAGCAAATTGTTTTTGTTATTAAGGATCGCGTGAAAACATCACGCCCAGGAAAGGACCACCAAAGGATTGTTATTAGTAGTTTTTCTGACGATATACGTCTGTGTCCTTTCACTCATTTAAAAGAATACCTTAAAAGAACTGAGTCTTTAAGGTCTAATAATGATTATTTATTCATTTCATATTGTAAACCTTACAAAGAGGTGTGTTCTAGTTCTATTGCCAGATGGCTAAAAACTGTTTTATCGCTTTCGAATATAGACACTACAATATTCAAGGCGCATAGTTATCGAAGCGCAGTAGCCTCTAAAGCGCTACTTAAGGGAGCTTCTGTCTCAGATATAATGAAACTGGCAGACTGGTCGAGAGTTTCGACATTTAATAAATATTATCGAAAACCTATTATTGGTCGTAATACGACAAGTAACGTTGTTTTGTTATAGTTAGTCACCAAATAAAAAGTGTCGTTGCTGCGAGCCTTGGTGTCATTGCATCTATTTTGATGTTAATTTATTTGACATCGAGCTTTGAACACGCATAATGAGGTCATAATTTGGAGTATGGTGAAAGAGAATTTTAAATTAGACAAGAGGTACACTTACCTTGCAGGATAATTGTAATTCTCTGAGCCATACGGAACATTATGACATATTTTCCCTCCCATTTATTTTTCATTTCACGCGTCTGTTACCCTCCCTTTGTTCTTCGATGTCAAATATGATATGCGGTCTTGCACGAAAGAAGAAGAGGACGAGCCTTGCTGGTCACTGTCTTTTTATACCATGTTAATTTGCATAACAATGGTACTTTGAAACGTGGTATTGCGCATGCGCAAAGGAGATACGCATTATGAGGTCATAATGTTCCGTATGGCTCAGAGAATTACAATTATCCTGCAAGGTAAGTGTACCTCTTGTCTAATTTAAAATTTTTCTTAAGCTCATCGAAAATGCGAGATATTTTCAGTTAGAAAAACGTATTTCCGCCATCTTTGTTTTATGTTGCCATAAAGACACCAATTGATTTGAAATTGACATAAATCCAACATTCCATCTATGCTTTGTATCTGGTGCAAAATATATATTGATCAGACCAGGGAAAGTTGATCATTTCGCTAAATGAAAATGGGAAGTGTGGTCAATAAAAAACTACTGGGAAACACCTTAAGATATATTTTAAAATTCATGAATAATAAATGACCTATTAGTCCAATCATGGTTGTCCATTGTGGTCACATGTACAAACCTTTAAATCCCAATAAAGGATTCATTTGATGTTTCATGCATCAGTTTCATTAACTTTGATAAAGATCTGATGAATAAAACATCTAATCTGTATCAAAGTTAATAGGGTGATGGCACAAACACCAGCAAAGGTGGCGGTTTGCCGGTTTTTCAAACCATCTCACTTTCCTAGCAGCCTCCTACTGTACCTTACAAGACCTCTTTCAAATGTAGGATGGCAAGAGTGACACAGTGCGCATGATCATAATGTAATGATCACGTCATTACTAGAAATGTGCATTAATCTTGGACTTTAATTTTCTTCAATAACTAATTTGTAAATGAGTTTTAAATAAATGTTGGGATCGGATTTGAAATGTCACATAAAATATTCGCGACGATCTTGATGGGCTTTTAAATGCCCATAAAGGTCTCCCGCTCATATTTTATTACGTAATTATTTTATTACTTAAATTGTCAAAATAAACTTCATAAATAATAACTATCTTGAATGTATGTACATGCTATATATCTCAAGGAGATTTTGATGAACATAGTATGAATGGTCATGGCTAATTTTCATTGTATATTTAATTAGATACTTATACGAGAACAAACTCACAAGCGCACCAGTTGGACTATTTCAACATGTTCCTCGTTTGATTTATGTGTAAGTAATTTAAGTTCACTCAGTTTATAGACCAAAACGTATTATTCGGACAAAAACGTATTCAGCTTTGCATCAAGCATGTATGATCATACCATCCTATTCTATCCAAAGCAAAGCTTACACATATTTTGAAAGTTTACACTCAAGGGACATTGATGTTGTTTCCGTCAAAAATCGTTTTGTCGTGCAACGCACTTTCAAAAGAATTTCGATATGTTTTAGGGGTGTTTTAAACAATCACAAAGAGCCCACATGCATGATACTTTTAGTATATACTGAATGCACACTCTACAGTGATAACTGTCAAAATTTGAGACTATACTTGAGACTGCGTTTCTTGGCGGTCAGCCGATTATCAATAGGGAAATGAATAATGGCGCTTCTCCCTTCTTTTCTCTCAATCTTCATCTCTCTCTCTTTCTCAGTTCATTTGAGATTCCGCAGAGTGCGGTAAGTGTGTTGTTGATGAGTACTTCTATTTACAGATCACTGAGCAAGAACCAAATTACATTCCTACCAGTAAACCTCTTCGTCAACAACGGTCAGCTTACAAAGTTGTAAGTTTATTGTTATCTGTTTATATTGTTTCTGAAGAATAATAGCTTATCACTATCTTCTTAATTCTACTCTATTATAAAATAGGAATTTTAACTTTTTTAGATATCTCGACAATAATAAATTATCGTGGCTCAGTAACGACACATTCACTGGTTTAAGGAATCTACAATACCTGTAAGTAGTCTAAAGATATAAAACTCTCTAATATAAAATATAGTTATTTATCAAAATAAACTTCATAAATAATAACTTTCAAACTGACTCATTAATATCTAACGAACTGTTAAGCCAACCAGATTATCTAATTTGATACTTGCATGCCGGTGAATTTGGAAACTCAGTGCAACACATGGGTTTACTGAAGAAGTTATTTATCATTGTGTTCTTAATTATACTATATTTAAAAATAAAAATTTTATTTTTTTAGATATCTCTACAATAATAAATTATCAAGGCTCAGTAACGACACATTCACTGGTTTAACAAATCTACACTACCTGTAAGTATTTTAAAGATAAGATGTTTCCTAGAAGATTTATTATGACCACACTTCCAATTTTCATTTAGCAAATTGATCAACTTTCCCTGATCTGATCAAGATGTATTTTGCACCAGATACAAAACATAGATTGAAGTTTGGATTGATGTCAATTTTCAACTCAATCGGTGTTGCTATGACAACTTAAATTGACGCAAAACAAAGATGGTGGATATAGGTTTTTCCTCCCGCATTTTCGTTGAGCTTCAGAAAAATGACTATATAGGTGATAAACTTCACATTCATTCGCTATTATTCTGAACATAGTTAGGTTGTTTGATTAGAGCGATTTCAAATAAATCGAAAAAAAGAATGTTTTTGCAA
Organism: Metridium senile; assembly: GCA_949775045.1. Classification (NCBI taxonomy): domain Eukaryota; kingdom Metazoa; phylum Cnidaria; class Anthozoa; order Actiniaria; family Metridiidae; genus Metridium; species Metridium senile. The sequence continues at coordinate 30,062,091 of OX459095.1, forward strand.
ATTATTCAAAATCGCTCTAATCAAACATTCTAATTAATGTTTGATTAACAGTGCATGAGGTTGACGTTTAATACATATATAGTCATTTTTCTGAAGCTCATCGAAAATGCGAGATATTTCAAAAAAACTTATTTCCGCCATGTTTGTTTTATGTTGCCATAGCGACACCAATTGAATTGAAATTGACATAAATCAAAAATTCCATCTATGCTTTGTATTTGGTGCAAAATATATATTGATCAGACCAGGGAAAGTTGATCATCTCGCTAAATGAAAATGGGAAGTATGGTCAAAACTACTTGGAAACACCTTAAGATATATTTTTAAATTCATGAATAAACAGACCTTTAAATCCCAATAAAGGATTGATGTTTTATACATCAGTTTCATTACCTTTGATAAAGATCTGATGAATAAAACATCCAATCTGTATCAAAGTTAATAGTGCTGATGGCACAAACACCAGCTAAGGTCTCATCTCATCATCGACCTTTGGCGGTTTTTCAAACCATCTCACTTTCCTAGCAGCCTCCTACTGTACCTTACAAGACCTCTTTCAAATGTAGGATGTCAAGAGTGACACAGTGCGCATGATCATAATGTAATGATCACGTCATTACTAGAAATGTGCATTAATCTTGGACTTTTCTTCAATAACTAATTAGTAAATGAGTTTTAAGTGAATGTTGGGATTTGATAAGTCACATAAAATATTCGCGTCCGATCTTTATGGGTTTAAAAAGGCTCGCCTGCGGCTCGCCTTTTTAAATGCCCATAAAGGTCTCCCGCTCATATTTTATTACGTAATTATTTTATTACGTAAATTGTCAAAATAAACTTCATAAATAATAACTATCTTAAATGTATGTACATGCTATATATCTCAAGGAGATTTTGATGAACATAGTATGAATGGTCATGGCTAATTTTCATTGTATACACCTAATCCAAAAAACGTTGTCGGGTCCGCCGCACAGTCCTCGCGCCAAGACCGTGAAGGAAAACACAGTGAATATTTTGATGAGAGTGATAAAACAAGAAAATAAAAGTAGGCACAACACTATTTCGTTGAAAAAAGTACCACACTAGAGTGTGAACATGCAAATAAATTAATTACTGATTAGATATAACCAATATCTTTCACAGTCTTGACGCGAGGACTGTGCGGCGGACCAGACAACGTTTTTTGGATTAGGTGTATCTAATTAGATACTTATACGAGAACGAACTCACAAGCGTACCAGTTGGACTATTTCAACATGTTCCTCGTTTGATTTATGTGTAAGTAATTTAAGTTCACTCAGTTTATAGACCAAAACGTATTATTCGGACAAAAACGTATTCAGCTTTGCATCAAGCATGTATGATCATACCATCCTATTCTATCCAAAGCAAAGCTTACACATATTTTGAAAGTTTACACTCAAGGAACATTGATGTCGTTTCCATCAAAAGTCGTTGTGTCGTGCAACGCACTTTCAAAAGAATTTCGATATGTTTTAGGGGTATTCTTGAACGTTCACAAAGAGCACACATGCATGATACTTTTAATATATACTGAATGCACACTCTAAGATGATAACTGCCAAAATTTGAAACTGTACTTGAGCCTGCGTTCGTTGGCGGTCAGCCGATTTGCAATAGGAAAATGAATCTCTCTCTTTCTCAGTTCATTTGAGATTCCGCAGTGTGTTTAGTAAGTGTGTTACTGATGAGTATTTGTATTTACAGATCACTGAACAAGAACCAAATTACATTCCTACCAGTAAACCTCTTCCTCAACAACAGTCAGCTTACATATCTGTAAGTTTATTGTTATCTGTTTATATTGTTTATGAAGAATAATTCTCAAACTTATTAATAATTCATGAGGTAATCAGCCAACTAGGTGTCTCGAATTAGATCACATGATGAACTTTGAAACCCCGGAAAGTCCGCTCCAAAGTACTTTGAAATCATTTCAAAGTCCGCTCCAAAGTACTTTGAAATCATTTCAAAGTCCTCCGTACTTGGAAATGACTTAATATACTTTGGTAACGCTTTATATAGTGACACTTAGAAATATTAGCCCAGAAAAAACATAGTACCTTATTTAACTTTACTTTTTAAAGGATTAAAAGACTCTTGAAATATTTTCATGGTAACCAGTAGCGAGACTCGAACTTCTAACCACTAACTTACTAATTCCAGAAGTTCATAACCAGAAGTGTCCATCTTCATTGTTAACCTATTCCATATCATAAAGATGTAGAAGTTATTTTTAGAGCGTAATCTGATTGGTTGAATTGACGAGGGTGAGATGGCGTGACAGTCAAAAAATTGCGTCCGGCGTTGAAAGTTCACAAATAACATTCATAGACGAAAACTTAATTCCAAATGTTGTAGAGAACAGAAGTACAAACGAAGACGACTTTTCTACGTCTGAAGAAAGAAATGAGAGTGAAACGGAAACATTTTCAGATAGTTCAGATAGTTCAGACGAAGAAGTTGATATTGGGTCCGAAAGGGCGGAGAAAGCGACGACAAAATAAGAGATTGCAGGTTGAGGAAAAGAAATTATGTGATATGGTGGATAACGTAAGCTCTGTGTTCGACAACAAAAAGATAGTCGAAAGATTGAAAGAGAAAATTGTTGAATGCCAAGATGAACGTGGACTCGATATTTACAAGCAGTGTTTGGACAAGATTCCATCGTTGATTTCGCTAATTGCAACTAATCTCAGAATAAAATGTATCGAAATTATCCGTAAAAAAAGAAATTAAAAAAGCCGACAAGAAGGCGGAACTATGTTTGTCATGGGCCAGATATTTGGATTGTTTCAAACCTGGAAGAAATAGTAAAGAAAGAGAACAAATAGTCGATCTTAATTTGAAGTCTTTCAGCGCCGCAGAAATTCACAATCAATTTTAATGTTTTGCAATGTATTTCCCTTGCCATTGTTCAGATTTGACAGCTACCCGTGAATTCCTGTCTATCACGCGTAAACTTGCAACGTTTGAATAAAACCCGATTGTCCGCCGTTGCAAGTTTACGCGTGATAGACAGGAATTCACGGGTAGGTGTGAAATCTGAACAATCGCGAGGGAAATACATTGCACAACAACAAACGACAAGAACTCAGTGCAAAGCCTACCAAAATAAACGTCGGCTTTTGATACCCTTAGAGTAATATCAACCGAAATGAAAAGTTACAGTGAAAGAATATAGTCTAACGAAGCTCTCAAGCAAGTTATAAAAAAAATTCAACGTCGGATATCAAATCGATAATTCCCTTTTCATGGAAGCAGGAGACAGAAACGCTTTGAATGCAATCATCAGCTGGTCGCTCCAGCTTTGGCTTTGGGACGTACCATATTTCGCATCTCTGACTGCAAACTATTTCGTTGGGAGAACGAACGATCTTTAGTGATTTGGGGAAATAACCCAACTGGCTTTCTATGTTTTTGTAGTGTGTATCTCCTAGACCTCTACAAAGGACATGGTTCTTTTCTGTAGCTAAACGTACTACATCATTAACAATACAGTCTGGACTATCGTGACTTAGTTTCCCTTCTGCTATAACATCTACGAGGTTAATAAGACTCAGCTTTCAGATGCCATTTGCCCAAATAATTAGCTTAACAGGTTTAAACGGACCAGCGACATCGTTCCAGCTAAATTTGTGCTCTATTACAAGAAACGATGCCTCGTTTTGTGCAGTTGTGACTATACATTCGCATTGACATAATCAGGCCAATCGTCCCGTTCTTGTAGTGATTTGGAAATGCCTTCAAACTTTTCTTTTGCTACTGCTACTTGCAAACTATCAGCCTCTTTAGCCGCTATATTTTGTTTTGCTTTTTCTGCTAAACAACGGAGCAATTTCTCCCTTTTTACACTGACATTTGCCGTCACCGGCGACGCCATTCGTTGCTGGTTGCCTCGCCTGTCACGCTAATGATCACGCTGAGCGTGTAAATCTAAAAATAACTTCTACATCTTTATGATAGGGAATAGGTTAACAATGAAGATGGACACTTCTGGTTATAAACTTCTGCTAATTCCTATTGCTTAACATTAAGCCACAAGCTAATTCGTTCACCAGAACGGAATGTTTTAAACTGTTATAGAAATTATGCGCCCTCGGGACTTCCACAAATTTTCCCTCGGTATTCGGGGAAATTTAATCACTAATTACTTTGTAATACCATGATCACCGAGGAAATAAGGAAGAAAAAATGTTTTTCAATTCGATGTTCGGGTTTCTAAGTCAAGAAAGCGTGAACAACTTTGTTTTCTATTTTCGGTTTATCGTAGTGCGCAGGCGCAGATTCGGAAAACACTTGCAACAAGGAAACCATGTTAGTGATAATGTATGTAGAACACTCCCACAAGTGTTAGAGTATGGACTTGTGTGTAGTACAGGGTCCTTTATGTTAAAAATTTCCAACTGGGTCGAAGCGATCCAGGAATGGTCTCGATGATTGTTATGATGAGGGACCATTGGGGGATAGTCTCCTAAATTTCCCTCATGCATACAACATGAGGGAAATTTAGAAGACAAAGAAATCCTATGTCTTTTACTAAATTTCCCTTGCATAAATTAAATACAGGGAAATTTAGTAAAAGACAAAGTATATGGCGTAGAAACCCAATTTTGCCTCCACTACATATAGTTAACTAGACGCCCGTTTGGCGTGTACTCGCTGCGAGACGAAGAGACGTAGTGGTCTCGTAATCCGCCAGCCGATTGTTTTATTTACTTTTTTCACGGGTTCGAGTAGCATGACAATTACACACTACTAATCTACTCTTATAGTAAACAAACTTTGCATAACGAGATATTTTGTAATAGTGTTTACTGATATAATAGAATCATATGTTACATTTACACCAAATAACATAGCATTATCTATATATTACAGTCATCAAGTGAGCTTATAAATTCTGACAGTTTACAACAAAAACATGATGAGATCACTATGATTGATAGGACGAAGAAATTGACGAAATATACAAATTGACTTTAGAATGCCTTCTTCTATGGTCCAATACAGAATTAATATAATAAAAATAATTACTATGTTTACCATAAGAAGTCCTATTATTGGTAAGATACTGTAGTTCAAGCCTAGTTTTCTTTCGAGCACTGTTTGGTCGCCTGGCAGCTTTCCCAATCCGGCAGACATTGTTGATTCCTTCGAGGTTATCGTGTCAAAACTGTGCTTGGATTCTGCATCTTTTGTGCTCTCCCATCCTTTTAAGTGATTATATTTCGTATTTGTCATGGAGTTGTTTGGCAGTCGAGTCACATTTTCAGTACGTTTAGTCAGTATTAAAGCTTATTTGATTCCCATAATTTCCAATAGTATTCCTATAGATTTCTTTGATCAGATGGCGAAACGACCCGTTCCGAAATATACGCTCGAAACAATCTTTTAGCGTGAGTCTATCGCCAACGGCGTGTGTATTTGTATGAAGATCGAGCGTTGGAAATACTTCTCTTGCTTTTCTAGCCATGTTTTGAGCAACGTAGTGAGTCGAGGTAAACCAGCGGTACACATTACGTAATGCTATCACAGCACACGTGGTTGCCGATTTGTGATTGGTTAAAAACTCGACATTGACGAAAAAGAACCACGAAACGGACTGCATTTTATACCTCGCTTGCTGACGCAGCGAGTAATAACACCACACAACACTTGACGCATGGGCTGGTTGGTCAGCCTGGCCCACGATAACACATTTTATTGAATAATTCAAAGATAATATCTATCATAACAAAATCTAAACATTATAGCCAGTCACGAAAACCCAAAAACCACTTTGTGGAAAAATAGGAACGTGAACCCCCTACAATTGCTATAATGCTTACCTTTGGGGTTTTAAGGTTTACATGGCGAAAAAACAACAATACAGTGTCTTCCATTGAGAATCTAAGCATCTGCTATATATAAATTATAGTGAAAACTTAAGCTAAATAAGTACACAGCGCGAGGCTGACCGTAGAATGACTATCACTACGGCCAACACCCTATATATACACTCTATTACACAAGGGACTAGACGCTCTACACGCATGCACGGACTAACTAGACTCCGTGCCGGCAAAATATTAATTTATGTCAATCTCGATTGTCACAAATTACATATTTTGCCTCCACACTTTGCAGTGTCTCATATATGTGGTTGCAATTTTTAATTGAAGTAATAAGAAGGACCAAACCAATTTATTTGCCGGAAACAAGAGAATTAAAAGGACATTAATAGTAGGCATACTGATGACTGTCAATATTATTAAATTTATGAGAAGGCCCCACGTGGAATGGGTCTCTTGCATGAATAACATCTTCTGCTTGGAAATTAGGCTCTGAGAATCTATGTCAATAGAGAGATCATTTAGAACAGATAAATCATAAAGATCTGAAACCATATTAGGTTATGTATTACGCCCTACCGAAAACATAGTAACATCATAAGCATTATCAATGTACCACAAAACTTGGAAGAATTCTCTATAAATAGAAGTCCAATTAAGCCTCTACATACTTACACCAATTCTGACAATATATACTTTACCAATGAAATCGATAGGCTATCACAGCATTTATTTGGAACAGAGTTGATAACTGAATAGGCCAATTGAATATTATTGGATACGCCATCAAAAGTTAGAATATTATCTTTCCAAAATTCTAGTTACGGAAAAACCAGCAATAAACTCATTAATATATAGTTATGAAGTCACCTTCAGTTGTTAATATATTTGATGTAATTAATTAGTGTCTCTATTTTATGTGTATAGCAAATCACTCTTTTTATGCTATCGCTGAACAGACGGATATAATTAAATAAATATAATACACAAGTAAACACCTGTCACAACTATATGCTTCAACTGAAATAGTCTTTATAAAAAAAAACATATATGCTTATATAAACTAATAATTCCCCAAAGAATTCATAAACAAGCAAGAGTTAATGGGGGGCGGATTTGTTATTCTTACCAACAAAGGGTGAAGCTGCAAATATATGGTAGGAATTTTGTCACAGTAAATAAAATATATAGAATATTAACTAGAGGTGAATGATGTCTAACATCCTTTGAAAGGCATTGCGTAGTATACTTCTAACATAGGAATCGGATTTAAATTCGGGCTATATCTAGAAAAAACATATCGCTGACTGAGAATTATTAACAAAATCAGTATATTTATAAAGAAAAAGAACAACCAATATACAGACTGATCTGCTCCTGAATTCTCTCAAACGCCTCTCGGTTTACATGAGCGCGTGCATGTGATGGCACAAAAGATGTACTTCATTTTTTAAACAACCAAAAGGGCATATGTAATAAGGTAAAACAATCAACCAAAAATCTGAAGATTTGGACAAAAATCTGGATATTGCAGTACAAAGTTAACATTTTTAATATGATGGTTTATTTACAAAAGAAGACGATCTACTGGCGTACAACGGACACTCCCAATAGGCAGGTTTGCTCGGCAAGCGAACCCTGAATTATAATCGGATGATTTGGAAGATTAATTGGGTAGAGCGAATGATTTAGTAGACGAACTTGATTGAAATTACTGTTTAAAAACTCAGCTCTAAGGTAGATAAGGGAAACAATAGTAACTAAAAGGGCGCTCATAAATAACTTGTAACTCTAGCATGATACCTTTCAATAGTATTTCTTTTCTCGCCATCTTCAAGCTAGATCAATATGGTTGTATTGTAAGGCAGCTTTCTATAGTCCTAAAGAAACTTAATATCTGCATGCAGCATTAGATTTAATTGCCTATTTATAAAGCACATACCTTACACAAGGTTGTCTTGAACTTTCCAATATCGTTGCACTTCAGAGCAGAAATATCGCGTTGATGTTATCAAAGACTGCTATATTCGACTTGTATTGATCTGGTTGCTTTTCTTAATGAAAGTAGGAGTACTGGCCGCTTCCATAGTTCCATTTATATGTCATAAAAACAGGTAGAAACTAAAGATTTCATTTGGCTTCAGATATAGTGTCATCTCCTGTATGAATGCATTTTTAAACGCTTTTCTTGTAATCGATGCGAACGTCGTTAAAACGTAAGCTAAATAAGTACACAGCGCGAGGCTGACCGTAGAATGACTATCACTACGGCCAACACCCTATATATACACTCTATTACACAAGGGACTAGACGCTCTACACGCATGCACGGACTAACTAGACTCCGTGCCGGCAAAATATTAATTTATGTCAATCTCGATTGTCACAAATTACATAATGTTGCATACAAAATTTAAAAATACAAGGCCTTTTTGGAAAACCTCTGTAAATCATGTAATAAGTCAGATAAATACGGCCCCTCGGGCTTTATACGGCTTATTGCCTCCGTTCTCAGTATTTATCTCTTACATGCATAACTATCAGATAATAGTTTCATTATAATAAAATGGCTAAATATCTATAGACGAAGATTCCTCCCAAATAATTATTGAGTTTGAGAAGTCGTTCAAAGTCCTCCAATTCGGACCGGACGGGATTTCAAGTCCTTGCAACTAGTTCCAGTCATCGGCTGCGCCTCGGACTGGAACTAATTGCGCGGACTTGAAATCCCATCCAGTCCTCATTGTCGGACTTTAAACATTACTTATAGCTTATTTGTCAAAATACACTTCATAAATTGTAACTCTCAAACTGACTCATTAATAATTCACGAACTGTTAAGCCAACCAGATTATCTAATTTGATACGTGCATGGTGAATTTGGAAACCCAGTGCAACACATGGGTTTACTGAAGAAGTTATTTATCATTGTGTTCTTAAGAGCGAGTCCGTGTGAAAACCATGCAAAATCGAAAAATGTGTCTACAACGGGTATCACCGATTTCTTTCATTTTTGGCCGAGATATGTATTTTAGTGTAAATATTAACTGTGTGCAATATAAAACAAAAATATTAAATTCTCTAGCAGATATCGAGGTTTAAGGGAATGTAGTCAGACGAACGATAAAAATTGCTTGAAATTTACACCAACTTTACAAATCAATTTCTCTAAAAATATAGCTTTTTTCTTACCTGGAATGCGTACAGACCTACTACATCATATAATAAATACAACGACAGTATCAAAGTATCAAAAGATTTATTTAAAGAAAATGTTTGCTTATTTACATATCAGGCTATGAAATCTACATTTTGAGTATGCATTCTTAACAATTCGATATACAAGATCCGGCAACTTTTTAAAACCACAAAGTTTGACTTTTATGTACAACTGATAATGGTTAACAAATACAAAGAAAAAAATTTCTGTAAAGTTTTAAGGGTGAAGAGATACAGTATCACGAATTTCGCGTTTTTACACGTATCCAATCATAAGCCTAATGACCATTTGCGACTTAAAAACTGATAAGTTTTAAAATACTTACCTAAAAACAACAGCTAATGTAGTAGGGCGATTTAAGAAGTCATAAATGTACAATGTTAAAATATTTTAACTATACGCTGTTTTTTTTTTATTTTTTTATTTTCCGAAAGAAATACACACAAAAACATGCCGAGTTTGCATCAACGATAATGCTAAGCTGATCAAATGGTTCAAATTACAACAAAGATCCTTGAGTTGATTTTAACATGTATAAATATTCGAAACTTACATCTTTAAGACAGCAGATTCGTACAATAAAAGTCGAAAACGTGGAAATTATCCAAATGACAACGACAGCGTAGCCAAGTGTGATTATCAGTACTAAACAATCAACTGTCATGAACTGGTTCCCGGTCGTTAACCATTTTAGAGTTAACTTTCAGAAAAGCATGTTATTATGACATAAAAAATGGAATGAAATAATAGTGATAATAACAATAAAATAAAATAATGCCGGCCCAACAGAGATCGTAAAGTGAGTTAGCGATTCTCTTCCGTCAAACAAATTGTCTATTAAAATATTTGCATACTAATGTCAGTGAAAACAAATTTTAGCCTAACGATGTATGCTACGGGTATCAGAACGTTAAAACTAAATAAATGTATATTTTTTGGACCAACTATTCTTTTTGAAATAATATTTTTTACCTAGCTGTTTTTTTGTTCACATTGTCAGTTGTTTATAGTAATTATCACTAGACTAGACCAATTATGTTTGATTGACGGAAGAGAATCGCTTCACAGTCCTTTGGCGGGAATGGCAAGTATTTTAATACTTAAAAATCGATGGTAATCCAGATTCATCTTATTCACTCTCTAGATATCTCAACGTATAAAAGAAACAGCTCGATTCAAAGCTCTTCAATACTAGTTGTCAATATATATAGTATTCAATGAAAATTCCTTTAAACAATAATAAACTATTTAGTATTTTTAATTTCACCGAAACTCAGATGGGATCGAAAATGCAACCCTTACTTAGATGTAACAATACCTTGACCAATTTCGCATAACATTCTCCATGTTTCGAATATCTCTTGAGAAATACGCTTTGCATGTCCACCTCTGGCAGGCTTTTGTTTTTCGTGTGGAGGATGCTTACAGACTCGACTGGGACGCCAGCCTAAACCAAAGTGGTCTCTATGCAGCGGACATATTGTCATATCATCTGTATTTTCAGTTTTAAAAACACCAGCTCTTAAAAGACAAAGTTCCCACTCGTACTTCACATCTTTGGAAGAAGTTTTTAAACAGCCAAGTAGATGGGTGCAGATAATCTTTGTACAATATTTTAAAGGTAGCAAAACAAAACAGGTGTCATTGTTTCTTCGAGAACTTCCATAATTTTCCACAGAAAGATTGTGAAAAGAGAAAACCGCCATAAAATAATTACTGTATGTCAAAATTAACCTCAACTAATGCACGTAAAATGAGAATTAATGTCGGTGTCTACCAAACATGCCAATTAGTCGAATGTCAATTTCAAATTTATGCAAAACAACAAAGACAACACTTGAAGCAAAATGTATGTCTTTTATTAAAATGTGTCTTGCTAGAACTTTAACAATATATTTTTATGAAAACGTATTCATATCCCTGGAGAGTGATCATAATCAGGAAAATAATAAATCGAAAAGGTTACATAGTTTTATATAGTACACTGTTACTTTGTCTGTTTCTGTTTTTAGCAACCGCATGAGTTCAATAATTTCTTTAACATGTTGTGTGTGAGGTTAATAAATGCATAATTCTAATACTGTAAAAAATATTTTATTTCAAAAAATGATAATACTGTGAAAAAAATATTATGAAATATCGTTTTTACCAGACATAGGAAAGCCGAAGGTAGACAGACAAAACATTACTGTATTCGGCTTACAAGCCTAAAACTTAGTTATTTGTTGTAACATTATCTTATATAATGATGAATATCATTATTTTAATTCATATAATTGATTATTATCATTATTATGATTATATTGGGATCATATTTAGCGTGTTGTAGATTTGTTGTATATTTAGTTTTGTCACGTGACAACTTCAAACATTGTAAATTTCATCATTTTCTTAGTTATTTTTCGCTTGAAAAATAAATACTTTACAGACTTTTTTTCCGATAAAACATTGTCTCTATCATCATACTATCTGATAAAGGTTCCAAAGTTATATGAATAACTGCCGGATAGGTGCAAATAGCTCTTTTCTAGAGTATATTTTTACACTTTTCGTCAAAGCTGAAAAATAGCAATAACTCAACCCTTTATAAAACAATCCAATATTTGTTTCACGACTTTTTATTCAACTTAAAGTACTAATAAGATAATGTGCTAAACGTGGGCAGAATATTGGTGCAGGAAACAATCTGCAAAGGAAATACGAGGCCGTAAAACTTTAGGTATATTTTATGCAAATTTTGACCGTTTTTAGGGTAAAATACTCAAACGGTTGTAACTTTAAGCCTTTTTAATTTAAAGCCAAAAAAATTCACCAAAGTAATAAGTTAACTAAGATGTACAATCGAGCTAAGTTTGAAGAAAATCGGTGATGTACGGTGTAGACTGGTCTGCATGGTTTTTACGCGGACTCGCTCTTAATTATACTTTATTAATAAATATAAATTTTATTTTTTTAGATATCTCTACAATAATAAGTTATCGTGGCTCAGTAACGACACATTCAGTGGTTTAACAAGTCTACAATACCTGTAAGTATTTCAAAGATTTAAAATTCTCTTTAAGATATAGTAAATTGTCAAAATAAACTACATAAATAATAACTGACTTAAATGTATGTACATGCTATATACACCTATTTCAAAAATCGTTGTCGCAGTTAGTTACGTACAGTCCACACTCTGAAGCTTGCAAAGGATGTCAGATGTAAACATATGTAGATGAGGCATGATCGTAGAGGTACTTCTGAGACCATTCAACGCATATTACAACCCTACAACATTCGCGTTGCTCACAAGCCTACTATGAAATTAAGACGTTTATTGGCTAACGTTAAGGACAAAGACGAACCCATTAACAGACAAGGAGCTATTTACAAAATAGCTTGTTCCGACTGTAACGCTACCGCTAACGCTACTATGCGCGACAAGAGTGGCGATTTCAATGGCGATTTTATCGCAGCTTTGTCGCCGCAATTTCGAATACGCTCGAATTTAGGAGACAGAAAATCGCAGCAAGTTGCACTAAATTTCGAGCATGTTCATAGTTGCGTTGACAAATTTGCGATAAAATCGCCATTGAAATCGCAGCTCTTGTCGCGCGACAAAATTGCTAGTGTAAACGGGCCTTAACAATCACATTGTGGAACATCACAAACATACTGGCCACTCCATTAACTGTGACTCTGCCGCCTCCATTACACATTGCACCAACTATCACCAACGCCGACTACTTGAAAGCTGGTACACCGGCTTGGGACAAAAGCCACTTAACCGTTGCATAACACTACCGGCTTCCTACAATAGACTCATTAACGACTTGAAGCTTTCCGCTAACACAATGACTAACATCTACCAACGCATCAACAACAACATTAGCGACGAACCAGACACATGAATAACACCGCTGTCTTTTCATTTTCTTTACTCTGAAGATGACTTCCGCTCAGGTTGTCGAAACGTCAGACATCAACACCATCAGTCTTTCTCAAGACTACAACACCCCGGACGATCATGCCTCATCTACATCGATTACACCTGGGATTCTGATCCATTCACTCTTAATATAAACATAATTTGTTATATATTTCTCTTTTTTAAGAATTATTTGTTTCATCATCTACCACTGCAACAATTTGTTATGTTCATATAACACAAACACGTACAATCAAAATATGCTATAAATAAATCGATAACAAGAGAAAAAATACCGACATCCTTTGCAGGGCTCAGAGTGTGGACTGTAGCTTTGATTGCGACAACGATTTGTGAAATAGGTGTATCTCTAGGAGATTTTGATGAACATAGACCAAAGCCAAAACTTAGTAGCCGCGCCTTTTTTCGCACGGAAATGAGGCTTATTATGGAATGTTTTATTTGTTTCTTTCATCTGTAAAACAATATTAAACAGGATGTTGTCAAAGAATTCTAAAAAGAAAAAGCATAAACAATTGAAATTAAAGGTTTACAGTGCTAGCAAGCGATTAGTAACATGATTGACGGCAAAAATATCAACATATCTCGATGCCGTAGCGAGGTCGATTTGAACAAAAATATCCAACAAAATGATAGATAATTAACTAAAAAACTTGTATGAAGTCGTATGTATGGCTAAAAAAAGGCTAACTTTTTTCAATTAGTTAAAAAGATCAATTTACCTGACTTTGAATCACTTTTCTCCTCCATAATTTCATCGCAGAAGGGCGTGAAGTCGAGCAGTGTAAAGGTCAAAAACAAAATAAAATGCTACTAAAAACTGAAAAAAGGCTAACTATTATAAAATATAACGTAGAAAGTGGTAATTTAGTTGAAAATTCTAGTATTTTACAAAAGAAAAAGGTGGAAAAACGACCATAAAATGCTGTCAATGAAGTTGTAGTTTTGTCCTTAGCGACGGAATGTTTTTTCTCTGTTTGCATAATAAGCCTCATTTCCGTGCGAAAAAAGGCGCGGCTGCTAAGTTTTGGCTTTGGTCTATAGTATGAATGGTCATGGCTAATTTTCGTTATATATTGAATTAGATACTTATACGAGAACGAACTCACAACCGTACCAGTTGGACTATTTCAACATGTTCCTCGTTTGATTTATGTGTAAGTAATTTCAGTTCACTCAGTTTATAACCCGAAACGTACAATGATAACTACAATGATAACTATCAAAATTTGAAACTATACTTGAGCCTGCGTTTCTTGGCGGTCAGCCGATTTGCAATAGAAAAATGAATAATGCAGTTTCTCCCTTCTTTTCTCTCGATCTCGATCTCTCTCTTTCTCAGTTCATTTGAGATTCTGCAGAGTGTGGCAAGTGTGTTGTTGATGAGTATTTGTATTTACAGATCACTGAACAAGAACCAAATTACATTCCTACCATCAAACCTCTTCCTCAACAACAGCCAGCTTACAAAGTTGTAAGTTTATTGTTATCTGTTTATATTGTTTCTGAAGAGTAATAGCTTATCACTATCTTCTTAATTCTACTTTATTATAAAATAGAAATTTTAACTTTTTTAGATATCTCGACAATAATAAATTATCATGGTTCAGTAACGACACATTCACTGGTTTACGAAATCTACAATACCTGTAAGTATAGTCTAAAGATATAAAACTCTCTAATATACAAATTAGGTAATACCTAATAGCGGAGCTCCCAGTTTAATTTTTCTTTACAACATCAATATGTGCATGTAAATAGTTTTTGTGAACTGGTCATAAAAGCTGTACATGATGACGTAGGCGTATTTGTTCGAAATATTAATCCGGGATATATATATTTTCGACTATAAGTCAACTATATTTTTCAAGCTTTTTGCTAAAGATTATGAAAAATATACTTTTTATGTATAACGAATTGTTGACTAAATATCCAACCCAAACAATATTTATTTTTAAAAAATCAACATAAAAAAAATCGATATCACTATAGCGTTTCTAGCGAAAAAAAAAGGGTTTTTTTCCACGCGTTTCTGAAAGATTAATTTTTAGATTTCATTTGTGACAAACGTGACTTTGTGTCACGACATGCTAACATGACAAGTTCTATTTTTGGCGCGTTTGCCAATGGCCAAGGCACCGTTTTGCTTCAAATTTGCTTCAAACACAAGACAAAACGCTGAGAAAAATCAAGATTTTTAGCTTCAAATTGACAAAAACATTATTTTTACTTGACCTCAATAGGATGGTAACTATGTATTAAAAGGAAAAAAGGAAATTTTAAATATTTCTTTGTAAAAAAAACCCCTTTTGATCGTATTAGATTTACTAAAAAGAAGTCATGGCAAATCAGTTCAAAAATTAAAAGCCTCAAGAATAAGTTCTACCAACACAAGATCGATTTGAAAAGACAAGGATTTTAAAACAAGGTATTTTATTATGAAAAACTTTGTGTAAAACATCATTTTGTTCTGTAAACAAAAAATTGACGACTTTGAAGTACAAACTACTAAAAAAAAGCTCGGTTAATTAGTAAGCATAAACTAGTCAATATTGCTAAATAAACATAAGTTATTCAACCAATTTCAAATTATGTTTGTATTTCAATTCATCTTTGATGTTTTCCGTTTATGAGGTTTAAAAAGTACATAAATAAACACCTCTTGCAATCGAGCAAAGGCAACGAAAAGTACAATTTACACATGCACAAACATCGTTTCATGTATGGTTTTTATCTCAAAAAGTAAATAAAATGGAGATAAAACTTTTCTCTTTTCTTTCAGTAATAAAACAGAGAACGGATTTTTTCTTTTTGAAGCTTAATTATTGCAAGTTTTTAGGTGTTTTTTTTTCACGCTCGTTATATCAAACAGTTTTTCAGTATTAAAATACGGTCTCTAAAAAACTTGAAACAAATAATTATCTTGAACTTACTTATCGGTGATTATTTTGCTGTGGTTTGCTTCTCTTCAATGACATTGATCATATTTTGACGAATAAATGTATATAATTGAATTTTGATCATAGTCCAACTGCCAACCTTGAAAATCCTTCAATAAACTGTGCCGAGGGAAGCGATTTGAAGACAGCTTTCATAACAAACAAAGTCGCTTCTTAATCAATTTTTTTAAAATTGCTGTAGTCTTTTAATATTCTTCCACGAAGGTATCTACAAACATGTTTTCTTGATCTTTTGGAATCAGTCTTTTGCTTTACTTTAGTATAATTTCTTCGTTTTTGTGTCCTTCAAGTTTATGTTCTTCTTCGGTCAAAACTCTCTTTATGTTCTTCGAAGTTCATCGTTCTCCGTTGATATTTTGTATTAATGAGAGCTCTGCTATTAGCAAGTAGTATTTTGTTGTTGTTTGTTTGACTTTTTTGTCGATAAATTAAAACAACAACTTTGCTTTGTTGACCTAGCGCTATTTGACTATTTGACGCGCGATGTACACGGACGGACGGACGTACGGACAGCGTGGGCTTCCTGCGTTGGTCGACGAAAAATCAGGTTACCATTTTTTCTAAAGTATGGTGCTCCGCTGGCGCGGGCCTTGGGCCCGCGCGGAGCTCTGCTATAAAATATAGTTATTTGTCAAAATACACTTCATAAATACTAACTCTCAAACTGACTCATTAATAATTCACGAACTGTTAAGCCAACAAGATTATCTAATTTGATACGTGCATGGTGAATTTGAAAACCCGGTGCAACACATGAGTTTACTGAAGAAGTTATTTATCATTGTGTTCTTAATTATACTTTATTAATAAATATATTAATTTATTAATAAATTTTATTTTTTTAGATATCTCGACAATAATAAGTTATCATGGCTCAGTAACGACACATTCAGTGGTTTGGCAAATCTATGGTACCTGTGAGTATTTCAAATATATAAAACTCTCTATAGAATATAGTAAATTGTATGTACATACCATGAATGGTCATATATCATGGCTAAACGAACTCACAATCGTTCCAGTTGGACTATTTCAACATGCTCCTTGTTTGATTTATCTGTAAGTAATTTTAGTCCACTCAGTTTGTAGAACAAAACGTATTTTTCGGACAAAAACGTATTCAGCTTTGCATCACGCATGTAAAAGACAATCCTGTTTAATCTCAAGTAAAGCTCTCACAAACGTTTGAACGTTTACACTGAAGGGACATTGATGTTGTTTCCATTAAAAATTGTTGGGCCGTGCAACGCAATTCCAAAAGAATTCCGATATATTTTAGGGTAATGAGAGCAGGTCCTGTTGCCTTGGTAGTATTAGAGGAGTTGCAATGAGCATCCGTAGAAGCTGAGGCCACCATACTTGGGTTGTCCATAACGGCATTACTAATATTATCCTTGGTACTTTGTCCTCCACAATCTTTGATAGGCACCTATGTATTTGACAGAAAGGAGGGAACACATGTTCATTTAGTAAACCCCAATCAATAGCAAATGCATCAACACATAAGGCACCTGGATCTGGTTTCCAGGATACGTATCTAGGTAACTTAGTGTTTGTTCTGGAAGTAAACAAGTCTATGTCTGGGGTACCCCAGTGAGATGCTATCTGTGAGAATACAGTTTGTTTTAAGGACCATTCTGTCCGGTCATTAAGGTTAGGTGACTGTGCATCAGCCTCTGTATTTTCTTTGCCTGTAATATGGGCTGCCGATACCCAAATATTGTTGTTAATACAACATTCCCATATGTCCTTTGCAATTAAATTACAGTCAGGGGACTTTGTTCCTCTCATGGAGTTAACACTTTGACTACTGGGCTTTTTTGACATTTTTGAGCGATTTCTTGGATATAAACGATCCGTAGGATTTCTTGACTCCATATTTGGCGTAACTATGGAAAGTGCAGCTGTTTTGTAATCTCAGGGGCTCAAGTTCTCAGGCCACATGCCTTTTAGATCGTTTCAAAGCATCGTTGGATATTTACACTGGCTCAAAGTTGGCTTAAATCGGAATTTCGTTAACTTTAGGGTCATATTTTGCCTTTAGTCACTACTGGAAGAGCATCATTAAGCTTCAAGGTAGCAAAGAGCTCACTTTCTGGAAGAAAGCAGCAAGGAATCTCACTTTGTCAGCAAAAAACGATCGATGTTTGGTTCATTCGGTTTTGGCGGGCTTAGAACAAAGTCAGGTTTGGAGTTCGACTAAAGGCAAATTCTCGGACCTGCCGCGGCTATTTATCGAAGTTGTGATGATAGAGGAACACAACAAGCGCGAAATTTTGGCAGAAAACCGAGGTGACCCTAGACTTATAATAAATTTATAAAGGGACTAAGGGGACTAACTCTATGCCGATCCACCATTCAAGCTCAGCTTTTGCTTCTAAGGACAAATAAAGGGAACCCTCAAAGTTACCTCTGTTAGCTTTGAGAGCTAAGGTCTTTTCAATTTCTAATTGCCTATAATGCAATTTTCCATATTGTGCACCTGCCAAATTTGAGACAAGTGTACCAATGACTTGCGACAAGTCAGAGATTAGTATGCTGTCTTTTTTGAGCATTGATGAGCAGAGTTTTTCATTTTCTCCTCTTTCTCTACCGTAAGAGTTATTGCCATTGTTATTGAATCAAGAATAAAACCAAGGAAAGTGATTGTCTGAGCTGGAATTGTTACAGATTTTTCTGTGTTGATCACAAAGCCCAAATCTGACAGCAATGTTTTCGTACTGATCAGCAACATTTTGTAAACATTCTGCTAAGGTAGAACCCTGTATGTATGAATCATCGATATACCCCACGTTTAAATGACCCTTTCTCCTCAGGGTAGAGTACAGAGGACAGACCATTAGGCATGCAGGAATATTGGAACAATTCACCCTGCCACTTAAATCTGAGGTATTTTCGATGTTCATATGCAACAGGAACTGTATAATAGGAATCTTTAAGATCTAAAGATGCCATATAGCAATGTGGTGATGTAAGTCTCACAGCAGACCAAAGAGTATCCATTTTGAAATGGTGTTTTGTTGTGTGTTCATTTAAACCTTTCAAATTTAGTATCATTCTATATTTCCCACTTTTCTATTTCCTAACAAAAATATATTCATTTGCTGAATGTGCAGTGGGTTCAATCATACCCAATTGAAGGAGGTGTTTTATTTCTGCATCAATGATAGACGTCTCAGCCTTATCAAAATACATTTCAGGTAGTAATCTAGTTTGGAAAGGTTGTTGAATTTCTAGATGACAATGTTGGACTAAGTCCAATATTTTTTGGTCTGTTGTGATCCTATGCCATGCAGACACAAACTACTTTAATCTACCAGCAAATTTTTGTGATTGAGCACTAACCTGAAGGGGAGGGGTGCTTGGTAGTTTTTTGATGACCAAGGCTTACCATAGGAGGACCCATATGAGCCATTTCTGTTGTTGTTGTTGTTGTTGTTGTTGTAGTTATTGTATTACCCCTTGTGGGTCATTTTAGAACCTCCTATAGCTGTCTTTAAGTGTAGAGCTCAGTCTGTTTGTATCAGAAGTCTTTGGTAGGTCGTCACCAAAACGTTCAGCAGTTACGGGATTTGAGGGTGCACACAAATGCCTATAGTTGGCATTCAGCTGGGGTCGCATCAACTCTCTCCTCCTGAGATTTAGTTCCAGATTTGCATTAGCAAGAAGAAGCACCCCATCGGCCATTGGATTACTAATGGTTGTCTCTGTGTCTAGTTCAGTGTCTCCAAACATTTAGTTTGCTACAGAGACTACTGCAGTGATGTCCTTTACGAGGTATTTTTGCACCTTTTGGAACTTGAGATCCAATGACCGTGCTGTATCATCTAAATTGTTCCATAATCCGAGGCTCACTAGTCTCTGCTAAATTATCACAGTTTTCGTGAGTCTCGTGTTTCTTTGTCAGTTCGTTTAATTTATCTTCGTCTCTCTCATGATCTTGTTCACGAGGGTAGCGAGGTCCGCGTAAAATGCGGGTCCGACGTGTTTGGTGAGTTGTAGGCTCTTTGTGAGCTTGTTAATAAATTGTTTTCCCGGCCTATCGGCATCATTTTTGTTTTGTTCTTTTTGTGAGCTGGCTCGTTTTCATTCTCTTCAGCCTCACAAAGCTCGGAGCCCTCCGGCTCCTCGTCAGAACTGAGTCCTTCGTTTAGATTAGACGGCCCGGCTTCAAACTTACTGCCAAGGTTGTCCAAACCTACTTTCATTGAGTCCCGAAGGCCATCAAAAGAAATCTCTAGAGCTTCAGCGATAACGCTACCTAAGGTAGCAGGATCAGACAAGCTTGCTTGGCTCTGATTTGAAGTCGAGGCGATAGCCCCTGTTTTTGCTTGTCGTTCACAAGGCTTTTCCCCGCCTTTTTGATTAGCAGCTTTTACGGCAGTTTTCCGTCTTCCACGACTCTTGTTGGGTCTCCCCTCCTCCTCCTGAGAAGAAGGTTTAGCTTCTTCCTCAGCGGTTTGACTATTCTGCTGAGCAGATTTAGTCGTTTTTTGTTAAAAATTTGACGAAGCCGTCTTGCTTTCGTCTGCCATTTTGAACACCTCGTGTTTTAGGTTGTTGAACAAAAGTTCTGAATTCGAGCGAAACGACAAAGGTACCTATACCCTACTTGTCGTGCTCTGTTGACTTTTTATTCCTGTGTCTTTTATCTGAAGGAAATCTGATAATTAGGTATCAGTAGTTAATTTTCTGGTTGCATACGCGAAAAAAATCCAGTTGACCGTGTCAACGATAAACTTGCACTGAGTTGACGCATGCGCTTCCTATCTCTTGTAAGCCTTAAGGCACTGGTAACGAGGTAGAATCCTAAGTAGAGCTCTTGCACATTTTGAAAGTTTACACTCAGGGGCATTGATGTTGTTTCTATCAAAAATCGTCGGGCCGTGCTATGCACTTAAAAGAATTCCGATATAGGTGTGTTGTTCAACACTCACAAAGAGTATTCACGATCCTTTTACCCCTGGGTCCCCATAGAAAGTATACTGAATTCACGCTCTACAATGATAACTGTCAAAATTTGTAACTGTACTTGAGCCTGCATGTGTTTTTTGGCGTTCTGCTGATTTGCAATAGATAAAAGAAAAATGGAGCTTCTCCCTTCTTTTCTCTCAATCTTCATCTATTTATTTCTCAGTTCATTTGAGATTCCGCAGTTTGTAGTAAGTGTGTTACTGATGAATATTTGTATTTACAGATCACTGACCAACAACCAAATTACATTCCTACCAAGGAACCTCTTCCTCAACAACAGCCAGCTTACATATTTGTAAGTTTATTGTTATCTGTTTATATTGTTTATTAAGAATAGTTATAGCTTAACACTATCTTCTTAATTCTACTTTATTATAAAATAGAAATTTTAATTTTTTTAGATATCTCGACAATAATAAATTATCGTGGCTCAGTAACGACACATTCACTGGTTTAGCAAATCTATGGTACCTGAAAGTATAGTCTAAAGATATAAAACTCTCTATAAAATATAGTAAATTGTATGAACATAGTATGAATGGTCATGGCTAATTTTTGTTATATATTTAATTAGATACTTACATGAGAACGAACTCACAACCGTACCAGTTGGACTATTTCAACATGTTCCTCGTTTGATCTATGTGTAAGTAATTTAAGTTCACTCAATTTATAGACCAAAACGTATAATTCAGACCAAAGTTTATTCAGCTTTGCATCAAGCATGTATAATACCATCCTATTTAATCTTAAGTAGAGCTCTTGCATATTTGAAAGTTTACAACACTGAGGGACATTGATGTTGTTTTCTTCAAAAATCGTTGGTTCGTGCCACGCACTTTTAAAAGAATTCCGATATAGGTGTGTTGTTCAACATTCACAAAGAGTCTTCACGATCCTTTTAGCCCTGGGTCCCCCCGGAAAGTATACTGAATTCACGTTCTACAATGAAAGCTGTCAACATTTGTAGCTTTACTTGAGCCTGCGTTTCTTGGCGGTCTGCCGGTTTGCAATAGGGAAATGAATAATGGAGCTTTTCCAATCTTTTCTCTCAATCTTCATCTCTCTCTTTCTCAGTTCATTTGAGATTCTGCAGAGTGTGTTGTTGATGAGTATTTGTATTTACAGATCACTGAACAAGAACCAAATTACATTCCTACCATCAAACCTCTTCCTCAACAACAGCCAGCTTACAAAGTTGTAAGTTTATTGTTATCTGTTTATATTGTTTCTGAAGAGTAATAGCTTATCACTATCTTCTTAATTCTACTTTATTATAAAATAGAAATTTTAATTTTTTTAGATATCTCGACAATAATAAATTATCGTGGCTCAGTAACGACACATTCACTGGTTTACGAAATCTACAATACCTGTAAGTAGTCTAAAGATATAAAACTCTCTATAAAATATAGTTATTTTATAGTTAGTAAAATATAGTTATTTGTCAAAATACACTTCACAAATAGTAACTCTAAAACTGACTCATTAATAATTCACGAACTGTTAAGCCAACCAGATTATCTATTATAACTTCAGGCCTCTGCACGTGAGAAGAGGGTCCTGAAGGGGGCTGGGATTGGCCTTATTTTTGATTCATCGCCAGAAAAACCGAACGGTCATGCGCATTAGTAACGCGACACTTAGAAAAAAATGGACAGGCTTATGCTCTCAAGTTAACAGAGAATGTAGGGAACCAGAATTTCCTGTCCTTGATAACTCGGCAACCGCGTCATTAAAACAACTTTTCCCCCTATAGGTTGATTAACCTAATTACATGCTATAATAAAAACACAGAAACAACGCCAAAACGTTAAAATATGTGTCGGTTTTACAACTTATAACTTTGTATGGTTTCCAGCCCTGATTCCTTTGTCAAATGACCGATTTGCTCAAAATTACTCTATTATTACGGTCTCAAGCTAAGGGCCAATATGTTTATTGTCTGTTTTCCCCCTCTGGTTTGATTCATTGGTCATATGTTAATATGGCTCCCTATTTTCAAATGAATCGGTCACAAACTCATGTCGGTTTTAGACAATTTGTTTCGGTATTATTCAGGTTTCAAGACATTGGCAATGTTTTGTTGACGTGCATTATTTGTTTCAGCCATCACAATAGAGCTTAATTATAAGCTAATTAATTAATTGTATTTGAATAGCGATAATCACATAGGTGACAAATTCTTTGAAAAGAGAAAACCCCTACAGTCACGTGATATCATAGTCCAATCATAAGCGGTCAAAAAAAATTGTTTTATTGACATGACATGAACTCATAAATAATTAGCTCCACCCACAATGGTTCGGAATTTCTGGCGATGTGGGAAAATGGGATTTCATGCACTGGTACTGGGATTTACAAATTAAAGAACAATAGAAAATGGGAATGGGAGTTGAAAACGTGAGCAAAACTGATGGGATTATGTAGTTTTTGACTGGGATTTGGTCCAAATATAAACTGGGAAATGAGATTCGGACCCCCCCCCCCCCTCTTCAGGAACCTCTGAGAAACATTGTTGTGCTGTAGCAGTTCTAAAAGTATTTCAACACTCATGAATAATTTTAATTATTAGAATGACGTTTTTGATTAATGAAGTGAAGGAAGTCAGTCACGTGTACGATCTTTTATACCTGGTAAAGCTCAGCATTTAAAAGCCCTGGGAGGGTTTGGAGTTGAATAATGGTACAATGGATATTGATAATCTAGGGACCTTATGAACCAGGTACATTGTTTCATTTGGAGGCCTTTATCAGCGAATTTCTTTATAGCGGAGCACCATACTTAAGAAAAAATGCTAATGCGTCGAGTCGATTTTCGATGGTTTTCACACAGGAATCCCAAGCGCACGCCCGTACAACGTCCGTCCGTGCCCATTGCGATGCT
The DNA here is from genome assembly GCA_949775045.1 of Metridium senile. Lineage (NCBI taxonomy): Eukaryota > Metazoa > Cnidaria > Anthozoa > Actiniaria > Metridiidae > Metridium > Metridium senile. Next base: position 30,085,920 of record OX459095.1, read on the forward strand.
GATGGCTGTTACATTTCGGCGGGAACGAAAGTGACGCGCGCGCCAAATAGCACTAAATCAACAAAGCAAAGTTGTTCTTTTAATTTATCGACAAAAAAAATCAAACAAACAACAACAAAACACTACTTGCTAATAGCAGAGCTTTCATTAATACAAAATAACAACGGATAAAGATGAACTTTGAAGAACATAAAGAGAGTTTTGACCGAAGAAGAACATAAACTTGAAGTGTTTAGGGCCATAAGTTAGAAAACTGTTTAAAGGTTATTATGTATCCCTCGTTAAATAAAGTTATTGTATTGTATTGTATTGTATTGACACAAAAACGAAGAAATTATACTAAAGAAAAGCAAAAGACTGATTCCAAAAGATCAAGAGAACGAAATTGTATTAAAATAGCATGCGATAAAATCGCCGAACCTTTATCTCTAATATTCAACATATCCTTACTCCAGGGAATTTTCCCCGATAATTTGAAAATTGCAAAAGTCACACCCATTGACAAAGGGGGAGTCTCTACTTAATCATCCAATTACCGACCAATCTCCACCCTTTCCACATTTGCTCAAATATTCGAAAAACTCATATATTATATAACCAAATGATCAATTATATTGACAAACATGAAATTTTATATGAATATCAATTTGGCTTTCGGAAAGGCCATTCAACCGTACAAGCTATAACAGAAATCACTGACAATCTAAAAAAATAGACGCTCAATGAGCGCATGTGGCTACTGAATAGTGTGAATAGAAATCGAAGGCAAAAGTAAATATAATTACTAGTTTATAGCCCTTCCATCGGAATATTTTGTAAAGAGACGTCCAATGAGCGAATGTGCAGGGCATAATATTAAATTATTGGTATTTTGGAAATGTAAATATTATGCTAGAAATGATGTGGTATGCTATGGTGGTTCTACAGTCGGCACACAGATTACATATATTGACAGTGCAGTGCAATTTGTTGGAACAAATGGAATTAGTCTTTGGAGCAGAAGCAAGAGTAGTGCAATCATATGAGGGAATTGTATGGAAAAAGTTTTCAAGAACCGTAATGTTTATTCGACTGCTTTTTTATGTAATAGAGTTAAACTGAAATACAAGAGAGATAGATCAAGTCTTTTAATTAATTCCTTTCCCACTAAATTACAAAAGTCAAGACCTGAACTTGGCGGTGTTTACATAGACCTGATGAATAAAAAAGAAAAAATAATTAATTAATCAACACTTTCCGTTTACAAAAGATGAAGCAGAGAAATAAATAGTTGAAGTTTTGAATTTTGAAAAGTTAGTCTTAATAGTGATATATAGTCAATGAATTATTTGCTTATTGAGTTTGGGTTGAATATGATTTGGGGAAACATGAAAACTCTAGGTGAAGCTGTTAGCTTTTTGTTGCTGGTCATCGTCTTGTTGGTTTTGAATATTGTGCACAAAGAAAATTATTTTCCACCTATTTTTTGTCAGATGTAGTTTATAGGGTTGTAGTTTTCAATTTTACACAGCAGTTTGAAAAAATATTCATTTTTTTTTAGTCTAGAATGTTAGCTCTATATCAATAACAATAATGGTTGTTGTCTAGATAGATAGATAATCTAGGTGTTGACTTTCTAAGGATGTTTTATTATTTTTGCCTTATTTTCTCTCTCTTCAATGTTCACATAATCTTGTGCAGCATTATTTCCAACAGATCACTTTTTGTACGTTTGATTTTGGCATAAATTGTCATTAGAATTATCGACAATGTCATAAGAATGCTCAAATTTACTTATCACAGTTTCCATTGTTGTTTGGTAGATGAAAGGTAGTAGAACCTGTAATACAGGTCTGTCATTTTCCTTGTATATACAACTTGAGGATTTCTTGAATATCCTTCGAGGTTGAATTAATATCCCACTGAATGGGGCTGATTTATTCCACAATGTGACTCACTTTTCCTACAAAGAGGCTCATTCATCCTCATGAGAGGCTCATGTATTCCCTAACGGGGTTTTCAGTTCGGTTTTTGTTGTTTGGGACCTGCAAACGGAGGTGATTCATCGAAAATACTGAGCGAGCGATTTTGCTGACTCATAAATCCTGGCGTAAATGTCGGCCTAAAAGCTCGCCTAAAAGCTAAATAAAACTTGAAAAACCTTTCATTTTATTCAATTACGAAAGCTGTGATAAGTAAAAGTTTGAATGCTTTTTCGAAAAATAAACCACAACTTCAGGTTTGTCAAAGGTTCCAGAGATCACGATCAATTGCAAGCATGAGGTATTATCGATTGATATTTGTGTTCCTTCGTGAAGGAATCGAAAGAACGAATGCGAGATAGTCGATGACTATTGGTTACAAAGTTAATCGAATAGATATTGATTGGCTTCGAAGGAGGCTTCGTGTGGAGTTACGGGTATATACTTCGTGTGGTCTCATATCAATCACTTATAGTTGTCAAAACGAATAAAACGACTACATGGACATTCAGCAATGAAGTATATACCGATTTCTTACAGCCTTACTTACAATGACTCGATGACATAGTGGCTACGCATTCCCAGAATGCAGTAGCCACAAAAAGCAGTCGATAATAATATGTATACATGTGGAGTATTTTTAGACTTGTCCAAAGCGTTTGATAGCGTCAATCATTCTATCCTACTAAAAAAATTAGAAGCTTACGGAATACGCGGTCTACCTTTAAATTGGTTTGCTAGCTATCTTGATAATCGTAAACAATACGTCTCATTAGGTGATATTAATTGAATCAGACTTACAAACTATCACTTGCGGCGTGCCCCAAGGGAGTACATTGGGGCCTCTATTGTTTTTGCTTTATATCAATGATCTGCCAAACTGTTCTTCTTCACTTAACTTTAAAAATTTTTGCAGACGATACTAACACCTTTGCGTCTGATAGTAATATCAAGGCATTAGAAATTAACATGAACACCGAACTATCTAAAGTCAAAGAATGGCTTGATATCAATAAACTCTCATTAAACGTTTCTAAGACCAACTTCATGATAATTAAGCCAAAAAGAAAAAAGATGGTTGCTTAAATATTAAAATCAGCAACAATGATGGCACATTATTTTGTATTGAAAGGAAAAGTTATGTTAAGTACCTTGGGGTTATTCTCGACGATTCACTGTGCTGGAAACAACAATTATCCTACATTTGTTCGAGAATTTCACGAAACTCTGGAATAATTCTTAAGCTGCTAAGACACTATCTTCCTTTAAAACAACTGAGACAAATATATTATAATCTGATTTATCCGTACATATCCTATGCCATTGTGGCTTGGGGTAGCACTTACAAAACGAACATCCAAAGAGTCCAATGCAAACAAAATCATATTGTAAGAATAATGTTTTTTTGCTAGACTCTATGGTAAAAACACTGATAGTGCAAAACCTCTCATCAATCTTCTAAATATCTTGACAGTACATAATGTATTTCGCTTACACAGTTTTAAGAATTTGTTTACACATGCCAAGAATGTGCATACATACAATACACGATATGCAAGTAAGGATAATTTCTACAAACCAAGAGTTAAAACCAATATAGGCAAACAATCTCTTTCTTATATTGGCACTGAAATATGGGCTGATCTCCCACCTGACCTAAAAATATTAAATGCGCTTTCATTTGATAAAAAAGTGAAAGCGTATTTACTATTTGATCAAATTTCTCAACTTTCTAAATAATATTTTCTTTTAGTCAATCATATACGCTATTTCCAATTATTACTTAATTGCTTCATATAATTCAAAATTCCAATTGTTTACATCATATATATTTTTGCTAAATTATATATATATATTTTTTTCTATTTCTAAAACTATTTTCTATATTATTTCAAAAATGCTTAAACATATTTTTCTGCTCTTTATACCTGATATTCAATTCTGTTAACTTAATACGACAGAAATGGAGGCTAACTCGAAAACTCCCCAGTTTATTTAGCTTTCATGCTCATTTACTATATTTTTTAAAGAATATAATTCATTTGCATAACAATTAACTTTCAAAAAAAATAGTAAGCATATCAATCTAACAGCTATTTCATTCATACTATATATCCATATTATTGTAATAATTATTATTCTTAAAAATATTCTAGTATATTGTAAATAGTTTCACTTAATTAACTTAATTAATGTTAATTTTTCTTCAAAGAGCGAAATAAACTCATTCATTCATTCATTCAATTGTGTCACGACACGCTAACGTGACAAGTTCTATTTTTGGCGCGTTTGCCAATGCCAAGCCACCTTTTTGCTTCAAATTTGCTTCAAATTTTCTTCAAACACAAGACAAAACGCTGAGAAAAATCAAGATTTTTAGCTTCAAAGTGACAAAAACATTATTTTAACTAGACCTCAATAGGTGGTATAAAAGGAAAAAGGGAAATTTTAAAACATTTCTTTGTAAAAAAAAAAAAAAAAATTTATCGTATTGGATTTACTAAAAAGTAGTCATGGCAAATCTTCAAAACAAAACAAAAAGTTCTTTTGAAGTGGAATTAAAAGCCTCAAGAATAAGTTCTACCAACACAAGATCGATTTGAAAAAACAAGGGATTTTACTATGAAAAACTTTGTGTAAAACATCATTTTGTGCTGTAAAAAAAACTTTAACGACTTTGAAGTAAAAACTACAAGTAGACTTTGAAGTAAAAAAAAGCTCGTTTAGTAAGCAGAAAATAGTCAATATTGCTAAATAAACAGAAGCTATTCAACCAATTTTAAAATATGTTTGTATTTCAATCTTTGATGTTTTTCGTTAATGAGGATTAAAAAGTACATAAATAAACACCTTTTTCAATCGACCAAAGGCCACGAAAAGTACAATTTACACATGCACAAACATCGTTTCATGTACGGTTTTTATCTCAAAAAGTAAATGAAATTGAGATAAACCTTTTCTCTTTTCTTTCTATAAAAAAACAAAGAACGGATTTTTCCTATTTGAGGCTTAATTATTGAAAGTTTTTAATATAAAAATTTATTTCTTAAAAACGCATGTCACAAAAGTCTCGATGCTTTTTACAATAAAAGTGGTGTCATATCTATATATAATAAAAAATCTGGAATATATGAACATTGGTATAAAATATATATGTAAAAATTAATTGATATAAAAAAAAATCAAAACGCTAATTTAAAAAAATAAGTTTTTAAGCTTTTTTTTAAAGTCAGCGATGGAGTTGTTATTGAGTCTAATGTTGTCAGGAAGACTGTTCCACAGTCTTGGAGCAGCAATACTAAACATTCGATCGCCAAAAGAGGATGGTCTTGATCTTGGAATCTAAAGGAGGCCTTTATTGGATGATCTAAGCTTACGTGTAGGAATATAAGGAACGATGAGTTGTTTGATGTCATTTAGTGCTTTGTAAACAAGGAGAGCGGTCTTAAGGTAGTACCGGATACTTGGATTTCTTCAATGAATTTTTTTATAAATCCTGTCATTTATAGATAATTGTTAGGCAAGTCAAAAATCACCGTATTGGTTATAGAGTTATAAGATATAGTAAAAGTAGGTATTTGCAATATTTTGCGGTGATTTGCTCAAAAGTACCTATTCAAAGCAGTCAAAAGAATGCGAACGTATTCTACTAGGAAAAGCATAAGATTATATCAAACGATAGATCTAAGGGTTATCTAGCATTTGATGTCATAAAAATTATTGAATCATTTCAAAATATGGGTATAAGTGAACCATAGAAGCACAATTCTACGCCAATTACGCACCCTATACGTGTATAGAGTTGTAGCATTTGTAAAATTTCAGAAAATTAAATCAATGAATATTTTATTTTTTATTCTAAATCGTAAGAATAGTAAATGCAGTCTTGAATAAAAAGAAAAAAATTGGGGGTCCCCGTACTAATAGGCGAGTTATAAGCGACCGAATCCATTTTGTTGTCAAAAAAAACAAAACACGGCAACGATCCGCGCGGGACTGGGTTCTAGTACTTTAAACATCTGCTTAAAACTTGTCAAATTATCCTTGTCATCTCCAGAAACTCTAAAACCTATTTTGTATTAGTTTTACGACTAAAGACGTAAAAATTATATTTTATGTATTCATTTTTACAAAGTTGTAAATTTGTTGTTTTGAGACAAAACAGCGACCTTGACAGGTAGTGAAAATCTGAGCATGTTTCGAAAAATGTCCCATTTTAACTCCAAAGTTGCATGAAATGACATAATACTTTCTTAAGTTATAGATAAGGATTCAAATTAAAATATTATTTAGATAAATTTTCCAAAAACGCAAATAAATGATGGAAAACGAGATGCGCGAAATGGATGCGCAGTAGCAAGAGTCCGGGACTACCTTAAATTTTATTCTTTGGTCGACGGGTAGCCAGTGAAGATTGTAAAGAGTCGGCGTAATATGTTCTGATTGCTTTAATCCAGTCACCAGCCTTGCGGCAGCATTCTGAACACGTTGTAATTTAGCAATCTCAGCAGCAGGCAGACCATAAAAAAGGCTGTTACAATTATTCAATATGTGAAGATATGAATGCGTGGATCAAACGTTCCGTTGAATGGCTAGGTACTTGCGTATTTTACGAATGTTATGTAAGGCAAAAAAAGCAGATTTACAAACGTTGTTTATTTGAGACTGAAAGACAAATGTGTATCAATGATAACACCCAAATCTCGAACCTCGGTCTTTATTGTTATTCTAACAGATCCAATGTTGATATCTGAGCACGTAGGAACATATTTTGTGAAGTTCGAGTAGATATGTATGATCTCTGTTTTGCCATTGTTGAGTATTAGTTTATTGGTAATAGACCAGGTTTTGATATTTTGCACACATTTCTCAAGCTTATTGATGGAGGAAGCACGATCATCAGGTTTTAATGTGCCTAAATGGAATTTAGGCTAGTTAGAACCGAGACAAGCAGGTCAGCGGTTTGTTCTTGTGCCCTGACATTAGCTGGGACTCCCCGCACTACCAGTCCCTCGTGCTTTGCTAGTTGTCTTCAACGATTGCAGTACTCTGTTGTATACAGCATTTGTTCGTTATTCTACATTTCTAGTATTTTTATGGTTCGAAAAACCCGTACACGTCGTTACACTGATACCAACATGCTTCCAACACCAACAACAACCTCATCGTCCTCCAGTTCGGCACCCCCGGCTACTACAGCTCCTGGGACGTCAGTCACGAACACTGACCTCGCTGTGTCCCCTCAATTCATCGCCGCGGTAGCGCAGGCAGTAAAGGCAGCCTTGGACGCTGATCGACCGTCCGCACAACTCCCTGTCTCTTCAGACCCAGCGTCAAGCAATGTCTCCGCAAGTGCATCGTCGAATCCTGGCGTCGTGACGACCAACATCACCTCAGGTCTCCCAGCCGGGCCACAAGGTAGGTCTCTTGTTGTGCCTACCTTTGTGAACACTTTTGTCTCCCCGGTCGCGAGTGTGTTTTCTCCCGGGGAAATTAGCGCTGCAGCTTCTCTAGCCGGTAGTCCGTCCTTGCCCGCGGCGTTCTCTACAGCTAGCATTCCTGCTCTTCCGGCCTTGGGTCAACCATTTATTGTTGGGCCTGGGTTTTCGCCGATACCGGCAAAATTGGTAACTCGTATCACGGCAGGGAAATTTATTGAAATGGCCGACTTGCTGGCTGCCAACCTTCAGCAAATCGACCATGAGCCGCAAGTACTGTTTGACGGCCGCCTGGTGCTCACAACCGGCCCCAGGCGCCAACGTAAGCAACTCGACGACATTGCTGCCTGGGTTGAAGCCTTCTCAATCTACACGTTAGTGCTAACCAATACCTTTCCCCACCGTTGGAAAGATCTAACGCAGTACAAGCTGCTCATCCTACGCACTTCCCGTCAGTTTGGAGGCAACGTATGGCTTGCTTATGACCGGGCGTTTCGTGAGCATGCCGCCGCAGCGAGTCTAACTGACTGGTCGACAATGAATGTCGAAATATTTAATTTTCATTCAGCTGGGGTCTCGAAGCGTACGATCTCTAGCACCAACACCGTCGAACAGTCAACCGAACCTACAGGTTCCGTCCAAGCTACAGAGATCTGCAGGTCGTGGAATAGAGGTCGCTGTTCATCGCCTTTCTCTACATGTCGGTATTTGCACAAGTGTGTGAACTGTCGTGGTTCACATCGCAATACCGAGTGTTTTGACAAGCCATTTCCACCCAGCTCACAGGCATGGGGGCAACCTACTAAACGCAAGAGACCGTAAGGAACACTTTACTTTTCTTTTACATTTTAATTTGCATAGAAGCGTTGCAGATTTACTTTATTACGCCTTATTGTACTCTGGTAGCACTGCTACTATTTTCGTGTTATAGTTATTTTTATCTGTCATTTATACTAGTAGGTTATCAGTAGGTCAAGATGCTTGTCATCATTATGTTGTAAAGTAGTAGTTCTCAAGAGGATTTCTTGTTGACCTGCCATGTGCTAAGGATACTAATGGGTGTTTTGTTAATGGGATTAAATGGCTTTCTCACGATTCGAGTCATTCATTTATTGTTGCTTTAACTATAGTTAGATATGTTTTCCCCTTTAATAAATAGCGCCAAGCACAGTCGCCATCATTCGTCCTTAAAACCTGCCCTATTCATTTAGCTGATGGATCATTGCGGATCTAGCACGATTTTATTGTTGTACCTTATGGTCGCTGCGCATATATAGCCGGATACTTGCATAAAATATATATATATATAAAGTAAAATAAATTCCTAAAATTCCTTTTTGCCGATATGGATCATTGCAGCGCTATCATAATTATACGCCTGTGCAGGTAGTATAGGTCACTGCGGACCCGTAGAAGTAGATATTTCATTGTTATTATAACAACAGCGCTTAGCGATAGCGTGATAGCATAACTTTTCGCGTGCCGTACTCTTCGTAGCCGATGGGTCATTGCAGCTCGAGCGCACTTATCGATATGTACTTGTCTTTAATAATAAGCGGGACTATTTTTAGTCTATCACGTGCCTCACTCTTCATGGCTGATGGATCATTGCGGATCTATCATAATTATGCATTATAGATCACTGCGGATTTATAGATTTCGATATATACTCGCCGTAACAAAATAGGCGGTTGAGCATACTTTAGCCTATAGCTATCAAGTGCCTTACTCTACATGGCTGATGGATCACTGCGGATCTATTATAATTATATGCGTGTGCATGCATTATAGATCACTGCGGATCTATAGTTGTCGATATATTGCCTTCAAAACAAACGAAAAACAAAAACAAAAAAATAGGCGGTTGGGCATATCTTAGCCTATCACGTGCCGTACTCCTCATGGCTGATGGATCACTGCGGATCTATCATAATTATGTCGTGTTTATGCATTATAGATCACTGCGGATCTATAGATTTTGATATATACTCGCCTTAAAATAAAACAAGCGGTTGGGCATATTTTAGCCTATCACGTGCCGTACTCTTCATGGCTGATGGATCACTGCGGATCTATCATAATTATATGCGTATGTATGCATTATAGATCACCGCGGATCTATAGATTTTGATATATACAAGTTTTGGAATAAAATAAGCAGTTGGACATAGTTAAGCCTATCGCATGCCTTGCTCTTCGTGGCCGATTGACAATTGCGGATCCATCATAAATATATGCGGGCGCACGCACAATAGATATTTGCGGAACCGTGGCTCAAGATATTTAAAGCCGTATAAAGCCATTATAGATCACAGCGTAGTTGAAGCTCTAGATATATTTATCTTTTTAACATCGCCAGGCTTTCCGCGTGCGTTTACTCTTTTGTGTGTTAGATCATTGTGGAGTTTCACTTTTGGCTCATGTACAAGCGTTACTGATCATTGCGGACCAGTGGCATCATCTGCATATTTGCCGTTGTAAACAGCACGTAGCTTGACGCACAATTCGGCTTTGTAGCGTGCCTTATTCTCTTTAGCCGAGGGGATCCTAGCGGATCACGGCAGAGTTAGCAGGTTGGAATAATACGCACGTATAACAGATCACTACGGTTCCGGTTCCGTTTAGACCCGTGCGCTTCACTTGCGGTAACTGTACCACGGCAACTTGCCTAATTTGTCTTTTCATTCCGGCAGATCACCCGTTGCCACCCGCGAATCACGTTACCCCTCTAGTGGCAGACAACTTCGACCGGGAACTAAGGCACCACCCAGATCAAATGCAGGTTTCCTATGTGCTAGATGGCATACGAAACGGTTTCAGATTGGGGTTTCACGACACTCAGGAGCTCAAATCTGCACGAAAGAATAAGCCTTCAGCTCATCAGCATCCCAAAGTCATCGACGATTACCTGGCTAATGAAGTGGCACGAAAACGTGTGGCTGGCCCCTTTCCATCCCCGCCTCTAGCTAACCTTCACGTCAGTAGCTTTGGCGTAGTACCCAAAAAGGGTCAATCAAACAAATGGCGTTTAATACTCGACTTGTCGTCTCCCGGAGGACGAAGCGTGAACGACGGCGTCGATCCAGACGAATGTTCGCTTCAGTACGTTAGAATGGACCACATTATAACTATGGTAGGCAAGTACGGCACGGGGGCTTTAATGGCCAAATTTGATGTGGAAGCAGCCTATCGCAACATTGCGATACACCCCACTGATCGTTACTTGCTTGGCATGAAGTGGCGCGGCTACTACTATGTGGATCTCACCTTACCGTTTGGTCTTCGGTCTGCTCCTTATATTTTTAACTCGGTGGCGTCCATGGTGGAATGGATTTTACTAAACAATTATCAGGTTTCTGATCTGGTACACTATCTGGACGATTTCATTACCGTAGGTGCGCCGGACTCCAACCAGTGTCAGACTAACCTTTCAAAAGCCTTGGCCGTCTGCAAGATGCTAGGTCTTCCGCTTCATCCAGACAAGTGCGAGGGACCATCGGAATCCCTTGTTATCCTGGGCATCGAACTGGACTCTCGTCGTCAAGTCGCCCGTCTACCCCAGGAAAAGCTTATGGCCTTACATCAGCTGTTACGGTCTTGGACGTCCCGCAGTTATTGCAACAGGCGTCAATTAGAGTCTCTGATCGGTCACCTTCACCATGCTGCGAAGGTTGTATGGCCAGGCAGAGCCTTTATCCGTCGCATGATCGATCTCTTGGCCTGCTTCCGCCGAAAAGATCATCCGATAAGATTGAATAGAGAATTCCGTCTTGACCTCCAGTGGTGGGTTCGTTTCCTTGCAGAGTGGAATGGAGTTACGTTTTGGCAATTCCCTGGTCTATCATCGCAGCCGGATGTAGAAGTAACATCGGATGCTTCAGGGGCTATTGGATATGGAGCTTTCTATCTTAACCAATGGTTCAACGGCTATTGGCACCAGGGACAAGTCCAACAATCCATTGCCTATAAGGAACTTTTCCCAATCGTCATTGCCGCGCATACCTGGGGACCCAATTGGTCTCAAATGCATGTCCTTTTTCGCACTGACAATGAAGCCGTTGCATACATAGTAAACGCTAAGACATCAAAAATTCCCTGTATAATGCATTTGGTTAGGGCGCTTTTGATGTGTGCAGCGCGCTATAATTTTAGCTTTAAAGCCCTACACATTCCAGGTGTGCAAAATGAGATCGCTGACGCGCTTTCTCGTTTTCGTTGGCAGGAGTTTCGACGCCTAGCTCCGTGGGCCAACTCGATGCCATCACTAATGCCGCAGGAGCTTCTACTGCCACTACTACTGACAGACTAGAAGTCCGTTGTTTAAAGTTCTTGGTCAATGGTTTAGCTCCGGCGACTCGAAGGACTTATGCTTCGGCGCAAGCAAAGTTTATAGACTTTTGTGCTCAAAGGAATAGGATTCATCCCTCGGGTTCACCGTGTCCCACCGACGAATGGACGTTGTGCCTTTTTACAACATTCTTGGCAGAGTCTCTTAAGTACTCTTCTATAAAAGTATATCTATCTGCCGTACGAGCCCTTCATATCGAACAAGGTTTCCCAGACCCGATAGAACAATGTCTCCGGCTACAACGAGTTGTCCGAGGAATCAAACGCACTCAAGGTACTCACGTTGCGCAACGTTTGCCCGTCACGGACAGTATCATGCTAGTAATCTTTAGTTCCTTACAGATGACCAATTACGACCACCTTATGTTTTGGGCAGCATGTACTCTAGCTTACTTTGGATTCTTGAGATCTTCAGAGTTTACAGTGCCCAACTTGTCGTCCTTCTCGTCGTCTATTCACTTAGGACTGGACGATATAGCCGTGGATTCAAGCTCGACTCCATCTTGTCTTCGTATCCGAATAAAAGCAAGCAAGACGGATCCTTTCCGCAAGGGTTGTTTCATCCACATCGGCAAGGGACGCTCTCCTCTGTGTGCAGTCGAAGCCATGCTTTCATATCTGGTGTTCAGGGGAAACAAACCCGGTCCACTGTTCGTCCTAAAGAATGGTACGCCCCTTACGCGTCCTTTTCTCACAAGTTGGCTAAGGGAAATTGTACTGGCAGCTGGCATCCCTGGGAACTTTTCTAGTCATAGCTTTCGCATTGGAGCGGCAACAGTAGCAGCGCGCAACGGCGTGGCAGATCATCTTATTCAAGCCCTCGGTCGCTGGAAAAGCAACGCGTATCAAGTGTACATCAGGACTCCAGCTGAAAACTTAGCCAACCTATCTCAAAACCTAACTTAACCATCTTTACTATCTGGATTTATAATGACAGTTAAATGCCCTATAGTTGGTCGAAGTAATAAATTCTTGATTATTTTTATTATGACAATTATTATCATTATTATTATTATCATTATCCTTATCATTATTATTATTATTATCAACTTCTGTAGTGCTTGGGGTTCGTGATTGGTGCGGAGGTCCCATGTCACCCAGTCCTTAGTCCCTCCTTCTCCAAGCACAATGGAGTTCCGTTTGGTGGTGGACTCTGGCAGGGTTGCCATGGTTACCTCCTTGGGGTAAGCGAGATAGCGCATCAAGCTTACCTCTGTGCACCCAACCCCAAGCTCATCATTGTCGATGAGTTTTAAATGTGCCTAAATGGAATTTAGGCTAGTTAGAACCGAGACAAGCAGGTCAGCGGTTTGTTCTTGTGCCCTGACATTAGCTGGGACTCCCCGCACTACCAGTCCCTCGTGCTTTGCTAGTTGTCTTCAACGATTGCAGTACTCTGTTGTATACAGCATTTGTTCCCTCCCGCCTCTCCCTTGTCATATAGTAGTTAGTAACTTCCATTATCATCAGGTAAGTATTCCACTGACATTGTCAGTGTGACGGGTGCTAGGTGGTGGACTCTGGCAGGGTTGCCATGGTTACCTCCTTGGGGTAAGCGAGATAGCGCATCAAGCTTACCTCTGTGCACCCAACCCCAAGCTCATCATTGTCGATGAGTTTTAACTACAAGATACATCTGTGTATCGTCGGCATAAACCATAACATTAATACCATGTGCTCTGAATAAGTCTTCCATTGGAGCAACATATAGAGAGAATAGCAAGGGGCCCAGAACAGACCCTTGCGGAACACCACAGTTGACAGTTGAAGTTATAGAGTTCAAGTTGTTCACACTTACAAACTGAGTTCGGTCTTCAAGGTACGAAGTAAGCCATTTCTTGGCATTTCCAGAAATACCAAAACGTCTCTTCAGTCTGGTTAACAGGATGGAGTGGTCAATAGTGTCGAAAGCAGCCGTGAAATCCAGCAACATAAGAATTACTTCGTAACCCTGGTCCACAGCTTGCAGGATGTCATTCTGTTCACGCAATAGTGCAGTCTCAGTAGAGTGATGTTTTCGGTAAGCAGACTGAAATTCAGAGTATAAACTGTTGACCATCAAATGAGATTGAATTTGCTGAGCTAGAACACGTTCAATAGTCTTGATCAGGAAGGGAATATTGGAGATAGGTCTATAGTTGTTTAAGACTTCAGGATCAAGAGTTGATTTTTTAATAATCGGTGTTACTCTGGCAGTCTTGAGAGTGGAGGGTGAATGAATGAGTGAATGAGTTTATTTTCGCTCTTTGAAGAAAAATTAACATTAATTAAGTGACAACTATTTACAATATACTAGAATATTTTTAAAAATAATAATTATTACAATAAATATGGATATATAGTATGAATATATAGTATGAATAGTTGTTAGTTAGTATGTTTACTATATTTTTTGAAAGTTAATAGTTATGCAAATTAATTCTATTCTTTAAAAAAATATAGTAAATGAGCATGAAGGCTAAATAAACTGGGGAGTTTTCGAGTTAGCCTCCATTTCTGTAGTATTGAGTTACCAGAATGGAATATCAGGTATTTTAATACTTTTAAAAAGAGCAGAAAAATATAGAATATAGTTTTAGAAATTGAAAAAAATATATATATAATTTAGCAAAAATACATACGAAAAAAGAACTTTTGTATTTAGTGGGTTAGGAATAAATTAAAAGTACAAAAGATGATCACTGAAGCTGAACTCTTTCTTTTGTACTTTTAATTTATTCCTAACACACTAAATACAAATGTTCTTTTTTCGTATGACAACGTTCTTGCAAGTAGGTGTATGATGTAAACAATTGGAATTTTGAATTATATGAAGCAATTAAGTAATAATTGGAAATAGCGTATATGATTGACTAAAAGAAAATATTATTTAGAAAGTTGAGAAATTTGATCAAATAGTAAATACGCTTTCACTTTTTTATCAAATGAAAGCGCATTTAATATTTTTAGGTCAGGTGCGAGATCAGCCCATATTTCAGTGCCAATATAAGAAAGAGATTGTTTGCCTATATTGGTTTTAACTCTTGGTTTGTAGAAATTATCCTTACTTGCATATCGTGTATTGTATGTATGCACATTCTTGGCATGTGTAAACAAATTCTTAAAACTGATTGGCAACATTTCTTTATGCCACTTATGTACAAATTTCAATACGTGTATGCGAAATACATTATGTACTGTCAAGATGTTTAGAAGATTGATGAGAGGTTTTGCAGCGAGGAATCCTTAATTTCTATTGTCATTTGCCATTCTGCATGATAACATTTTAAAAGCTCATTTTTTAACATAATGTGTTGGGCGTAGCTTCATTTAAGAGCTCTTTCTCTTCAGTTACAGTTTTAGGTTTTCGAAAAGTTCTTTTTGGATTTTGTCAGGCCAGTAAACTGCTTTTTGGACCGTTGTATACTGGACCGCACTTTGATATTTTTTTAAGATGTGATATAATTTATTCTGAAGGACGATGTACCTCTTTACCCGGGGGGACTCCCTTATTAAAGGGGGCGGGGTCCTCGTTGGAAATTCTGAAAATGACCCCTAAAATGGATCTGTATTTTGAGATGATGGGCGTGACAGTGATGAAATTTTACCCTTAAGAGGGACCGGAAGGGGATTAAAATAAAAATCAATCTTTGAAAAGAAGCATTGTTGTTGATCTTATACCCTAAAAGGGACCACAAAACTCAGCTGGTGGGCATTCTCGTCGTTATCACCCTAAGCGGGACCAAAACACTGATTTCAAACCCTAAAAGGCACGATGAGGACACCCGCCCCCTTTTATAAGGGAGTCTCCCTTGAATGAGAGTCTTGCAAGAGAATGACCGAGAGAATACAGCGATAACGATAAGAAATCTTGCAAAGTGCGTGTGTTTTTTTAACGCGTAGATATGTATCACACATCAAAATGTCCGTAAAAGAATGGCGTATATCGAATCCATAGCAACTTTTTTAAAAGGGTTTCATTTTAAATATAGCCCATATTGTAACTTGACATTATAAAATTCATGAATAATTAATGAGCAATTGACAAAAGAATTCACGTCCGTGACGGAGGTTGTAAATCTCATACAGATTTCGTCCTGATTTGCATAAGTTTCAACTTGAATTTTCTCGGCCAGATTTACATTTATCTTGACAATTTTAGTAAAATATTAAAGTGCTAGTCTTACGAGTATGACAACATTTCTAAAAATTATACCTTTTAAAACTTCAGATGATGGTTATATCACTGTTAAAATTTTTTTTGATACGAGTCCAGGAAGTTGCTGAGGCCTACTCTGGGGTCCATGTTCGCCTATTACCGCCTATTACCGCCTAATACCGCCTAATACCGCCTATTACCGCCTAATACCGCCTAATACCGCCTGATTCCACTTAATGCCGCCTATCGGTAATAATTCTAAAATCATCTAGTATTATAACATCATTATTTTCCTTTTGGGTAAATCAATTCAAAATATCCGCTATAGAAGGGAATTAATAATTCCTCCTATAGCTATATGGAACAACTGGACCATCGATCCTGACCATGGATGCACATGCATAAATGCATTTAAAATATACTGTAGAAAAAAGGAAGACCGGACATTTCTGATAGTCACTTCAAGTACTTTAGCTATAGTGAGACTTACAAATATACTATTTGTATATTCCTTCACTCTTACCTGCATGTACTTGAAATGTACCAAAAATATGGGTCTGAATTAAAAGGTCAGGTTAGAAAATACCTTCTGTGTGTATGATTATGATTGTCGTGGAGAAATAAGCAATTTATGTAATTGCAATTATAGAAGCCTGAAAAAAATTTGGGACTTCAACGGGATTTGAACCCATGACCTTTGCAGTGCTGGTGCAATGCTCTACCAACTGAGCTATGGGTTCAAATCCCGTTGAAGTCCCAAATTTTTTTCGGGCTTCTATAATTGCAATTACATAAATTGTTTATTTCTCCGCGACGATCATAATCATATACACATCATATAACCGCGGATCAGACCCACATACATAAAATACCTTCTGTTTACTCAATTTTACTAGTTAGAGTGCTTACACTATGCCTATGAAATAAAAACTAAATAGTTACTAACTAATAGTTTTTATTTAGTGACTATTACATGTAGCTATAGTCACTACCTGGAGTCACTATCACTCAACTGGAACAACTTTAGTAACAATACAAAAGGGAAAGCAATGCAAATATTCAAGAGTTTGGAAAGTTAATGCTTTATTTAATAACCTGTGAAACTGGCAAAGTTTACTCATTAGAGTGTAATATTCCGATTCAAACAATAGAAAACAAAACAATTAGACTGTAATAGTACTACATTTTTCATGGGTTTGTGAAAACTACTCTGATGAAATGCAATGTTGAAACAATAAAGTTTGCCTCTATTGAATAAATTATTAACTTTCTATGGTCTTGAGTATTTGGTTTCCCATGTGTATTGTTACTAAAGCTGTCAAAACTATTAGTTAGTATTACTATTTACATTTTATTTCATGGACATTGTGTAAGCACTCTAATTAAACGTTTTAATTCATACTTAGAATTAGCTAAACAATACTAGAGTACAAGCACTAAAAGTGTGCAGCATAAATACCACTAAATACTGCTAAATTCTATTGTTCTCCATTGTCTAATCAACACTATTTACTGCTAAATAGTGCAAAGTGCTGCACACTTTTAGTGTTTGTACTCTATTACGCATTCCTCACGATTGTATAGTGAAATGAAACAAAATGAAATAATAATTCAAGTCAATAATCACTCTTTTTAATGCTGATGCAGTGTTGCTTGTATCACAATATTGTTGATGAAAGTGAGCAAAATGATTCATTGGAAAGAGAACATTGGACTATTAAACGGTGTAAAATCAACGTGTATGTTGCATTACACAATGTTCATCTATTTCACTAGATTAATTATTTTGCAGTCACTCATCGTGTAATCCAGTTGAAGTTATATAATCTTATTTCACAAAGAAGTAAAAAGGTATACTTATCATCAGCCAGGATCCTGTACATTTCCAAAATCAAATCAAGACATCAAAGAGGCAATATCTGGCCGCACATTTTGAAAATAACCTATTTTCCCCATAACTACAGAATTTGTCACTTGTGTCAACTACCATTGTGAAAAGTAACACCGCTGTTCAAGTGTAGTGTGGATTTTAGGTAGGTAATTCATGTACTGTATATTATGTGGTCTCAAGTAAATATGTATGTGTAAATGAAACACTAGTTATGGTACATGAAGTACCAACCTAAATTCCACGTTACTTTTGATCAGCGGTGTTTAGTATTTTGTATACATTTTTGTAGATAAGCATAAAAACAAATTAAGATTATCCACTGAACCATTTGTCTGAGGTTACTGTCAATTTTTCATCTGCAATGCTTCATAACTTAAGTCTTTTCTACTCTAATGAATTGGGAAATCACCATGGAAAAGGTAAGCAAGCTTACTCTAAAAGTGTACACAAATAAACCCGTAAAATACGTACACTTAGATTATTTAAGATTATTATCTAATTAATTCTTCTGTTTTCTATTGAGTTTGAACTTTAACTGAAATATATTATCTTCTTTTTAGTCACCATATAAGACGAACAAATGATAAATGCAGAGAATGTCAGATGTTTTATAAGCTCCATCTGTTCAAAGGAACTTTCTTTAAACTTCACAAAGATAATCATTTTAATTCAGATATATGGTGATTAAAGCCAAATCATAGTGGTGTTTCATTATTCATGTATGTGAAATACACTTAAGCTTATGATGCACTACTATACTCTTAAATTAATCTTATATTTCTATTGTGTTTATTTGACTACTACAGTAATACGTTTTATAAAATGATTCAATATGTTATGAAAAGCATAACATCAGCTAATAAAACTGTTTGTGAATAAAAAATTGCTTGGTGTGCACAAACAAAAATAATTGATGTCATGTGTTGTTATATCTATTTGTATATATTACTTTACAAAATTCTTTTATTTTTTTTATATATTTATGTCATTATATATGTCATATTACCTATAGAATAGACATATCCATACACACACACACATGTATATATATGTCACACTTTTGAAAAATACTATCTAGATATATATATATATATGTATGAATGTTTAAATTACCTAATGTTGCAATATTTTGCTCCTTTTTTACCAACATCACCTAATGTGCCTGATATCAATATAATTTGCTGCAATATTTTGCTCTTTTTGGCCAATACCGCCCAATACCGCCTAATGCTGCCATTAGCCACTGCAACATTTTGCTCTTTTTGGTCAATACCGCCCAATACCGCCTAATGCCGCCATTAGCCGCTGCAATATTTTGCCTTTTTTTGCCAATACCGCCCAATATCGCCTAATGCCGCCATTAGCCGCGGCGGTTTTGGACCCCAGAGTAGGCCTTTGCTGTATTTAGTGTCTGAAGTTCGGCACTTTGCGTCCGCCATTAATCGATCGCGTTCTTCTGAGCCGGCCAGTCATTAAAGGAAGTGACGTCATATGCGCAACGCTTAAATGTTCATTGCTACTAAACCTCTGTTATTTATATTGTCCGATGGTCATATTTCATCAAATGTTTCATTGATTCTTGAATATTTTTACGTCCAAACTCTAAAACATGTCTCCTACAATATGTGTGGTTCAAGTTTGGTCGAATTTGTCTTACAATAACGCCGAAATTTCAATTCATTTCAGTCAATAGACTAAATATGAACAAATCGGATTTGCCCGCACAAAAATAGAAAACTTTCGCAAAGGCATTATCTGCTTGGTTCATTTCAAAAGAGACCAACTTACAAGAAATGTTTACATCGAGGGATGCAAAAGGCAATTTGTATAACGAGAGTGTCTAAAGAATGGAACTAAAGAAACTCATCAGTAAAGAGCGCTAAACTATGCATCATTGTCATAAAAGCTTGCCCTACGTAAAGCAAAAGTGACAAGCATTTGTTGTATCTCGTATTTAGATTTATTGTTTTTTTTTTATCTTCATTATTTCATCAAAAACGCTACACTCCTTTTGATATAAAGAGCTCAGTTTTTTTTACTTCCAAAATGTTATCAAACTGGATTTGATTTGAGTCAGTATGTCAGCCTACGTAAGGTCAAAATGGAAATAATTCCAAATCAAATAACGTATGTTTTACTGATCTAAGAATATGTATTATAAGTTACAGAATTAACAAACTAAACAACCTTTAAAATAATTCGCAGAAAAAAATAAAGACGAAAACTTTGAGTTTGTTTATGAAATGAATATAAATAGTATATAAAGTATATAAATATATAAATAGTAAGCACATATTGCGAGTTGTCAGTGTGGCATTTTATCTCGACTGTTTTACTGACTAGCTTCATGAACGTGCATGGAAAACCGATTTTAACGATTAACAAATTGAAAGAGCTTGCACTTGTGATTAAAAAGCTACATAATTTTTAGAATACTCTAGATAGATTACTTACTTTTGTACACGCTGGTTTGGTTACGGGCGAACAACGGCATGCAAACTATATATGAAGTATTAACTTCGGTTACAACACAAAACGAACAAATCAAGACAACAATTCTAGCATAATAAACGTCTTTTAATGCTTATTCAATACACCAATCAGGCTATGCAGTGTCCTACATCTTTTCCCTACAATGATCGTTATACAGCGACTACACTCTTCATACAGTTGTAAAATACATAGAGAATATTTGCACTCGCAAAATAAACATAAAAGTTCATGATAAATTTCTTAAATATACTGATAGACTTACTAAAGATATAACTTGTAATTGATTATGAATTGCAATTAATGATTTTATATTGATTTCATGGGTTCCCGTAGCTGTTTTTGTTTTTAGTTTCGACTCGAGCTGTTGATCTACAATATCCTTACTATACGTTCTTCTTCCATAGCACAATCTTCTCTCTTTTTTTTACCAACGGCTCTAAATCACTTTCAGACTTCTATCAAGTAGTTGATGATGTTGTTCCATACTTTTTTTCGTCTTTTTTGCGTGGTAATGGTATAAAACTCGCATCAAAAGAGCACGCTACTTCATATAAATATTAGTAAGGAATGTATTGCGACAGAAGCGTCTTGCGCATATGATGTCACACACTAAAATGTACAACCGCTGTACAGTATCAAGATCGAGTAATGGCGGACAAAATTTTAGCGTTTTTGACAGCAATTTTGAGGTGCAATTTTATCCGTTTTAGGTATATATTTAAGGATAGCATACTTAAAAAGTGCGAATTTTGCACCTTGATTTTCGTAAGACTAGCACTTTAAAGAACTAATGTTGGAGTTTCATAAGTACAATACAATATTCGTCTTCGACTCGCCACTGCATATCTTATACAGATCGGCTACTCATATTGTATACTACGAAAGCCAAGAAGGGCCACTCATTTCTAACTTCTACTTTTTGATTTCCCTCTTTGAAATTTCCGACTTTGAGATTTCCAACTTTGAAATTTATGGGTTCAAATATCGGAAGTCATAGGAACTGTAGAATGCTGGGAATTGATCAAGTGATTGTATATGTCATTGATAATAGAGGTCAGATCAGCAGACATGGAACTTCTCTCCAGTAGTTGAGGACGTGTAGGACAAGACCTCTTAGCGCTTTGATGGTTATGAAACACGTTAGTTCTTTAACTGCAGTCCCATATCTTGTCCCTGAAGAGTTTTATGGGATTGTCTCAACTACTTCACAAAATTTTCCACAGTTTTTCTTACATTTTGGACCCTGAGAAGTTCTGTTTTCCCTACTAGTGAGCTCACGATCCCCAAGTATCAACTATACGCAACCTTTTAACTCTTAACCCACGTTTTTTAACCATTTATAGAATTAACAAACCAGATTTACACTAATGTACGCCATTTATATCCACTCACCACGCGCTCTCCATATTCTATTCACAATTATACTAAATACAGATGACCTAACTTCACATTATACGCACATTCTTCAAACTTCACTTTTTCCGACAGTATAACTCCGTATAACTCGTACATTATATCGAAACTTCCACGAAGGATAAAATAAGCAAACACTTCTTCATATACGTTTAATAATAACACTCACAATACACGTACATTTTTATAGAAAATAACGAATTTACAACATATATTTCCTACAAAAAAAACATACATTTTCTAAAAAACAAAAACTTTTAAGTATAATTATATACACTTAAACATACATTTTCCTTTGATCTGAAAGGAAAACACACATTTCAAAGTCGGAAATTTTAAAGTCAGAAATTTCAAAGTCGGAAATCTCAAAGTCGGAAATTTCAAAGTCGGAAATCAAAAAGTAGAAGTCAGAA
Organism: Metridium senile; assembly: GCA_949775045.1. Lineage (NCBI taxonomy): Eukaryota > Metazoa > Cnidaria > Anthozoa > Actiniaria > Metridiidae > Metridium > Metridium senile. The sequence goes on from OX459095.1 coordinate 30,108,014, forward strand.
ATGGGTGGCCCTTCTCGGCTTTCATAGTATACACCTATTTCAAAAAACGTTGTAAGAAGGAGATCTGCCATCGCCAACTATTCCGGCCATGGTCAGCGGTGCAACATAAAAGCGGTAGATAATTTTATCAGATTTTACAAAGAAAATCAAAGTTCTTTTCGAATTATAGAATTCTCGGTAAGGATTTGTCAATTTACATAACTGGAAATATATTATATGACATTAAAGCATTTGATTTTTACCAAACATAGCTTTATTTATTGAATAAAAACCTTTACTTTCGATAGTTCAGTTTTCTTTCAATACATGCTCTGTATTCAGAAATATTCAGATTGTAAAATTGCAAGAAAAACACGAAAAGTGTGATATTCAGAGCATCATTTTTCAAAATCAAAGCTTGTTACCTCATTTACCGTACCAGTTCCATAAACTAAATAGATCATGAATTGCTTGTGTGGAATTTGTAGTCGATCGAACAAGGTTTTATCGTTCCTTTTTAACTTTGAAAAAGCTCCAAATTGAATTGACGTTCGTAAGATGCCATATACTTGCAATCCTTCGTTCAAGTAGAGGTACTTTGTGATGCGATAACTTTGGAACTTCTTCTCAAACTAAGACATGTTTGATACCAAAATGAAGCTAGTTTTCCCAGCACTTATTTACAATAGAGTTTTATGGGATAGCTGTTAAAGAAAAGGCAAACCGTAGCAAGAAAGTTTGGTTTCACCGAGTGCGGGCCTGAGCGAGCTTTGGCTCCCTTTGGCTTTCCTCACATCGTCGACATGTCGTTGTTATTTCCCTTGTAAATTACCATTTTTATAACATTGAACTCTACAAATGTTCAAGAATTACGGTTTGATAGTTGCTTCAACATCCTTTGGTATTAAATTGACTTAAAGAGTCGTATTTAACTTAGTTTTGTACAATCGATTTTGATTCTATCTTGGATTCCCGAATTGTCCATGTTCTAAATGTCGAGGGGCAAGGAGGGGACTGGGTACTAGTTTCAAGATTTAATGCAATTAAGAAATATAGCCCATAGCATGAAAGAGCACATCAAAATATACAATATTACAGAATTACATTATATTCTGTTGAACAATGACCAAGTAGCAGCCTTTCAAATATGTGAAAAATTATAATGAAATGTATAGTTTGGAGGGACAGCTGTCTCTCCAAACCATGCATTCTTTTGTAATTTTATGGATGTTTGAGAGACTATTGCAATCGAAATATACAACAAAATAGCATCAAAATTTGTGATATGGTATATGTTGATGTGCTTTTTCATGTTATGTAGTTTATTTATTAATTGCATTAATTCTAGAAACTAGTACCCAGTCCTCTCTTAGCCCATCCTCGTTTAGAACATGGCCAATCGGTGTTTACTTTCTATTTTACACATGGTATCCGCTGGCCTCGATGACTGGCGGAAGTCCGGAATAGTTGGCGATGAATCTGCAATCTGAGTTTTTTCTCATTAAAAATTCGTTTGCATGCACTTTCTGGCTTCGGATATGGCGATGGTAAATATAAATTTGAAGGTGATAAGCGCAAAAAAACACAAAAAAACATGACCAATTCATTTCAGTCTCAGATAGCAGATTTAGATCTCCTTCTGACGTTTTTTGAAATAGGTGTATAGTACTTAGAATAGTCGCACCATCTCTCTTGTAAAAGTGATCAAACCGTTCGCTTTCAACTCCAAAAGTACGTGTACTTTTTGCACGGAAAGTAGATCGAAATCATTTGATAAGGTCCATAAATATCCACGAACCACGGCTGGCAAGAAAAATATGGCAAAAAGTTAAACTTTTGAATGGGTATTGTCCTTTAAAACTTGCCAGCCGTGGTTCTAACGTGTTGTCATGACAGCGGTCAATCATTTTTTCGATTATTGAACGCTATGAGTCATCGAGTTCAATAATACTTCAAACAATGATACGAAGAATTCCCCAGTTCATTTCAACCAAACAGAAACGAATGAATAATATTTTCGTTTATTTTTGGTCGGCAAAGATTCTTGTTTCAGCTTAATTTGGTTTCATTTCGTACAAGAATTTAAAGACACCATGGCTTGTGTAACAGCCAAATTAAAAAAGGAATTCATAGTATTTTAAAAGCCTTGCTGCCTGCCTCAAAACCAGTGGAAACAAAACAGCACAATCACATAAAGAGTAGTTAAAATTATTTTATGCTGCTTACCAATTCAATAAAAGCTAATTATTATTTCTTACAGCTATCTGAATGGTAATCTTCTGCAAGACGCACCAAAGAACATATTCACGAATCTTACCGAGATTATAGAAATGTAAGTTTTCAAACAGTAGTGAAAATCAAGACGAGCAAACAAATACACCTTTTGCTGTTCATTAGCAGAAAATGTACATTCATTTGAATTGTGCCAATAGTTGTATCAATAGCGCTTAATGTACTTTCATCAACGCCACAAGTAACATCATTAGCGTGGATCAACTTTCAATAACGATATTTGAATATGCAGGTATATTCATGAGTATCAATGGACAATCAATTCCGCATTTGTACGTTCATTGGCGTGGAATGTATTTTCTTTAGCGCGCAATTAAAATTCAATAGAACAAATTGACAAACAGTTGCGTTTATTGACAGTCATTTGCCCAAAAATGAAAATTCATTAGTGCTATTAGCATAGCTATTGACAATCTATAACGTGTTTGGACAATCATGAGCATCAATGAAACATTATTTAGTGTGGATTGAAAAACATTTGCATGATTTAAATAATCAATAAGAGAAAAGAATGGATCATTAGCGTTAGTCTTTTTTTATTCCTTTAAAGAGTGGTTTCAAAAAAATATTTAATTGACAGAAAGCTGAATACAGTACAAGAGACAATTTATGTAATTTATGTAAATTCTTTGTTCGAAAAAAGAAAAAACAATACAGGCAAGTCTTCGGTCAAAGAGAAAGAAATGTGACTATCGTACTCGCTATTTCACCCACCAATGGCCTTGTTTTTCGTTCTTCCATTATCGGAGGGATGAACTCTCAAAGGTTTAACGACTTCCTTGCACAAACAAGACTCAATCGGGACCCTGATGAAAATGTCATTTTCATACATGATGGTACACCAGCCCACCATAATCCAGGCAATCCCGGCGCAAACACTGAACTAAAAAAATTGCCGCCCTACAGTCCATTCCTTAACATCGTGGAACAGGCAATAAGTTCCTTAAAAGCAGCAATTAAAGCAGAATGATAGAGCAGAAGCAAGAAACCAAGGAATTGCTCTAGGCCATTACCGTACACAGCTGCTGTTGGAAGCATAGCAACGTAACATTGGAATGATCACTGTGGTCAATATATGGTTTCGTTCCATGCAGACATATTTACCACGTTGCAGAGAACAAATTCAAGGATAACTTTATCTCTTTGTATTGATTATCGTAATTAAATATTTTTTTGAGACACCTCTTTAAAGGAATAAAAAAAGATTAACGCTAATGATCGATTCTTTTCTCTTATTGATTATTTGAATCATGCAAATGTTTGTCAATCCACACTAAAAAAAATGTTACATTGATGTTCATGATTGTCCAAACACGTTATAGATAGTCAATGACTATGCTAATAGCACTAATGAATGTTCAATTTTGGTTGAAAGACTGTCAATAAATGCTACAGTTTGTCAATACGTGCTATTGAGTTTTAATTGCGCGGACAAGAAAATACATTCCACGCAAATGAATGTACAACTGCGCTATTGATTGTCCGTTAATACTGATGAATGTTCACAAATATTCAAATATTGTTATTGAAAGTTGATGTGGTGTCGATGAAAGTATAATACACGCTACTGATACAACTATTGGCAGGCAGGCAGGCAGGCAGGCAGGCAGGCAGGCAGGCAGGCAGGCAGGCAGGCAGGCAGGCAGGCAGGCAGGCAGGCAGCAAAACTAAACAAACAACAAAAACAAACAAACAACAAAAACAACTTGCATCCAAGCAAGTAAATCAGCCAGCAAGTAAATATATATTTTTATTTCACTGACCAGTTATGATTTTATTGTTGTTTCCCCATAATGTAGTGGTCTCGGCTACAACCAGATTTCAAAGGTTCATCAAGATCTGTTTAAAACTTTGACAAACTTGAATCGCTTGTAAGTAGCTAGCCAATATTTTAAACTTCGTTAGCTACAATCTTTTTATAAACGGAATAGACGGAGTTGACAATGCAATTGGTCTCGTAGATATTTAGCAGGGAACAAGCTGACTAGGATTCCACAAGGGATATTTCATGACAACAAAAAACTAACATATATGTGAGTATCCTCAGTAAACATGTCATGGTTAATATTTACTATTTTTGAGATAAAACTTTCAGAGAATGTTTGTCATGACATTCTCTTTTGAATTCTTGTGTTCTACTTTGTATGTGTGTGTAGCCAAGAGGCTAGGAATTGACAGCCAAAGTAGTATTTATTCTATAGATGCTATTGTAACTTTTTTTTATCATCACTCATAGCTCATTTGAGAATAACTATCTTACCGATCTACCAAAAGACATGTTAGCTGGGATGACTAATCTCCAAATTATGTAAGTACCAATGTATTCTTCTTAGTAGTGTATAATCATTATACATGTATACACCTATCTCATTAAAATAATTAGTTACCAAAACCCGACAAAGCTGGGACTGCAGAGGATCATGGAAAACACATTTTAACAGAGTAAAGCTTTTTGACGAAAATTTAAAGCTGGTGAATTCTCAGAGGAAGCGAAAATGTAACTTTATAATTATAATTTTAACAATATGTCAACTGAACTTGAAAAACATTCCTAGCCATAATCATTGCCGGTCTCAGCTTTATAGCTTTTAGGTAACTAATCCTATTGAAATACGTATATGGCAACGACCCCAAATGGACCTAATACCAAGCAGTATATGACCGGTTTTTAATTCAAACTTGGTAGTGGATAAATCATTTCCAATGAATACAATATATTTTATAGCGGAGCTCCGCGCGGGCCGAAGGAGCACCATACTTTAGAAAAAATGTTAACCCATCTAGTTGATTTTTCGTCGACCGACACAGGTAGCCCTATTCTGTCCGTACGTCCTTCCGTCCGTCCGTGTACATCGCGATTTTGATTGGCTACTTATTTATGGCGGGAATTGAAGAGGGCGCGCGCGTCAAAATATCCTTCCCTGGGAAAACGTTTTCTCGACGTTTTATCAACTTTTTTATCGCTTTTACTTAAGCTTTCTTCAATTTCAAAAAATTTGCCAAAAGAAAAAGAAAACGAAATTAAGAAGGGAAAAAGACAGTTAACAGAAGAGGAAAAGACAAGAAGACAAGAAAGAGAAAGAGAACGGCGAAGGAGTTTCAATGAAGAACAGCACAGGCTTGAAAGAGAAAGAAAACGAGATTGTAGACGAAACTTGTCAGACGAAAAACAGAGAAAATGAACGCCAAAGAAAAAGGGTTTCGAGAACGAACGTTTCGGAGGAAAACAAAGAAAATGAACGCCAAAGAAAAAGGGTTTCGAGAGAAAACTTTTCCGAGGAAAACAGAGCTTTCATTAATACTGACAAAATATCAACGGAGAAAGATGAATTTCGAGGAACATAAAGAGAGTTTTGACCGAAGAAGAACATAAACTTGAAGGACACAAAAACGAAGAAATTATACTAAAGAAAAGCAAAAGACTGATTCCAAAAGATCAAGAAAACGTATTTCTAGATACCTCCGTGGAAGAATATTAAAAGACTACAGCAATTTAAAAAAAATGATAAAGAAGCAACTTTGTTTGATATGAAAACTGTCTTAGCACAGTTTATTGAAGGATTTTCAAGCTTGACAGTTAAACTATGAACAATGTTTAATCAATCAAAATTCAAGTACATAAATTTATTCGTCAAAATATGATCACTGTCGACGTCATTGAAGAGTAGAAAACTCAGGAAAATACAATCACCGATAAAGTAAGTTCAAGTTTAATTTTTGTTTCAAGTTTTTGAGAGACTTAATACTGAAAAACTGTTTGATATAACGAGCGTGAAAAAAACAACACACCTAAAAACTTAATTAATATAATTAAGGCTCAAAAAGGAAAAATTCGTTCTCTGTTTTATTATAGAAACAAAAGAGAAAAGGTTTAAAATCCTTTGTGCATGTGTAAATTGTACTTTTCGTAGCCTTTTTTCGATTGAAAAAGTTGTTTATTTATGTACTTTAACCTCATCAACGGAAAACATCAAAGATGAATCGAAATACAAACATAATTTAAAATTGGTTGAAAACTTCTTTTTATTTAGCAATATTGACTATTTTATGCTTACGAAACGAGCTTTTTTAGTAGTTTTTACTTCAAAGTCGTTAAAGTTTTTGTTTTACACAAAGTTTTTCATATTAAAATACCTTGTTTTAAAATCCTTGTCTTTTCAAATCGATCTTGTGTTGGTAGAACTTATAATTCTTGAGGCTTTTAATTCCATTTCAAAAGAACATTTTGTTTTGTTTTAAAGATTTGCCATGACTACTTTTTAGTAAATCTAATACGATGAAAAGGTTTTAACCTTTTCTAACCGGAATCCTAACTAACTTTGGAAAATAAAAGAAGGTAAAAAGCGGCCGTAAAACGACTGTTCAGCCACAGCACTTTTTCAAGGCGTTATCAAAAGCAAAATAAGCCTAATGACTTAAAAATAAAACCGATAATAATAAGGCTATTCACACTATCGTTTGGGAATGGTATTTTCCATCAAAAACATTTCTGAACACTTTTTTGTCTGAACAAAACTATTGACTGAAGTGACAGTTGAAAATTTGAGAAAAAGATGAAAAAGTGCATAGAATGAAAACGATAACCAACCTAAGAAAAGGCAGTGAGATTTATTACAATTTTTTACTTACATTAAATCAATTTCCATTCATGAATTGTCCATTAACATGCTTTTATGGGACTTTTTTCAATGAGAAATCTCCGCCCCTCGTGTAAATGACAAACTTTCCTTTTTGCGCGTTGCGTTACATGATGGCGTCATCTACATCGATAGCCAATGAGGTTTTTGACATTATGTCAATCAAAAAGTGAGCGAGAAATATCTTACATTTACTGGCTTTTTCAGGGCTTTGTTTTGATTCCCTCTCCGCGCGCTGAATCTTCGAAAAGTTATATTTTTCGATTAAAGATGTATAGAAATTTAATACAATAAAAAGTTAACAGTTAACAGTTTTTTTATATATTTTATTGATTTTTTGATAGTTTTTTACACTTACATAAACACAATTACAAAAGACTGAAAAAGTATAACGATATAACACTATACTAATAATACATACATTAAATATAACGTTTTTTGGCTAATTCGTTATTAAATTATATTGACTAAATTATGAATTAAGCTTTGGATTTTCTCATATTTTTTCAAATGAGTGTATAGCTTGTTATTTTTTGCAATGATGTATTCGATTTTTTCATAGTCTATTAGATTTATTTGATAATATTTAATGACAGGTAGTAGCTGTTTTTGTTTGCAATTATAAAGTACATATTTGTATAGTAAAAATAAGAAACCTTCCATAGTGTCTTCAGAACTCCCTATTAATGAGAACATTTTTAAGGAGCTCATGGAGGTCAGTCACGCTTTCAAGAGCTCCGCTTAAATTCTTTCTATCGTCGGAGTTATTTTGAGTATTTTGTGCCTGGTTAGATGTTTTAAAACAGGCTATGTTAACGAGACAATCAAAGAAAGGAAAAGATAAGTAAAGACCAAGAAAACGCGGTTATGGCGACCTCTGAAGCTGGCCAAGATGAAATCACACCTACCAATAAAGAAATTTGGAAACTCTTACTCGACATTCAAGCCAACACGACCAAACTACTAAACGATAACCAAGAACAGCGTCGTTTATACGAAGAGCTTAAAGATTCGCTAAATTTCGAGACGGAGAGACGTGGAGTTCTAGAAAGCAAAGTGGCAAGTCTTGAGAAAGAGCTACGCGAAGCGGTAAGTTCATTTAATATATCAGAAGCGAAAAGGCAACAAGAGGAAAGAAAATTAGATGACTTGCAACAATATTCAAGAAAGTACAATTTAGAGATAAGTGGAGTACCTCGGAACGTCAACCTAACAGATAAAGAAGTGGTACTATCAATTGCCGAAGAGCTAAAGGTTGACATCAATGAGAGGGACGTGGATATTGTACATCGTTTGAACTCGAAGAAAGGGACTTCTCCGATCATAATTCGCTTCACCAACTACACTGCAAAACAGAAGTTGTACAAAGCAAAGAAGCATCTACGAAACAAAGATTGGTCACTTATATTTGGAGAATCTATGACTATTTATTTCAATGAAAATCTAACGCAAAGTCGAGGCAAACTTTACAAGGAGGTAAGAGCCACAGTTAAAGCTAAGAAGTATTATAGTTGTTGGACGATAGACGGTAAGATCTTCGTAAAGAAGACCAGTGAAGCAACTCCAAAACAAGTCAACGAGTTTGAAGACATTAACAAACTATAGTCGATATATAACATAATTATATAATTTATACTAAATAGGCTGAACTGTGTACTAAAAATATATGAACTCCGGCGTATATAGATATATAACTGCTTTAGTACCATCATTTTGCATTCTGAGTTATTATTCCGCCTCATCTTTTCAATCGTTTCAATTTTCTCAAATACAAGTCAATGAGTTTGAAGACATTAACAAACTATAGTCTAATTATATTGCCATTATATAATTTATACTAAATAGGCTGAATTGTGTACTAAAAATGTATGAACTCCGGCGTATATAGATATATAACTGCATTAGCACCATCATATGCTTACTGAGTTATTATTGCGCCTCAATTTTTCAATCGTATCAATTATCTTAAATTTTCTTTTTTCTATTTCATGTAAAACGTCTAGCTTAATTTATTTATCATTAATTCTCTTTTTCTGCTGTCGCATTTGTAAGTGTTGTAAGTCCTTTAATATGCAATTTATTCTTTTTGTTTTGTTCGTACTGTGGGCGTACTCTGATTGTCCAATGTTTGTTTATTTTTCTTCCCTGCGCTTTTTCGGGTTTGGTTCTGTTACTTAACAAATGTCTAAATTCAAATTTTCAGTAGTTTCATTGAACGTTCGGGGCCTACGGGAATATAGAAAGAATAGAAAACTTTTCAATTGGCTCACAAAACACGGTAGTGAAGAGGGCGTATCTTTCTTACAAGAGACTCACAGTTCCATTGAAATTGAAAATGCATGGTCAAAGAGAACTCGAGGAGAATTAATAATGTCTCATGGGACTTCGAAAAGTAGAGGCACCGCAATGCTTTTTGGAAGCAAACTAGATTATAAAATAAAAGATCAAAAGATAGATAACAATGGTAGGTTTATTATAATCTTAGCCGAAATACAATGCAGTAATTTTTTGTTGATTAACTCCTATCTACCAAATTTTGAGGAGCAACAGGTTGCATTAATGAAAGAAATAGTAGAGATAACCAGTACCATTTTAGATATTCCAGTGGATACAACTACTATATGGGGAGGTGACTTCAACTTTATTTTCGACGTGGATATGGAGGTATCGGGAGGTAATCCGAAATTAAAGAAAACATCTATAGAAACTATCAAAACAATTATGCAGGAATGTGACTTATGTGACATATGGAGATTAAGAAATCCAGATACCATACGATTTACATGGAGGGGGGCGGGTCAAGGTAGATGTAGTAAGACGAACCATTACATCCATTGTAGACTTGATTACTTTATTCTATCAGATGAATTACAGCCTTTTGTTGAAAAGTGTGACATTATCCCTGCCCCTTCTACAGATCATTCAGCCATCATATTGCACTTAAGTTCATTCGAAGGAGGTAAAAGAGGCCCCTCTTTTTGGAAATTAAATAACTCTCTCTTAGATAATCAGGAATACGTTAGTGGCCTTCAAGGTCATTTAAGAGCAATAAGACAAAATTTAGAAGAGGAAGGGATTACAAGCCAACAACTAAGATGGGAATTTACTAAATATGAGATTCGCAAGTTTTCTAATATACAAATTAGGTAATACCTAATAGCGGAGCTCCAGTTTATATTGTTCTTACAACATCAATATGTGTATGTAAATAGTTTTTGTGCATGGGCCATGCCTAATCTAAACTGTAATTATTTTAGTTATGTAACCGCAAAAGACAACTACAAAATCATAGATATAGGTGGAACGGACTTTTAATTTTATTTACTTTATGAGCAAATAATAATCTGCGATATATATATTTTCGATAAAAATTCAAAAACCTTATTTTTCACGCATACAGCGTACTATATTTTTCAATAATTTTATGCTCAAATTATGAAAAAGGTATTTTGAAAAAGGCATAATGAATTATTGACTAAAAAATCCAACCCAACCCATTTTTATTTTTAAAATATGAACCTAGAAAAAAAACTTCGATATCACTATAACGTTTTTAGAGAAACAAAATTAGGGGTATCCACGCGTTTTTGAAAAAGATATGAATTTTCAGATTTTACTTTTTGAGATCAAATCGTACAAAAATTCGTGACAGCGTGAATTGTGTCACGCACGACACACCGTGCATGATAAAGTCCCATAGACAAAACGCTGAGAAAAATCAAGATTTTGAGCTTCAAATTGACAAAAACGTTACTTGAACAAGTACTTATTAGGATGGTAACTATGTATTTAAAGGAAAAAAGGGAATTCTATAACATTTCTTTATAAAAAAAAAAACACCTTTTCATGGAATCAAATTTACAATTAAAAAAAGTAGTCATGGCAAATCTTCAAAATTCAAACAAAACAAAAACGACCTGAAACGGTTCTTTTGAAGTGGAATTAAAGACCTCAAGTATCAGTTCTACCAACACAGGAACGATTTGAAAAGACAAGGATGTTAAAACAAGGTATTTTATTATGAAAAAAATTGTGTAAAACATCATTTTGTTCTGTAAAAAAAACTTTAACAACTTTGAAATAGAAACTATATTGTATTCTAATTCATCTTTAATGTTTTCCGTTGATGAGTTTGTGAAAAGCACATCAATAAATCCCTTTTTGAATCGACCAAATACCACAAAAAGTACAATTTACACACTTGTAAACATCGTGTTATGTACGGTTTGTATCTCAAAAAGTAAATCAAATGGAGATAAACGTTTTCTTTTTTCTTTCTATAATAAATCAGAGAACAGATTCTTCCTTTTTGAAGCTTAATAATTATTTCAAGTTTTTAGGCCGTGTTTTTTCACGCTCGTTATCAAACAGTTTTTTCTCAAAAAACTTGAAATAAATAATCCGTTGAACTTACTTTATCGGTGATTATTTTCCAAAGGTTTTCTTCTTCTCAATGACATCGATAATATTTTGACGAATACATGAATATACTTGAATCAGTCTTGATGAATTAAACATGGTCATATTTAAACTGCCAAGCTTGAAAATCCATAAATAAACTATACTGAAGGAAGCATTTTGAAGATAGTTTTCATAACGAATAAAGTCGCTTCTTTTTCAATTCTTTTACGTTGCTGTAGTCTTTATTCTTATACGAAGTTTTATCTACAGACAAGTATTCTTGGCCTTTCAGTCTTTTCCTTTTGTTGAGATAAATTTCTTCATTTTTGTCTCCTTGAAGTTTATTTTCTTCTTTGGTAGTCTTTATTCTTCAAAGAAGTTTTATCTACAGACACGTTTTCTTGGCCTTTCAGTTCTACTGTTCAATTTCTTCATTTTTGTATCCGGCCCAAGTTTATTTTCTTCTTCGGCCAAAACTATCTTAATTTGATTCTTCGATGTTCATATTTCTCAGTTGATATTTTAAGTATTGTATTTTGTTGTTGTTTGTTTGACTTTTTTTGTCGATAAAAGAACAACCTTCGGGCTCTGCTATTCGGCGCTCGCGCGCGCATCACTTTCCCGCCGAAATGTAACAGCCAATCAGTATCGCGATGGGCACGGACGTTGTACGGACGTGCGCGCCCGCGATCCTATGTGGTGTCCATGAAAAATCAACTCGATGGGTTACCATTTTTTCTTAAGTATGGTGCTCCGCTTGCGCGGGCCTTCGGCCCGCGCGGAGCTCCGCTATAAAGTTTTCTAAAACATTAGCTCTCAAACGAAGACAGGACTATAAACAAATCGAAAATGAAATTATGGCGATTGAGAATAATGCAGAATGGGAAAAGAATAAAGAGTATTTAGTAATGCATGATGAATTAACAAAGAAACTGGAAGAACTGAGTGACTATATTACGAATGGAATAATAATAAGGTCTAAGGTTAAATGGTACGAACTAGGTGAGAAAAGTAATAAATATTTTCTAACTTTAGAAAAACGTAACAAAGCAAAAACACATGTTAAAAAGCTTTTAGACAAGGATAGAAATGATCTTACGCAAGAAATGGAAATATTAAAAGAAATTGAAAAACATTTTAGCAAACTATTCAAATCAAGGACATAAAAAACAATAGAAAATTGTAGAGATTTCTTAAAAGATTATCCTGTTCCAAAACTAAGTGAGTTGGATAAAATGGAATGTGAAAGACATATTACGGAACAAGAATGTTTAACAGCATTGAAACAGATGGGAGCGTCGAAGACACCAGGTAATGATGGACTCACAAAGGAATTTTACATATGTATGTGGAATGAGATAAAGGATGATCTGATTAACTGTTTAGAAAGCAATTTTGAAACTGGGGAATTGACAACTTCGCAGAAGCAAATAATAATAACTTTACTAGAGAAACAAGATAAAGACACAAGATTTTTGGATTCCTGGAGGCCAATTAGTTTAATAAATGTGGATATAAAAATTTGTAGCAGAGTTCTAAGTAAAAGGTTACCCAGTCTTATCCATACGAATCAATCAGCGTTTGTGAAGGGTAGAAAAATTGATGAACTGTTATTAACGATACAAGATGTAGTGGAATATGTAAAGAAAGAAAATTTGCCATTATTATTGTTTGCAGCCGACTTTGAAAAGGCCTTTGATTCAATTGAGCATAACTTTATAATTGCAGTATTAGAACATTTTAATTTTGGTGAAAATTTCATAAGGTGGATAAAACTTCTCCTGATGGATAATATAAGCTGTGTAATAAATAATGGTAAAGTGACTAATTTTTTTCCAATTCAAAGGGGGACAAAACAAGGTGACCCGATATCACCATACATATTCATATTGGTTATCGAAATATTGGCGACAATGATTAGACAATCATCAGAAATAAAAGGCCTCGAATTGAAACAAAACGACGTAAAAATGTTAATTTTTGCAGACGACACGACGTTTTTCCTCAAAGACATCAATTCATTCAACAAGGTACTGAAATTGCTCAAAGAGTTTTCCGCTTTTTCGTCATTAAAGATTAATTCTAATAAATCTGAAGCAGGTTGGTTAGTAAAAAGCAATAACGACAGGGAAGATACTATTGAAAACACAGGAATTAAATGCATAAACTTCGAAGAAAATGGCATAAAAATCTTAGGCATGTTTATATCATATGATAAAAATCTACACTACAATAATAATTTACAAAGAGTGCTAACAAATTTCAAAACAATCCTTTCGATTTGGAAAACAAGAAGTTTGACTCTATATGGGAAAATTCAGGTACTACGTTCACTCGCTTTGCCAAAGTTATATTACGTCTGCACTAAAATGTACGTAAGTTCGCAATTTATACAAATAGTGGAAAATGCAATGAAAGATTTTATTTGGAATGGAAAGAAACCAAAGATAAAACACAGCACACTGATAGGTGATTATCTCCAAGGAGGGCTAAAACTACCAGATTTTCAGGCACATCTAAAAGCAAGGCAAATCAGCTATCTTTTAAAACTTTTGAAGAACTATAAAGAAGAAAAAACATTTACTCTAATTCCTGGGCTTTACCTAAAAACAATAGGTGGTCTTGGTCAAGTTTCGACTAATTTTGATAGTCTAAGAATACCAAAATGTGCCTCGCCTTTTTTAAAACAAATACTCTCAACATGGTCAGATTATGTTAAAATAAACCCTGAAGGAAATCTATCTTTAATTTTAAACCAATCAATTTGGAATAATAGCTATATTAAAACTGACAAAACATCCATATATTATAATTTTATGTCCGAACTCAATATTAATAAAATAAAAGACTTATGTGACAATAACGGCGTTTTTTCATGGACATTTGCAAAAATCATCGGAGTACAAGATAAAGACTATCTTAGATGGGCAGGGATAAATCAGGCTATACCAAAAACATGGATAACATACATAGCACAACATCAACAAAATGTTGGGGAAATCAAAAATCAAACTAAAAATAAATTCGCTTTAAGAGATGAATTAATTTCCATAGAAAATATGACGACCAAGGTAATATATGATCATATTATTCAAGGAGAATTCAAAAAACCAACAGCTCAATCAAATTTAAATGCAAGAATAGGTAATACTTTGGTAATAGAATGGGAAAGGGTTTATGATAGAATATATAAAACGACAATAGATACTTATTTAAGAATGTTTCAATACAAGATATTGAACAACGTATTATATCTAAATTATGACCTACATCGCTTCAAGATAATTAATTACTCCTCTTGTTCTCTATGTCATGTATATCCGGAAACGATCGACCATCTTTTTGTTGAATGCATTGAATCCAAAAACTTTTACTTTATAATACGTAATTGGGCAGAAGAATTCGGAATCAATTTACCGAGTTGTATCATGACTAATATAATATTAGGTGTTGACGATACATTAGTAAACTTTATCATTTTGTTGTATAAATTTACACTATATAAAGTCAGAGAAAAAACAAATCCGTTAGTATCATTATCTTTATTCAAAAATCAACTAAGACAATACAAAAATATTGAATACAAAGTGGCTCTAAATACGAACAAATTAAATGTACATATCAAAAAGTGGGACAAATTTCTTACCTTATAAACATTTAAAATCAAATTTGAGCACAGGGAAGTTATGTGTTTTTTTTTTTGGTTAGTGTGTGTGTGGTGAGTGCGTGTGTTGTCATGTATTTATGTGTTTTTTTTTTTTTTTTTTTTCTTCTCTCTCTCTTTTTTTTCAATTATATATACAATAAGTTGTTAATTTATCCAAATAGTACTTTATCTTTATTGAGTAACGAGAATTATGTTTAATTTATGTGAAAAATTATTTAAATAATCTTCTAGTGGATAACACTTAAAGTTTTATCCTCCTTAATTGTAAATAATAATAACTGTATTAAATATTATTTGTGAATAAAAGATTTAAAAAAAAAAAAAAAAAAAAAAAAAGAGAACATTTTTAAAACTTAGCTCTGGTATTAACTTTACATTTGCGCTGCTTAGCCATTGGTCCTTTGATTTTACACATTCGACAAAAAAATGTTTCATAGATTCGTTTGATGTTTTACAAAATGTGCATAAAGGCGAGTCCACTATTTTAAATTTATATAACTTCATGTTTAAGAATAAACAGTTATTCAGTATCTTATATTGGAATTCTCTTAATCTAAAATTATTTGTTAAGATATACACTCTTTGATAGACTGATACCCACTCAATGTCCTTATTGCCCAGAGGCTCGGCAAAATACGTAAGCAACTCGTAAAATATCAGCCCGTAATACCCAAGAAAATATCTAATAAGTGGTATTTTCATGCACATATTGATGTTGTAAGAAAAAATTAAACTGGGAGCTCCGCTATATAGAGGATATTACATGGGCGCACGGAGATAGGAATTTTATCTTCGAGTGTTGATAAGATATCCCACGAGTGAGCGAAGCGAATGAGTGGGATATCTTTTCAGCACGAGAAGATAAACTTCATATCTCCAAGCGCAGATGTAATGTTCTGTTTATTATATAACAGATTGAAGAAAATTAAAAAAAAAAAAAAAGTTCATTGGTTGAGAGTGATATCACACATGTGCGATATCAATGATATCTTCATGACTAGGATAGGCTTTTTATCTAGTTGATATCACTCGGTATACCACTATATGTTATATAATAATAGGTATTACCTAATTTGTATATTACATTTTAATCACTTGAAACTATGCTTATCAACAATCTGAAAAAATATAATAAATAAATAATTGACTGAATAGATGAATGAATGAATGAATGAATGAATGTATGGGTGGATGAATGAATAAATAAATAAATTCATTGATTAATAAACAAATGAATCAATAAATCAATGAATAAGTAAATAAATACAATTTTATCCTACCTATTTTCGAAATTGAAAATAGAAGTTGATTCTTCTTTCAGTGGTTTTAGTCGAAACAAGTTGAACAATCTATCTGATGATTTCTTTAAAGACACAAGAAGACTGGAGGTCATGTAAGAGTTAATAACAAACATTTTAAAATAGTTTCGAAATATCCAGGATAGCCAATAACTGTTTAAGTTGTACATTAATCTCAAATACCGGCTGGGCGAATTGTTTTTAAATAGCAACACCCCTTGCATACTTCTGTTACAAGATTGCTTCCGATACAAGATTGCTTACAATTTAACTATAGCTCACGGTAATTTAAAAAATGTACACACTATCAAACAATTGAAAGTAAAACGCTTTAAAATTCAAAGGGCTGTAGTAAAATTGGCAAATACCAAATAAGAGGACTGGGTACTAGTTTCCCTAATTAATGTAATTAAGAAATTATCTCATAATATAAAAGGCCAAATCAACACAGCGGTCAAACGACTACGCATGCGTGGCAACATTTTCACAGCGGTAAATTTGCCATTGTAAACATTAGGAGTTTCGGACTACAGCGTTTAAAGTCAATTTATAAAAAATTCCCTGAATATATAAGCTTCAAGTTTCGTGTACATGACCTTTGTTATATTTTAAAGCTAACACTTTTATATTTTTCTTTATATTTTGAGAAAAAAGCGTTGAAAGTCGTACACTCCATCATTTTTAAAAGAGTCCATACGAATGTGAGATTTGTGTGCTCATTTTACTTGTTTTTTTCGCGCATGCGTGGTCGTTTGACCGCTGTGTTGGCCAAATAAAGATATGTAAGATTCCTGAGATGTGGTGCTTTTGGTTGGATATTGAGTGAGTTACAGCCATTCAAAACTGCCCAAAATTACAAAGGAATGTATGGATTGGAAGGACAGGCGTCCTTCCAAACCATACATTTCCTTCTCTTTTTAGGCATTTTTATGAGACTGTATCTTGGCCAGAATACAACCAAATGCAACCAAACTCAAGAATCGTTTCTTAATTACATCAATTAGGCATTAGTACCCAGTCCATTACTCGTTTTGGTATTGGCCAATTAAGTCAAATAATATATTATACGCTATCGAGGCCGAGGTTGTTCGATGAGAACAGTGAAAAGGTCTATTGGTAGAGCTGTGTATTGGATCGCAGAGCCCATTGGTTCGAATCCTGTCGAAAACGTAAAAAAGGCTTTTTCGTGCTTTTCGAACGCAATTGCTATAATATAACCTAATTTAACCAGCGAGCCAAATGCCAAGCGCGCGGGCTGCAAATGTATTTACAACCCTGCTTCTGATATTAATGAAGACTCTGCATAATTATTGTATATTACTGATAATGATAAAGACATGACTTTTGTCTTACATATTGTTTATTTGTAGTCTTTGTAGCATCGCTTGCATTCTCGCTGTGCTCAGACGCAAAATAGTGCTGATCGTCTTCTTCAAATACTCTCCTCCAAATGTCATGTTGTTGCCATATTATTGTTTTTTTCAGATTTTTAGGAATGAACAATCTTCGTCAAATCGTTAACATTAAGAATAAAAGACTGTTGACGTTCTTGTAAGTCATAGATTGCTATTTACATGTATATGTACTGTGTGGTGCAACTCTGTGTCGGACATTTTCCGCAACGACGTCTCATCACGCAGTCTCAAAGCGAATGGCTTGTTTGGATAACTGACACGGTTACGGCGCAAATTACAGTCACGCAATATAAAGTCATAATACTTTTTGGTATTTTTTATATCTTTATTCTACGAACAGAATGTTTCACCAGAACAACATTTCCTCTTTGAGCCGCTCATCGATGAGGTCCCTCACTAAACTAGAAAGCCTGTAAGTATCAACATTGTAAACGATTATTTATGCCCAGTCGCAGTGGCATTAACAATAGTCCCCTCCACAGTTCCTGCCCCATTTGAAAGTGGCCAGGCCTTTTCATCGAAGCGAGACGAACGTTGAGCTTGCAATGATAGAGGCCTTTTAACACCTTGCGGGACTATTTATCGAGTAAATCTATTTATCGAGTCGGGATCCGAATTAGGATCCGAGTTAGGATTTGAGTTAGGATTCGAGTTAGGATTCGAGTTAGGAATATAATGTTTGCTTTTAAAACAAATGAAGTACAAAATAAACTGTTTGGAAACCCACAATCATTATTTCAAGGCTGTGTAATTAACATTTCTTCAAGTTCAAGTACTGTTTTTTCTCGCCGGGTAAGCATAAGACCTCTTGGTGCCAAACGGTTATGAGACACGCTAGTCTATTTATTGAAGTTCCTTACCTTGTGCCTGACGAGTAGTATTAAACTCTTCCGACGACTATTAGAATTTTCATTTATTTTCTATATGAGCTCACCATAGATTTACACTCATTTCTAACCACCATTTTACACATACGCAACTTTGCTTTTGCACATACTTTAACCTTACATTCTCACTTTTACAAGATTAAAATTCATTTTGCCACATACAAAATACGAGAGACCCACGATGACCATACAATAATATATCGCATAATGACGTCACTATTTGACACATGGCTGCAACCCTGAACGCGACGAGTATGCTAGCCTCTGTTTATATAATGACTACTTGATATGATAGCTCTTGTTTTGTATTCCCAAAAGAAAAGAAAAAGAGTTATCCAGGCTAACTCGCCTCCATTTAAATAGTCTTTGATTCACATCGGGTTTCAGTATCATCATGCAATAGGATTTTGTGCAGCGCGACGACTCGGAGTCGGCGTGACTTTAGGTCCAGGCAACCGCTTTCGGCGTGGAAGTTTTCAAACTCATATATCAGCTAGGAAAATCCTTTCAACTGTGTTTGAACATCCATTACAAGAGGACTGCCGCTTAGAGTTCGAGTTTAAAGAGAACGCAAGCTTTGATAACTTAACTTAAGGCCATTCAGCGTCTTGTTTTTTAATTGGAAATATATTACATGTTCAATATTTATCGAATCCTTACTCGGATCCTAACTGATGTTGTGGACGAGAATCGTGGTAAGATCTATAAACTGTGCTTAGCAACCAACAATTATGATTGCATGCTCCGGTCGTTTAATCGCAAATCACTGCGGTAACTCCGACCGTCTTTGCTGAAATCGGCGAATAAGAAGATAGATATCAGAGAGTCAAAAAGCAGCCGGGACAATCCTATGCGCATGCGACAAAGAAAGTAAGCGGATTTCCTTTGTCAGGCGGGAAATATTAGAAATCATGCATGGCGACCGCTTGAGATACTGTTTGATAAAGTTTTTTGTTTAATAAACGAGCAGGAGTGTTTTATCATGTTTAAAACCACGAGGCGTAGCAGAGTGGCTTTAGTACTATTTAAAAAAACAAGTAGCAGTGTTTTATCACGTATAAAATCCCGAGGGCGAAGCCCAAGGGATTTTATATCTGACAAAACACGCGCTGCGAGTTTTTTGAAGAAGATGGCGTCAAACGGTTTATGTTTGCAAAATGGCGCCGTTGGAGTAAAGTCGTCTCCCTGGCTGTCTTGTGTTGGACTCCAGGACCTACCAAGGCAATTTTGGCAATTTTTAATCTTTAAAGAAAGCAATCGGTGCAAAAGGCTGCTGGTAGGTCGGGATGGCTCGACACATAAAAAATCCTTAAAAAACAAGGACTGGGTGAAACGCTGTCGAAAATTTGCATATCTACCCGCAATCCTTTGCAAACAAGTTTGAGGAAAAAACGTGCGCGAGCGAGTCGTTCCAAAGAAACAGCTGTTTCTCGGTTTGGGGAGAAACAAGCACCATAATGACAAGTAGTAAGACCAAAATTTGGTACAAATGTAAAATTTTTGCCTGAACTAGATGTTTTCGTCTATTAAAATTAGAAAGAATGTACGATGTTTTCCAGTTCTCTTCTCTGAAGTGAAAATGTGCAGTTTTAAATTCACCTTCAAACAAGGGACAATATTCTTCACAATTCAATACCTGAGTGATTAGTTTTAGCGTTAAATGCTGCAACATTTATCAGATAACACACAAAATTCGTCATTAACACAGTGACTATCAAACTGAGAACGGTTCCATTTTTTAAAGAGCAAGGTATCCAAATATGTACGATTGGTCCCTAAAGGGTTAAAAAACACATTAGTAATTCATGACCATTTTTGTCCAATATCGATGAAACAAAAGAAAACGGAAAAAAGCTCGGATACAACCAAGCAGAAGATCTTCGGTTCGAATCCTGGCATTGGCACTCAAATACTTTTTTCCGCCAAAAATCTAAAAGTGAATTATTAATGAGTTTTTATAAGACTTGCTCAAAAACTCATTAATAATTCATGAGAAATTTAGGTTGGAGTTTTTGAAGCCGTTTAATAAACTCGCAGATCGTGTTTTATCAGGTCTAAAAACACTTGGCTTCGCCTCGTGGTTTTAAATCCTGATAAAACACTCTTGCTCGTTTATTAAACTATACATAAAACACAACCTGCGAGGTTATTGAACGGCTTCAAAAACGCAAAATATGGACATTCTGCTATTTATTTTTAAAGAAAAAAATTAAAAGTTTGAATGTTATGGTGAAATTTTAGTATAGTTTATTAAAAAATTCATGAATAATTAATGAGACATTTTCAAAAGAAATCATGACCATGACGAGTGTTGTAAATCTGATACAACACTAGTGTTGTATATCCTGATTTGCATAAGTTTTAACTGGTAATTTTACGGCAAAATTTATTTTAATCTTGAAAATTTTGGTTAAATATGAAAGAGCTAACCTAGACATTTTTTAAGTAGTTTACAACATTCGCGTCCGTGTTGTATCGGCGATACAATCGCGCGCCTTCGGCTTGCGATTGTATCTGCCGATACAACACGGCCGCTCATGTTGTAAACACTACATAAACGAGCAGGAGTGTTTTATCAGGATGCGAAGCCAAGTGGTTTTAAACTTGATAAAACACGATCTGCGAGTTTATTGAACGACTTCAAAAAATCCAACCTATATTTTGTGTTTTTTGTAAAAAAAAATCAAGGATTTATGAAAGATTATTAGAGAAAATTAATTTTAAAGTTTATGTAAATTAGGGTGAATCAGTTAAAACACTCGTCACAGTTACGATTTCTTATGAAAATGTCTCATGAATTATTAATGAGTTTTTGAATCAGTTTTAAAACACTCTTCACGCTTGTGAGTTCTTTTGTCAATTGCTTATGAACTATAAACGAGTTTTTGAATATATATTTGATCATTTTGCTTAATTTCCTATTTGCTTAATTACCTTACTTTCACGATTTTTATCGATTAAGTTATTGATATTTATATGAACATTTTCCTTACTACCATCTCGAGAGCTGATTGGTTGACTATTTTGGTAGCCTGTAACACTGTAACACTACATTTGAGCATAAGAAACTCAAAGGGACTGCTGGTAGTTCAGTTCACCAATATTTTTTTTTAATACAAATAAAATAACTGTTTTTGAAACTTATTTTTTGAAAATATTAAAATTCCGTATTATGAATAAAATCCATGCACGCCTTAAAATGTTATGGCGGAAACATGTATTTTTAGGACATAAAACACACCAAAATATATGTATTTTAAATTCCAAGGAAAACATCGGTATACATGTAGATATGTATTTATTTGATTACATAATGAAGCAGTGTAAGGCCTCTAAAGATCCAGCGGAACACATTTTCTTTTACACCTTGAGTAAGGAAATGTTGGGAAATCTTTGAAACCGTGAGACATGTATAAAGCTCCTAATAATATAACCGAGCTTGTGCGGGCTATTAATTCTTATGCTATAGCTTTAGCTCCCTCTCCCCAAACATATCTCATAAATACTAGAAGCTACATACTTCCTAAAGATTACTAACAATAACAAATAATATAATTCCATCTAAGGTGGGGATCGTACAACAACATTGAACACCTCGAGGATGATACTTTTAGCGGAATTCCATATCTAAAATACATGTAAGTTAGCTACTCAAGGAATTTCCATTATATTTATATCCTCTACCCAGCCACACATGGAGCTCCTATTTCCAAACATATAAGGTGCTTTTGTACCCAACCAACCACACAGAAACCTCTTGTACCAACCAACCATAGTGCTCCTTTACCCGTCTACACAAGAGCTCATGTACCCAATCGAGCAGAGAGCTCATGTAGCCTACCAAGTAGGGAGATCTCGTACGCAACCAACCACCTATTTAGCTACTTTACCCGTCCATACAGGAGCTCATGTACCTAACCGAGCAGAGAGTTTTATGTAGCCTGCCAAGTAGGGAGATCCCGTACCTAACCAACCACACATTTAGCTACTTTACCCGTTCACACAGGAGCTCATGTACCCAACCGATCAGAGAGCTCATGTAGCCTACCAAGTAGGGAGATCCCGTACCCAACCAACCACACATTTAGCTACTTTACCCGTTCACACAGGAGCTCATGTACCCAACCGAGCAAAGGTACACCTGTAGCCTACCAAGTAGGGAGATCCCGTACCCAACCAACCACACATTTAGCTACTTTACCCGTCTACATATGAGCTCATGTACCCAACCGAGCAAAGAGCACCTGTAGCCTACCAAGTAGGGAGATCCCGTACCCAACCAACCACACATTTAGTTACTTTACCCGTCCACACAGGAGCTCATGTACCCAACCGAGCAGAGAGCTCCTTTAGCCTACCAAGTAGGTAGATTGTATCCACCACACAGGGGGCTTATGTACTTGTCCACTCAGGGAGCTTCTGTACCCAACCACACAGGTAGCTGCTGCACATATCCACACGGGCAGTTCTAGAAGTCATCTACTCAGGAAACTCATGTACCGAACCACTCACACAGTGAGCTCCAGTACCCAAATACATAGGAAGCTTCTGCATCTATTGACACAATGAAACCTACCAAACCACACAGGGAGATCCTGTATTTAGACAGGATGCTCCCGCACCCGTCATCACATGGAGCTTCTGTGCCCGATCTAGCCTGAGGGATCGGAGCTCACGTATCCAACCCACAGCCGAGAAACTTCTGTAGCCATCTATTCACCACACTATAAGCGGTTTCGAGTGACTTTTTTCAGAATTTCCCTTATGAAAACTAAACCTTTTTATATTTAACTCAGCTGTTTTTTTATCAGTCTTCTTAACAACAACAGATTGAAGAGAATTACAACCAGAACCTTTAATGGGGCGTTTTTTCTCGACACATTGTAAGCACCACTTTATTATTTATACAGAATCAATGATTCTATTAATATATATATAGAGAGATTTATTTCTGACCCTTTTGTAGATTTCTTTCAGATAATCCCATCGAATACATTGCTGAAAAAGCCTTCTACAACAATTTTATGTTGAAAAAGTTGTGAGTATCCTAATTAGAAATCTATCCACCTATATTTGCTGGATCATACACCTTTTTCGAAAAAAAAAGCGATTGCTCAAACAAAAGGAAACAGCGTGCAGTATCGACTAACCTGTATTACATCTATCACACAGGTACCTAATCACAACTGGCATAAAAATGGTCAATATGCAGTGGTTCAGGCCATTACCAAGTTTGTATCATGTTACAACTGTTGCAATGTAAGAATCATTCTTAATTGGTATATAGGTTCCAACTTACTGTTTACGAATGAAAATGTGAAAAAGTCAAGTATGCCAGTTCAAAAATCGCAATCGGCATAAGAGTAACATACGCGTAGCACAAATTTGCATTTGTACAAATATTGCTTATATAGTTGTTAAAAAAAATACTAAAAAAAAAGCTTATATAGTTGTTATCAAATTTAGGTTAATATAACGCACTAACGTTAATTAGGCGCTAGAGGTATAATTACACACACCCAGATGTTCGTACACGCTATGTAGGTTTATTTGGTTTAGGCTGGTTTACATGAGGTGCTTTACTTTAGCGTAGTTTAGAGGTTCTAGCTATTCTAGCGGTTCGGCTAGCGGTACGACTAGCGGTTCAAACTATGAATAAAATGCAAGAAACAAAGGTTTACAAATGCTATAAAATACATAAATGCGAAGTGAAAATACAAATAAATGTTTACTCACACTACTGGGCCTGTTGCAAGTATAATTCTGTGTAAAATTATCAAAGAAAGTCTACAAAGTGTTCGCACATGGTATTTCTTATTCAACTATGAAAACGGACCATCGACGTCAGTTCTTCCGTGCTCAACCGCTGACCGGAAGTCAAAACTAAAACTAACTAAAATGTCAACAAAACAGTTTTTCAGCCGTAACAGTTAATGTTCTTCTCAATTTTATATTCTCAATTTTTTACAATTTTAAAGAAGGTCAAACATTTTTGCGCAACTGAGCATGATTTTGTTTTTTATATTTAAGTCAATATTCATGCAGGAACATCCAGCTTGGCAAGGCTTGTTTAAATGGGATCCGTGACTTCCAGCGTTGAATTGACTGAAAACATCGTAAAACGTAAACGTCTGGTCTATCTAACAATAACTACCCTAGTTCAAACTAAATTATTGAATTATTATGTTATTTTAATAATATTAAAATATTATTGATTGAATAACTTTTGTATACACCTATTTGAAAAAAGGTTGTCATAGGCAATAAGCGAAAGGCGATAGGAAATAGGTAATTCCAAAATCCAAGAATAGCTGGAATAACGTCTTTCTGCTTTTTATTTTTGTCAAGAACACCGAGGTTATTGTTTAGATATTCCGTGTTGTTTGTAGTCTACGAAACCATTTTAAAGGCCTCGGTTATTTGTGTTTAGTTGTATGAATGACCTATCGCTTATCGCCTTTGACATTTGGCGATGACAACCTTTATTAAAATAGGTGTATATGGAATTTGCGACCAGGATGTGCCGCGACACTGAGTTAATAACAGCCATTAATTTTTATATGTGTGTGTGTATTTTTATCACAAAGATCACCTAGTCTGCAAGAAGGATTGCCTGTTTCTTCACAACTCTCCCAATATCCTTTAGAACTGTCCGCTGGATTTTCAAGTGCAGGCTTCAAGTGTGAACAGAGAGCTGGCTCCACTCGTGACTATATCTGCACTCCATGCTTATCTGGTAACTACATCGTCTACTTTATCAAAGATCAGGAATTCAAGTGCGTGGATTGCCCGGCAGGTAAACTGATTCAATGTTATATACTTATTTCAATAAGGTTTGTCACCAACAAACTATAAAGCAGGGACAACAAAGGATCACGGGGAATATTTTATGCTAGACAAGTAAAGCATTTTGACACAAAGTCAAGCTTGTGAATGATCACAGGATGTGACTGGTAAAATATTTCTCAAACTCATTAATTATTCACGAGGTAACCTCCAATCAAGTGTGTCAAATATGGTCACATGACGTACCTGGATATTCCGGAAAGTCCGTCCTAGAGCACTTCTAAATATACTCCCCCAAAAAGGGAGTTGCTTCACATTAAAATGTAAAATAATTTATATCCTAATGAAATCTGAGAGAAATAGTGCTTATTCTCTGTTGACTCTACGTTTTCTTTTTGTTTTATTTTCGCCTTTTTATTGTCTCGGTGACGTTTCCACTCATTTAAATCACCCATACATTTTTGTAGCAATCACATAAGACAACTACATTCAATGGATTCATCCTCAACGCTATTTAGTTTAGGTTGAGCCATAACCACGTCAATACTACACTTTTGCTACCAATTTTCACGACAGATTTGAAATTGAAAATAGTCTCTGAAGAAAATATACGTTTTATACCCCAGCAACTTTAAAACAAAAAGGAATGTGGTAAATGGGGCTACAATTGCGCTGTAAATGTGTTTTTTTTTGGGCCACACAAGGGGCATTGATAACAAATTTGTAACCCTGAGTTTATTCTATATGCACATAAACACATTTTGGATGCAAAAAAGTGGCCTGAGTAACAGGAGCTTATCTCCAGTTTACGTTGCATGAGTAAAGGGTTACCTCTTGTATGTTTTCCGTACATGGTTTTCATCTAATGGGTGAAGCAATTAAAAAGAAGGTGCACTCAATGCTCGATATGCTGTTACAGTCGTTTTCTATTGTTTGTTTTAGGTGGTTTCTATCAAGACCAAATGGCTTATTATGGTATTAGAACGTTTGACAATGGATGTAAAATGTGCCCTAATGGTTCATTTGTAAGCCAGGAAAATGCACCAGGAAGACAACTTAGTGACTGTAAAACCTGTCCTCAAGGTATAACAATGTTCTTGCTCATGCAAAATGAGGAATCCATTGCTCACGCGAGTTTAGAGAATCAGTTCAAACGTTTTCAAGGAAATATTTTAAGATATGGAGCTTTACTATTGTATGTTATATATTAACTGTGATACTAATCTAACCTTTTCAAATATACTGATAACTATGTTTTTTTGTAGGTACTGAGTCTGAGCGTTTTGCCGGCTTTAGAGCCTGTCAGTGCCAAAGTCATTATTATCGACTGAATCGATTTGACAGATGCTATCCTTGTTTAAGCTATGGAGTCACGTGCTCAAACGAGTCCTTAACACTAAACCCAGGCTACTATTGGCAGTGGATATCCGAGTACGAGAAAAACTACTACAATAATTTTACCGAGGATCTTCAAATCTTTGATAATAGTTACAACAAAAGCCTTGCTTTGTTCAATGGATCTTTTCCAAGGCCCTACCAATGTCCAAGACCGCTATCTTGTAAAGGAGGAATGAATGCCGAATGTACTCATGGATACAGGGGACCTTTGTGTGCTGTCTGTAGCGAAGGACACTATAAACTGGTAGCCACGTGCTTCAAGTGCCCTGCATTTCATTGGCTCATTTTTCAGGTATGTTACGTACTGTATTCTGGAATTATCATGACGCATTGACTCATGGATGAAAAAAAATAAAAATAAACGGGGAGCAATGATGATTTATTGTCCAAAGATTGTCGCAAGACAAATCAATTGCTTCTTTTAACGGTGTAATAATTACCTTCTGCATTTCGTTTTTTACAGATATGTGCAGTTTGTCTGCTTGTCGTGATTATTCTTATTTTGCTGGTCAAAGGAAAGAAGCGAAAGCCAGGAACGCAGAGATCACTTTCTGACATCGTTCTTGCACGAGTTAAGATTATTTTATCTTTCTACCAAATATCTTGCGGTACTTTAGACGCCTTCTCATATGTGCAATGGCCAGGTGCTTTGGTCAAGATCAGTGAATATGCCAGGTTTCTCCAGCTGAACATTTTTCAAATAGCGCCCATTCACTGTATCAATTATACCTTGAGACTGAACGCCTACCATCATCTTGTGATTACATGCTGTCTTACTGCTGGAGTTGTTCTTATTGCTTTGTCGTACTTCAACCTCAAGCGTCTTTACCTCAACAAACGTAGCCAGAAGTATAGTAAAACCAAGATCGATTCTATTCTGGACGAAACCAAAGAGATATGTTATCGAAATGTCTTTCTGTTCCTGTTTGTAACATATCCTCAGACTTGCTCCACGATATTTCAAATGCTGCCTCCTAGTTGTCACAAAATATGTCAAGACATCTCTGAGACGAAGTGCAGCTTTTACTTAAAAACAGATTACTCGATCAAGTGTTTCACTGACAAGTACAATCGCTATGTTATCTTGGCCTACCTTGCTGCGATCTATCCGATTGCAGTTCCTGTATTGACCGTGTTCGTTTTATGGAAATGGCACTTCAAACGAAAACTAAAAGAAGTTGAAGGTGACGTAAAGGACAATGAAAATCCCAAGATTGAAAATGATGACTCAAAGAACGGCAACGTTGATGAAGCTAAAGTGAACATTGAAGATGTTCAGTCAACCAGCTCAGTACCTTATAGGAGTGAAAGCCCAAAACACCTCGAGATCATTCCCGAAGAAAGAGAACCACAGTGTAGCAAGCTAGACGAACAATCGATGCCAAAACAGATAGGTTTGATCGACATAACGAACAGCAGT
The DNA here is from genome assembly GCA_949775045.1 of Metridium senile. Lineage (NCBI taxonomy): Eukaryota > Metazoa > Cnidaria > Anthozoa > Actiniaria > Metridiidae > Metridium > Metridium senile. The sequence goes on from OX459095.1 coordinate 30,136,194, forward strand.
CCATCCACTGGATCTTATCCAAAGCTTAGAGGATTTTCACGGCCAAGTCGAAACGCTAAAGCATTAACCTCTGCCTCTCTGTCAAACGTCGTAAGCACTGTTTGTACTACCAAACGAGCTCAAGGAACGAAAGAACGAAGACGGTCAGGAAGGTTTGTAGTGACCGACGTCCCAATGGTCGCAGCCATGAGTTTCATTTATGAAAACTATGCTGAAGATTGCTGGTTTTGGGAGACCCTTGAAATGACCAGAAAGCTATTAATGACGTCATCTTTAGCTTTGATTGGTGCTGAAGGACGAACGTCTCTTGGGATTGCCTCTTTACTTTCAGGTAACATTCTGTAAATAGTGTTATAACAATTGGAGTATAAAAAGTAGCCACGGAATATAGAGATTTTCAAGAGAGTTCCTCGATGCTAACGTTTTAAACGTTGATCTCACTTTCGCTCCAAAACATCAGAAAGTTCAAATTCGTCTATTCGGGTGAGGAATAAGGGGCTTTGAACCCATAACGGGCGGGGATGTCTGTCGTAGCTTTGATTGATTGAAATCGATATGGTCAGCTTAAGATGACACAAATCTAACTAGAGACTAAGCTGGTACCATTTAGAGCGTTTGGAGGTGATAATCGTACCCGAAATGAGTTCATGATCAACCAAATGTTTTTTGTTGACACGCCTACTTCAACAAGGCGCTGGTAACTTTTAGGGGCGATTTGTCAACCATTTTATATTAAAGAAGCCCATCCGGGTGAATCATATAGTGTATTTAAAGCAGTTTACAGATCTACTTTGTAAATATAACGTTTCCCTCTGCTTTTGTTCATATTTGTGATTACCGGTAACCACATGACCTCTTTTTATATATGAGCGCTCTTCATGTGAATATTTAGGTGCAAAGCAAATTATGATATCATTCCTTGTTTCAGGGAGCTATGCCATAGTACATTCCCATTTCAAGCCGATCCCCGACACGTTCGAGCATGTTCTTCAGTTGACGTCTCTATTAGTGACATTTGTCAATACGTGTATTGGTATGATGCTCAAGATAGACAATAGTGTTGTAATGAGTGATGATGCTAGGATCATGGACTCAACAATCATGACAATATTGTTGGTGGGGGCTAATGTCATGGTAACGGCGCTTGTAGTTGGTAAGTCACGACGATACCTTGCTAATTTATGAAAATACCATATCAAAGATATGCCTATTATTCTGTTGAAATTCCAACGTGTTAGAAAAAATCTCGCGTGCTAGCGCTAATCAAAGTCTTTTGCTCATGGTAATGGCATTGTTTTCAAGATTGCATATATACGGTATTTCTGATAGGCTATCAGCGACCATTTAATTTCAAGATTATTTTTAATTCAGAAAATCCCGAGTTATTTGTGTCTCGAGATGTAACAGTAAAAATCAGTTTGGAGGCAGAGCTTACACCAAATTAACCTATGAGTTTAGATATCTACATAAGCTTTGTCATCCAAAGATGATTGATGAATCAGAAAATTAGAATCCAACCGAAGTTTTAAAATAGCCGGTCGAGATGTAACTATTTTAACTGTAACACAGCAATGAATATTTACTCCGGCTATCTGATCACATGTGAAAAATGCTTGCCACTGTTATATTAATTACTTCCTAAAGGTTATATTTTGGTCTTGTTGCAGTGAAATATTCTGTTGCAATTGGTCGAAGTATTTACTCTGTGTACAAGAACCCTCGCTGTTCAATGTCTTGTTGTCTTTCAATCATGCTTACAGTCGACGAGGTACAGAGTGAAGCTCGGAGCATGGAAGGCAATGATAGTGGATGGAGAATGAAAACGCAACTTAAACGTGGCAACGAGTTCGAAGGTAGAATAAGATTACTGTTAACACTCCCTTGTAGATTTAATTGAAAGTTAACTATCTGTAGTTAAATTAGGCTATAATCAAAGGTTCCCCTTTAGGTTTTTCCATTTTTTATCATTTGCCTTGTATTCTGTTTGTGTTGGCCAGACTAGAAAAAAAGTAAAGCCACGGCTGATTACGCTTGCTATAACTTTGATTATATTGCGGATATACAAAAACCTTGTCCAATAATTGTTTAAAGTGTTGTACTACTAGAGGACAAATACTAAAGGCGTGTAAAACTATTTAGTATTTAACAGTGACAATAAAAGCCGATAAGAATAGAATTATTATTACATCGAACTATAGAATATCATCTACACCTAATTGCAAGAACGTTTTCCTGACTTTTGTAAATTAGTAGGAAACGAAAAAAATTAAAAGACAAAAGAAGATCACTCAAGCTGAACTATTCCTTTTGTTATTAATGATAATAGTCTTTATTTAACATCAATACTTACAACAGACGAACAAGGGGCCGTTTTGTGTGCGCATGCGCCAGTTCAAGCGATAAATTACACCGACATGAGAGACAATTTCAACAATATTATTTGGATGTTTTCGACGCTAAAACGTTCTGTCATGGCTCAAGAATACTCATAAATGGTTCAACCTACAACGAGGAGAAACACTGGCGTTATTGGACCGATTGGGACTGTTTAAAATCTTATTCTAGAAATGTTTATATAAAGAACTTTGTGTTAACAATATGGAGGCTGCTGAGGTTTATAGACACAAATACTATGTTAGTTTTGATGAGTGCTGGTCAAGATTTACTGCAGGCATTGAAGTAAATGATAAATGTACATGTGTAGTAATATAATTAGGCAGCGTTTATGGACATCGCACTCGCAATGTACGAACGACAGTTTCTTGAAATGTATAATAATTACGCTTAACTATCATTAGCTGTTATGTAAAATATTCGAAAATATTACTTTTCCAAAAAAATACCACTGTTCTAAGGTTACCAATATCAAGATTTAAGCTTTACAAATGTGTTCATAATGTTTTCTTGCCGATGAAAATTGGGGAATGATGTGAATTCTGCAAATTCTTATGTGATATTTAGCACTCACGGCATTTTAAGCATTTCTTTGCTTGGAGAATTCAACTTGTCTGAATTGATTTATCATATAGATCTTTGCATAATTCTATAGCTGTATCATTATTAACATTGAAATAAACTATTGCAGTACGATCGATTCACATTGTAGGACTTAATTGTTGACGAAGATGTGTACATATATTTTACTACATTATGACTGAACAAATTGGCTTCGTGTTATAGATCTAGCCAGAATACCACGGCGATTTTTATAAAATTTGAAAGAAAATCATGTGAACTTTTCTTATATCTAATTGATATAGCAATAGCAATTATGCTCACACTGGCCTCCAGAATCAAAGCCTCCGATCCGCAGCTACAACAATGTCGTTTCAAAAGCCCATGGTTGTTATAGCGCAGCAGTTGCGCGCATGCTCATGCAAAATGACCACTTGTTCAACAGACGTGGAAGTTTACAATTTACAAATATTAAATAATAGTAATATATATATACATATCTAAAGGTACATTGCACCTAAAAAAACTATAAAACTATGTAGCGTAATATAGAAATTCGGTAAGCTTTCTAAAACTTGAAGAAAAAATTAGATAAAATTGAATAAGGATCTATTGATAAAACTCCTTTTTAAAAGTTCCGTTCTCACTCGAGGTAAAATTAAGTTGTGTCCGCGGCTTCTAAGAGTTCTAGTTCTTTTTTGTGGTAGTAGTTCATGTAGTAGTTCAAGGCAGTGGTATTTGTTTTCAATAATTTGGTTCCTAAGTTTTTGATCGTGCCTTTGAATTATTTCGCTGCAAGGTTTATAGGTGCTAACATATCCCTGTACAAAGGCGCGTTTCAAAAATTTATCAATTCGTGATAGATATTTACTTTCGTAGGCCGATCCCCAGACCTCTATGGCGTACAGGAGCATTGTCATGATCAAGCTATTGAATAGCACATTTAATTCAGAGCGAGTGTACCCATAGAATTTGCAAACACGTAATATGTACATCCTTGAACTAGCCTTATCAAGTTGAGAATCAATATGTGTGTCCCAGTTACAAGGATCTTGATTGAAGACAACACCAAGAAGCTTTAGTTCTGATTTTCTTTGTATTTGATGAATAGGTTCTGGCAGGTCCTTACAAGTTTTACCTCTAACAACCATTTGCCATGTTTTGCTGAGATTGAGTTTCATCATATTTTATAAAATAATTGGGATAGTACGCGCGCGTTGAGTGGTCAAACAATCGTGTTTCATGAGAGCATAAATCACACTCACGCCATTTTCTAGCGCGCGCTCATTCAACTGTCAGTTTATCCGTTGTTTTGATCTGTCGCGCGCGCTTATTGGTCAGTTTCGAGAAAAAGCAACGTAGGGAGAAATGACATCGTCAAACGAATAAAAGGGCATTTTTTTCGTCTTTAATTTCGCGCGATTGTTATTTTATAAAATAAATGAAACACGTCTTCTGTTTTTTTCACTGGCTTATGAAAACCTCGATACGTTTGGGAGAATTCTCGAGCAGGTCCAAACACTCGACGTCGTCTCGTGTTTGGACTGATCTGCTCTCGAATTCTCCCAAACGCATCTCGGTTTTCATTAGCGCGTGAAAACACAGAAGACGTATTTCATTTCTTAAATCATTGGACCATTGCTTAATACTCTCCACCTCGAGCGCCGATGGATCAGGGGAGCTGTTTTTAATAGAGACGCTTACAGTTATGTCATCGGCATACTTTATTAATAAGTTTCTTTCGGGTTTGACAGCTGTGATGTCATTTACCATGATGGAGAACAAAAGAACGGTCCCTTGGGGAACACCCTTGTTTATGGGGAGAAATTCATTGGAGATGACATCTACCACGACTCTTTGCTGTCAATCACTTAAAAAGCTTAGTATCCAGTTGGTGACGTAAGGATTGATGTCAAGTCAATTCCTTTCAGTTGGTGACCTAAGGATTGATGTCAAGTCAATTCCTTTCAGTTGGTGATCTAAGGATTGATGTCAAGTCAATTCCTTGAGCTTGAGTAATCTTCTTTTGTCTTTTAATTAATTCCTTTCCCACTGAATTACAAAAGTCAGAACAACGTTTTTGCAATCAGGTGTATGTTTTAAAAACCCTTTTATTGATTGAAATCTACTGGTATGACTGGTATGACTGATAGATTCTAACACTGATGATAGATTCAACACTGATGTTGATTTCAATAAAATAATGATAAAATATTGGAAACACTGCACGAGGGTTATCAGAAAATTGTGTTCTGATCGTTTTGCTGATTGAATGTTTATTTATATCTATGCACAGGTTTGGAAATAGGAGATGCCGCAGGGGATTATGGGCTAACTGGCATTGAAATGGATGGCGTAGAAGGACCAGTTGCTGAAGGTGCTGCAAAAGAAGATGAAGAAGAAGAAGAAGAAGACGAAAAAGATGACGACGATGAAAACAAAAGTCGGATTTCTCGAAAAAAGGCTCGAAAAATATTTCTTGCCAAGAAATTTTTTAAATAATATTTGCAACGAGTTTGCAATAAATTAATATGTTTTCCCGTCATGGAAGTCACTGTAATTAGTCGCATTAGCTTATAGATTAAAACAATTTTGTTTAAACGATAATCAAAATAATAATGAGAATTGTAGCTTATTAATATCACAATAAACATTTTGCTTTGCAGATTTGCTTCTTAGAATTTCTTTTGAGGTAAATATAATACAAGGAGATTAAACCAAACCGAACCAAAAATAGACACGCAAACAAACAAAAAAGCAGACAGATCAACTGTTTATGTATTTTATTTGAATATAACTATCTATCAGCATGGGTTATTCGTCTGGTTATGCAAACGACCTGTTCCTAACCATCTGTATTTTGTAAGGATACATCGAAAACAAATCAATTAAGAAAACGAATATTTTACAACCATCGCTTCCCGACGGGGCTCTTCCGTGAGGTTCGATCAAACTCACTTCCACTACATTCAATATTTACAACATACAACACTTGACTCAAACAAATTCAATTCACACATAATCCACGTCCGAGCCGGGACTCGAACCTGGACAATAACGGTGCTCAAGTGTCGAACGGTAATACACTAAACACCACCAATTCCTCCCACACAAACAATAATTGAAATTATCGACTATTAAACGTTCGACTATCAAGAAAGTCCAATAAATAATATGAGATGCTATAGTAATGAGATCTAAAATTTCAATCAAATAGTATATATTTGGAAATTGCAAAGAATTGATTGATCAATTTATTTTATGCTTCAGTCTGTTGTTAATATAGAACCATCTGTTCGCCCTTTGAGGTATAAAATCGTTTTTACTAAATCCAAAATGTTCTAAATTTAAACAAAAAATATGGTGCCCCTATTTTCTAGAAAATGTTGTTTCTTTAAAAATCAAAAACAAACAAACAAAACAAAACAAAACAAATCAACAAAGCAAAACAAAACTAAACAAAACAACAAAAAATAAAACAAAAAATAAAGCAAAGTTAAGCTAGTCAACTTATTGATTTTCTTCGAGTATTAACTTTAAAAACAAGAAGCAACTGAAACAGAAACAACTCAACAAACTTGCATAGAAACAATAGAAAAACAAACAACAAAGAAAGAAAACCAAAAAAAAACAAAACCAGAAAAGAGCGAAATAGAATTAAAAAAAACAAAACAAAGCAAACAAATAAAAAAATGCAAAAAAGCAAACAAATAAAAAAACATAACAAGCAAAGCAAAAAATTAAACAAAAAAATAAAGCATCTCATATAGACATCTAAAAACAAAAATGAATAAATGAATAAACCAATAAACCTGTTTAAAAAAATTGTTTCTTTCAAAATCAACAACTAGCAACAAAACAAACATCCAAAACAGCAAAAAATAAATTAATAAAATAAAACTAAACAAATCCAAGCCAAAGAGCACATGATAAAGTTTTCTAATAGTAAGCCTAATCAGTTTTTACAAGTATTGTTTAATCTTAAAAAAAACAACGTTTTTTAGCGTGGCAATCAAATAACTTTCGCTGAAATTTCTTGAAACAACGTTCACCAATCAGCGAATAGGGTTTTGCACTAATAAGTGATAAACTGTACTATTTTGTTTCATTTTTTCTTTTAATTTAAAGCTCACTAGAATTACCAACTTTCATTGGGGAAGCTAATTATATGAAATACGACTATTAATTATCTTAGTGCATGCAGCTCCTATGAAAAGAGCGTATTGTAATGTATTTGCATTTTGTAGTTCTCGGCGACGGATTTTAATAACATAGGTTCCCAAAAAGATAAATAAACGTATTTTTGCTCTTTTATTTTTAATTATCTTACTCCACGCCAAGCCGGAAACTTTTCATCTTTGGCTCGACCATCTCGGCCAGGCTTCTTCAATTATGACTTCTCACAGAGTAAAGAGATCAATTTTAATAGTGAATTCTTCGTTCCATTCAATACCTGGGTTGTTTTATAATATTGGGGGCTATCCATTGATAAGATGGCCATGCTGAACATATAGATTACTTTATGGGGAGGGCATGCGCACGAGACGAGAGTCGTGAATGCACGACGACAAAGGTTCCGAAATTAATTGAAACACGATCGCCTTTGACATGTGCTCTGTGGTTGGACGAATCATACGTACATGTGAGAAAGCTGTTTCGCTATACTTTGATTGGTTAAAAAAAGACGCAAGCCATGCCAGGAAGATTTTGTATGAAATAAAAGCATTTGCTTGACTTCTAGTTAGTTTGCACGATGAAGTGCCAGGAGATGAAATATCAGGAGATGAGATCCAAGTTTGCAGATAACTGAGGTAAGGAAAACAGAAACTCCTCTAAAAAGTTACTTCTATTTATCAAATTTATCAAATCTTTTTCATTGTATATTTCCGATCAATTATTTTCGATCATTTTGGACAAGGTTTGTGAAAAGATTACATTAAACATATAATATATTCTAATGTTTTTTAGTTTCACTAAATTAAAAATCGAATTCCGTATCTACAAGGTGCAAACAAACAAATAAACTTTATTGGGTAAACACAATAAAGAACAAGTAGCTGTTTTTCAATCTGGCCCACAGAAACTGAACAGTAAAAGTGTTAATGTTTTTAATACAATAATGATAGTGTTCGTAAAGTTATCGTTAAATTCATTTATTCTGATTCTGACTGACGGATTTTGTTAACATTTTGCCCAGTTGAATCTTGGAAACTATTTTACTATTACAGACAAAAATGGTCTTTTTTAAACAGACTTTTTCAAGATTGAATAGCTTGGCATTAAAAATTATATATGGTGAAATATGTTTTTCAAAGCTTGCCTTTTACAGGTGCTCTGTGATTGGGCGAATCTTTAAAGGATTATAGAACTAGAACTAAGACTAGAACTTATTAATATAAAGTTTTTAGATCTACAAAAATCCTGTACATTTTGGCTCGGCGCATATTTTAAGAAACAGCTCTCAAGAGCCGGGTAGACTTTCGAGCTGAAGCTAGAAACAGACCAGCAAATGGTGTAAAAGTTTTATTTTGATGTGAAATAAAGCAGTAATAATAATAAAGTTTATTTATATATAGTGTCATTTCATTAGTTTTTCATGGCACTTTACAATATCATATTATAAGAAAATTCAGCGATTGCATTAACTTAAAAGTGCAAGTGTTAAAACCTGTTTTGATTAAACATGTTATTGATCTAATATGTAAACGAATCTTGTGTTTAGGTACCATGGTGAAAGTGAATTTTCATCTCAGTTTGTTGATCATGTTGGCTACTATGTCAACACTAGAAGGTTGGTTTAACATGTGTATAGTAGTGCAAATATGTGTATGTAAAGAAAGCGGTTGGGAGGAATTGAAGGGGATCAATTGTGGTATTCCCTATTGAGGTTGTATTCATGGTATTACGCTTCTCAAGATGGGAATGGTATACCAAAATCTTTTATAGGTTTTGAGTATGATCATTTAACATACATTTTCATATTCTCTTCAACAATGTTCTTACTATTTTACCGACAGCCAGCTGTCCTAAGCCGTGTAGATGTCTGACAGACTACAGAGGTGATTATGTTACTAACTGTAAATGGAAAAGGCTGACAAAAGTACCTGACGGGATCGAAAACAAAACCAATAAACTGTAAGTACATACAGATAACTGACATTTGGCTTTTTTTTGGAAAACTCACTACAATATATCCATGAAATTGCCACGCAAGCGGAGCGCCACACTTAGCAAAAATGTTAATGCCGGCATCCACCGGCAATTTTTACCCCGCACGGCCGGCCCGGCCCTATTTTGAAAAGACAACACTAAATTTGCCACAGGCCGGTTTAAGCAAGCGGGTTTTTTTTTTAACTGGTTGTTTGAACGAGCAGTTTGGTTTTCTTGCTTGTCGCAGGCGGGTATGCTCGTCGAAAATTTTCTTTAAATAATATTAATATTTAATAATAATATTTTTCTTAAGTAATCCTTTAAAAGTCCTTTAAAATGGGCAAAGCACAAATTTTGAAAGTTTACACTGAGGGACATTGATGTTGTTTCCATCTAAAATCATTAACTTTTATCTAGATATCTCGACAATAATAAATTATCATGGCTCAGTAACGACACATTTACTGGTTTAAGGAATCTACAATACCTGTAAGTATAGTCTATATAAAACGTATTTGTCAAAATAAATTTCATAAACTCTCAAACTGACTCATTAATAATTCACAAACTGTTAAGCCAACCAGATTATCTAATCAGATACGTTCATGGTGAATTTGGAAACCCAGTGCAACACATGGTCATGGGTTTACTGAAGAAGTTATTTATCATTATGTTCTTAATTATACTTTGTTAATAAATATAAATTTCATTTTTTAGATATCTCTACAATAATAAGTTATCATGGCTCAGTAACGACACATTCACTGGTTTAACAAGTCTACAATACCTGTAAGTATTTTAAAGATTTTAAATTCTCTTTAAGATATAGTAAATTGTCAAAATAAACTACATAAATAACTGAACTGACTTAAGAGAAGATTTCTGTAAATACCATGCAAACGCGGCAACACTCAAAAAAATCGATTTTGCTCATATTTTAACCATAAGTAGCCCTCAACATGAAACAAATCATGATGCCTTTAGTTAAGAAAAATATTGAATATTTTACGAGAAAATCGCAAAAAAATGAAATTTCGTCAAATCGCTGCTTCGAGACGCTAATTTTTATGTCAAATTTGACGACCCCGTATGGCAAAATTAATTACTTTAATGACTCCAAACTTTCATAATATTGTTTAATGTCATCTTAACTTTAAACTCAAGCTTTGATAGAAATATTCAGTTACTTAAAGATATTATTCTATTTATTTTCTATGTCATATTTTTCGCCTTAGAAAAAGTAGGATAAAAACAGAAAAATATTTTACTATGTGCAGCACAAAACTTTTCAATAATAATCTGGGTTCTGAATGTTAAGGTATTGAATATATAACTGTGAAAAATTCAGCTTGGGTAAATGTAATTGAGTGAAGTTATTGAGCTGCGAACTTTCGCAAAATCTTGCTTATTATGCATATTCTACTGTCGGCTAACACATTCAATTTGCCAAGTCGCGGAATTGATTTGCATAAATAATCACATTTTCTTTCTTTTTAGCAGCAAAATGCTATCAAATAAAATCAGTACAACCCAAGCAATGTTTACATTTTAATTAGTTTTGAAAAATATTGCATGTTTTACGAGAAAAGTCTTGAAAAACAACATTTCGTCAAATCGCTGCTTCGATCGAGACGCTAATTTTTCTGTCAACTTTGACGGCCTCGTATGACAAAATTAACTACTTTAATGACTCCAAAACTTCTTAATATTGTTTATTGACATCTTAAGTTTAAAGTCAAGAATTTACAAAAATATCTAGTTCATTGAAGATATTATTTAATTTATTTTTCTATGTGAAATGTTTTGCCTTGTTAAAAGTAGGGCAAAAACAAAAAAAAAGTTTTAGTATGTGCCACTCAAAATTTGTCAATATAAATCCGTATTCGGAATGTTGAGATAATAAATATATAACTGTGAAAAGTTCAGTTTGGGTAAATGTTATTGAGCGAAGTTATTGAGCTGGGATCCAGAACTTTTGCAAAATCTTGCTTTCGCTGCATAGTCTACTGGATACCGTCTACCTGTCTACTGTCGGCTATTAACAGTCAATCAAGTCGAGAACATTTACATAAATAATCACGCTCTCCTTTTTTTCCTGCCAAAGTTCGCAGCTCAATAACTTCGCTAATTTACATTTATCCAAACTGAATTTTTCACAGTTATATATTTAATACCTTATCTTTCTAAATACTGATTTTTATTGAGAAGGTTTGAGTAGCACATAGTAAAATATGTTTTTGTTTTTGCCCTACTGTTTAACAAGGCGAAAAGTATGACATAGAAAAATGAATACAATAATATCTTCAAATTACTTGATATTTTGGTAAATGCTTGAGTTTAAACTTAAGATGTCAATAAGCAATATTAAGAAGTTTTGGAGTCATTAAATTAGTTAATTTTGTCATACGAGGCCGTCAAAGTTGACAGACAAATTAGCGTCTCGATCGAAGCAGCGAATTGACGAAATGTTGTTTTTCGCGATTTTCTCGTAAAACATGCAATATTTTTCAAAACTAATTAAAATGTAAACATTGCTTGGGTTGTACTGATTTTATTTGATAGCATTTTGCTGTTCGAAAGCAGGAAAATGTGATTATTTATGCAAATCACGTCCGCGACTTGACAAATTGAATGTGTTAGCCGACAGTAGAATATGCATAATAAGCAAGATTTTGCGAAAGTTTGCAGCTCAATAACTTCGCTCAGTTACATTTACCCAAGCTGAATTTTTCACAGTTATATATTCAATACCTTAACATTCAGAACCCAGATTATTATTGAAAATAATAATATCTTTAAGTAACTGAATATTTCTATAAAAGCTTGAGTTTAAAGTTAAGATGACATTAAACAATATTATGAAAGTTTGGAGTCAATAAAGTAATTAATTTTGCCATACGGGGCCGTCAAAGTTGACATAAAAATTAGCGTCTCGAAGCAGCGATTTGACTAAATTTCGTTTTTTGCGATTTTCTCGTAAAATATGCAATATTTTTCTTAAGGAGGCTCGAATTGGTTTCTGTATATATCTATATACCTACTTTATATTGCATTTTATGCAGCATTATTGTGAAGCTACACAGTTAACCGATATATCATTTTAAAGCTTATGGATCTAGGATATCATTATTTTTTAAATTATTGCGTTTGACGTTGTCATAACAACAGCAGGCCGCTGCAAAAAGGACCTGAAATTCCTTTATTAAAGCTGATATCTCCAAATCCTTTAGGTGAAAGTTTTTTTTAAACTTGTACATGTCTAGTTCCCTAGCTGTTCTTGCAACTGAGGAAAAATAAAAAAAAATCTGTAATGCGAAACCTTTAAAATATTAAAAAAATGATTTTTTTCTAGATATAAATGGTTTTTGATTACAGATTTTTCTTAAAATGGATCTACTAAATTTAAATCTTAATTGGAACAAATTGTCAAAAAATAAAAAAAATCTACCATTTCATAGTGTTGTTATTAATAAAAATACATTTTGTACGCGTCAGAGGGGTCTTGTAAAATTGGCGATATTGCGCGCGCGCTCAAAAAACCATTTCGAGCCTCCTTAACTAAAGGCATCATGATCTGTTTCATGTTGAGGGCTACCTATGGTTAAAATATGAGCAAAATCGATTTTTTGAGTGTTGCCGCGTTTGCATGGTATTTACAGAAATCGTCTCTTAAATGTATGTATATGCTTTATATCTCAAGGGGAAGTGAAAGATGTCCTTCAGTAGCAGTATATGAAAGAAAGAATGAAGAGAAAAATATCAATGCCCTTGGCGGGAATACTTCTATAACTCTACACTTGGGCCAAGTGGTAACGTCCTATACATACATTCCAGTACTCCTGCTGATGTCGGTGTCCGACGAAGCTTGTAGTTAAACATATCTATATAACATCTTTCATTTCAGTAGCATATGGCCCCACTAGAAAAAAAATATCGTCCTGGGATCCCCATAGTTACCTTATACTACATTGTCAACTTCGTTCTTAACGTGGTTGTTCCTTACCGAAACCGTGGGTTCGATTCCCGCCAAGGGCATTGATATTTTTCTCTTCATTCTTTCTATCTCAAGGGGATTTTGATGAACATAGTATGAATGGTCATGGCTAATTTCCGTTATATGTTTAATTAGATATTTATACAAGAACGAACTCACAACCGTACCAGTTGGACTATTTCAACATGTCCCTCGTTTGGTTTATGTGTAAGTAATTTCAGTCAACTCAGTTTATAACCCGAAACGTATAATTCGGACAAAAACTTATTCAGCTTTGCATCAAGCGTGTATGATACCATCCTGTTCTATCCAAAGCAAAGCTTACACATATTTTGAAAGTTCACACTCAAGGGACATTAATGTTGTTTCCATCAAAAATCGTTGGGTCGTGCAACACACTTCAAAAGAATTTCAATATGTTTTAGGCGTGTTTTGAACATCCACAAAGAGCACACATGCATGATACTTTTAGTATATACTGAATGCACACTCTACAATGATAACTGTCAAAATTTGAAACTATACTGAGCCTGCGTATCTTGGCGGTCAGCCGATTATCAATAGGGAAATGAATAATGGCGCTTCTCCCTTCTTTTCTCTTGATCTTTATCTCTCTCTTTCTCAGTTCATTTGAGATTCCGCAGTGTGTGGTAAGTGTGTTGCTGATTAGTATTTGTATTTACAGATCACTGAGCAACAACCAAATTACATTCCTACCAGTAAACCTCTTCCTCAACAACAGTCAGCTTACATATTTGTAAGATTATTATTATCTGTTTATATTGTTTCTGAAGAATAATAGCTTCTCACTATCTTCTTAATTCTACTTAATTATAAAATAGAAATTTTAACTTTTTTAGGCATCTCTACAATAATAAATTATCATGGCTCAGTAAGGACACATTCACTGGTTTAAGAAATCTACAATACCTGTAAGTATAGTCTAAAGTTATAAAACTCTCTATAAAATATAGTTATTTGTCAAAATAAACTTCATAAATAGTAACACTCAAACTGACTCATTAATAATTCACGAACTGTTAAGCCAACCAGATTATCTAATCAGATACGTTCATGGTGAATTTGGAAACCCAGTGCAACACATGGTCATGGGTTTACTGAAGAAGTTATTTATCATTATGTTCTTAATTATACTTTGTTAATAAATATAAATTTCATTTTTTAGATATCTCTACAGTAATAAATTATCATGGGTCAGTAACGACACATTCACTGGTTTAAGGAATCTACAATACCTGTAAGTATTTTAAAGATTTAAAATTCTCTTTAAAGGCCGATTTACACGGCACAACTTTTGCCTACAACTATCGCATGCAACTTGCTTACAACTTGATTTACACGGCACAACTTTGGTGCTAACAATAGTATAATCTGACTTAAGTCTCGTTTAAGCGAGTTGCATGCGACAGTTCTAGGAAAAAGTTGTGCCGTGTAATTCGGCCTTAAGATATAGTAAATTGTCAACATAAACCACAGGTAGCCCAAGCTATGCATTTGTACGTTTTTTTGCAATATGACGAAATATTTAAAATGCAATAAAAATAAACATGTCTACCTGTGTGTTGTGTTTTTCTTTGCATTTCTGTGAAGTTTCAGGCCATTTCCTTCAATTTTGAGTGATTTATGGCTGATGTTCCCCAGCGTCCTAAGAAGAGGGGAAGGTAGCACACTCGGACGAGTTCGCTCCCCAGGTAGCCTCCAGTAATTCGCTTCTAGCTCGCCCAAAATTACGAATCTCGACAAAATTCCTTCAGATTATCTTTGCCCGATAGTCACTCCTTCCACTAAACCAAAGTTCTTTTCAAAACTCGAACGCTTTCACTAAAAAAAACCGCTCTATCTCAACGATATCGCTGAAATCCGAGCCGCGACCAGATCAGGCTTGCAACGGACTTTTTCAAACCATACTTACCCCTCCCTTCCTGTTACAAACTGCTTTGTACAAATTATATAATTCGTGTCTTACACTTTTTAACACCGAATCGTTATGGCTTTTTACTACTCTAGTTTAACCGAAGAACAAAAACACGTAGTCTCCACAGTAGAAAGCGAACGTAATCTCCTGCTTACAGGATAGCAGTTTGTTATAGGAGGGGAGGGGTAAGTATGGTTTGAAAAAGTCCGTTGCAAGCCTGATCTGGTCGCGGCTCGGATTTCAGCGATATCGTTGAGATAGAGCGGTTTTTTTTAGTGAAAGCGTTCGAGTTTTGAAAAGAACTTTGGTTTAGTGGAAGGAGTGACTATCGGGCAAAGATAATCTGAAGGAATTTTGTCGAGATTCGTAATTTTGGGCGAGCTAGAAGCGAATTACTGGAGGCTACCTGGGGAGCGAACTCGTCCGAGTGTGCTACCTTCCCCTCTTCTTAGGACGCTGGGGAACATCAGCCATAAATCACTCAAAATTGAAGGAAATGGCCTGAAACTTCACAGAAATGCAAAGAAAAACACAACACACAGGTAGACATGTTTATTTTTATTGCATTTTAAATATTTCGTCATATTGCAAAAAAACGTACAAATGCATAGCTTGGGCTACCTGTGCATAAACTACATAAATAATAACTGACTTAAATGTATGTACATGCTTTATATCTTAAAAAGATTTTGATGAACATAGTATGAATGGTCATGGCTAATTTTCATTGTATATTTTATTAGATACTTATACAAGAACGAACTCACAACTTTACCAGTTGGACTATTTCAACATGTTCCTCGTTTGGTTTATGTGTAAGTTCACTCAGTTTATAACCCGAAACGTATAATTCGGACAAAAACCTATTCAGCTTTGCATCAAGCGTGTATGATACCTTCCTATTCTATCCAAAGCAACTTATCTCACACATATTTTGAAAGTTTACACTCAAGGGACATTGATGTTGTTTCCGTCAAAAATCGTTTTGTCGTGCAACGCACTTTCAAAAGAATTTCGATATGTTTTAGGGGTGTTTTAAACATTCACAAAGAGCACACATGCATGATACTTTTAATATATACTGAATGCACACTCTACAGTGATAACTGTCAAAATTTGAGACTATACTTGAGCCTGCGTTTCTTGGCGGTCAGCCGATTATCAATAAGGAAATGAATAATGGAGGTTCTCCCTTCTTTTCTCTCAATCTCCATCTCGCTCTTTCTCAGTTCATTTGAGATTCCGCAGAGTGCGGTAAGTGTGTTGTCGATGAGTATTTCTATTTACAGATCACTGAGCAACAACCAAATTACATTCCTACCAGTAAACCTCTTCTTCAACAACGGCCAGCTTACAAAGTTGTAAGTTCATTGTTATCTGTTTATATTGTTTCTGAAGAATAATAGCTTATCACTATCTTCTTAATTCTACTTTATTATAAAATAGAAATTTTAATTTTTTTAGATATCTCGACAATAATAAATTATCGTGGCTCAGTAACAACACATTCACTGGTTTAACAAATCTACGGTACCTGTAAGTATAGTCTATATAAAACTCTGTAATATAAAATATAGTTATTTGACAAAATAAACGTCATAAATAGTAACTCCCAAACTGACTCATTAATAATTCACGAACTGTTAAGCCAACCAGATAATCTAATTTGATACGTTCATGGTGAATTTGGAAACCCAGTGCAAAACATGGGTTTACTGAAGAAGTTATTTATCATTATGTTCTTAACTATTCTTTATTAATAAATATAAATTTGATTTTTTTAGATATCTCTACAATAATAAATTATCATGGCTCAGTAACGACACATTCACTGGTTTAAGGAATCTACAATACCTGTAAGTATTTTAAAGATTTCAAATTCTCTTTAAGGTGTTTCCCAGAAGTTTTATAATTAACACACTTCCAGTTTTCATTCCAAATTGATCAACTTTTCCTGATCTAATCAAGATGTATTCTGCACCAGATACAAAGTATAGATTGAAGTTTTGATTGATATCAATTTCAACTCAATTGGTGTTGATATGACAACTTAAATTAACGTGAAACAAAAATGGTGGAAATAGGTTTTTCTAAAATATCTTGCATTTTTGAAGGGGATTTTGAAGGCAAAGGAAGGACTAAACATGATTTTCTAGACCATCGAAGAGAAGCGATTCCTATCTCGAGTGATCAGCCTTTCCATTTTTAAGTACAGGTGGGCAAAAATTAGAAAACAATACTCTAAAACGTTCAAAAAGTACCCAGAATGACACCAAATAAATTTAACAACAACACATGATTGAAATATGTTCAAATTTTTTTCTATAAGCAATACTGATTTTTTCCTCCCATATATCTACTGTAAAAGTGAATTGCTTGGGCTGCCTGTGATTAGTGAGCGATTTCAAATAAATCGCAAAAAGAACGTTTTTGCAAATTATTCAAAATCGCTCTAATCAAACATTCTAATTAATGTCTGATTGCATGAATGTGACGTTTAATACCTATATGGTCATTTTTCTTAAGCTCATCGAAAATGCGAGATATTTTCAGTTAGAAAAACTTATTTCCGCCATCTTTGTTTTATGTTGCCATAGCGACACCAATTGAATTGAAATTGACATAAATCAAACATTCCATCTATGCTTTGTATCTGGTGCAAAATATATATTGATCAGACCAGGGAAAGTTGATCATTTCGCTAAATGAAAATGGGAAGTGTGGTCAATAAAAAACTACTGAATTATACTTTATTATACTTTATTAATAAATATAAATTTTATTTTTTTAGATATCTCTACAGTAATAAATTATCATGGGTCAGTAACGACACATTCACTGGTTTAACAAGTCTACAATACCTGTAAGTATTTTAAAGATTTAAAATTCTCTTTAAGATATAGTAAATTGTCAACATAAACTACATAAATAATAACTGACTTAAATGTATGTACATGCTTTATATCTTAAAAAGATTTTGATGAACATAGTATGAATGGTCATGGCTAATTTTCATTGTATATTTTGTTAGATACTCAGTTATACGAGAACGAACTCACAACCGTACCAGTTGGACTATTTCAACATGTTCCTCGTTTGATTTATGTATAAGTAATTTAACTTCACTCAGTTTTTGCATCAAGCGTGTATGATACCATCCTATTCTATATCTAAAGCAAAGCTCACACATATTTTGAAAGTTTACACTCAAGGGAAATTAATGTTGTTTCCATCAAAAATCGTTGGGTCGTGCAACGCAAAAGAAAATAATTTGGATATATTTTAGGTGTATTCTTGATCATTCACAAAGAGCACAATTGCATGATACTTTTAGTATATACTGAATGCACACTCTACAATGATAACTGTCAAAATTTGAAACTATACTGAGCCTGCGTATCTTGGCGGTCAGCCGATTATCAATAGGGAAATGAATAATGGCGCTTCTCCCTTCTTTTCTCTCGATCTTTATCTCTCTCTTTCTCAGTTCATTTGAGATTCCGCAGTGTGTGATAAGTGTGTTATTGATGAGTATTTGTATTTACAGATCACTGAGCAACAACCAAATTACATTCCTACCAGTAAACCTCTTCCTCAACAACAGCCAGCTTACAAAGTTGTAAGTTTATTGTTATCTGTTTATGTCGTTTACGAAGAATAATTATAGCTTATTACTACTTCTTAATTCTACTTAATTATAAAATAGAAATTTTAACTTTTTTAGATATCTCGACAATAATAAATTTCCGTGGCTCAGTAACGACACATTCACTGGTTTGGAAAATCTATGGTACCTGTGAGTATTCTAAAGATATAAAACTCTCTATAAAATACAGTAAATTGTATGAACATACTATGAATGGTCATGACTAAACGAACTCACAACCGTACCAGTTGGACTATTTCAACATGTTCCTCGTTTGATTTATGTGTAAGTAATTTTAATTCACTCAGTTTATAGACCAAAACGTATTTTTCGGACAAAAACGTATTCGGCTTTGCATCAAGCATGTATAATATCATCCTTTATAAAATAATTTAGATAGTACGCGCGCTCTGATTGGTCAAAAACCGTGTTGGATGAGGCTATCTAAACATGCGCGCGTGTATTGATGGCGCGCGTATTGAGAATTGCTATTCTTATCAGCAATTAAAATGCCGATTTAGCCTCAAAAAATATTTTATAAAAGCAATAGAAGACGATTTGCCGTGTTATATAGCTTGATCTAAACACTTGTGATGTTGGGAGAACACTCGATAGCTGGAAAAGCACTCGCCTTACGGCTCGTGCTTTTCCTACGCTCTCTCGTGTTCTCCCAACATCACGCGTGTTTAGATCAGGCTATATAACACGGAAAATCATCTTCTATTTCTTAAATTTAATCCCAGGTAGAGGTCTCAAACATCTTGAAAGTTTACACTAGAGGGACATTGATGTTGTTTCCATCAAAAATAGTCGGAACGTGCCACGCAATTTAAAAAAAATTCCGATATATTTTAGGGGTGTTCTTGAACATTCACAAAGAGCATACATGAACGGTACTTTTACCCTTTGGTCTCCCAGGGAAGTATACTGAAATCACGTTCAACAATTAAAGCTGTCAAAATTTGAAACTATACTTGAGCCTCCGTTTCTTGGCGGTCTTCCGATTTGCAATAGGGAAATGAATAATGGAGGTTCTCCCTTCTTTTCTCTCAATCTCCATCTCTCTCTTTCTCAGTTCATTTGAGATTCTGCAGAGTGTGGTAAGTGTGTTACTGATGAGTATTTGTATTTACAGATCACTGAGCTACAACCAAATTACATTACTACCAGTAAACCTCTTTCTCAACAACAGTCAGCTTACATATTTGTAAGTTTATTGTTATCTGTTTATATTGTTTATGAAGAATAATTATAGCTTATCACTATCTTCTTAATTCTACTTATTTATAAAATAGAAATTTTAATTTTTTAGATATCTCGACAATAATATATTATCGTGGCTCAGTAACGACACATTCAATGGTTTGGCAAATCTATGGCACCTGTGAGTATTCTAAAGATATAAAACTCTCTATAAAATACAGTAAATTGTATGAACATAGTATGAATGGTCATGACTAAACGAACTCACAACAGTACCAGTTGGACTATTTCAACATGTTCCTCGTTTGATTTATCTGTAAGTAATATTAGTTCACTCAATTATAGACCAAAACGTATGATTCGGACAAAAACCTCTTCAGATTTTGCATCAAGCATGTATAATACCATCCTATTTCATTGTAATCATATCCATTTTTGTATTTTGTATTTTTATTTTAAGCGCTTAATTAGAACAGACTTGAATAAGCGCTATATAAGCTATATATTATTATAATCCTAAATAGAGTTCTTGCATTTCATTTTGAAAGTTTACACTGAGGGACATTGAAAAAATGCCGATATTGGTGTGTTCATTCAACATTCAGAAAGAGTATTCACGATCCTTTTACCCCTAGGTCCCCATAGAAAGTATACTGAATTCACGTTCTACAATAATAACTGTCAAAATTTGTAACTGTACTTGAGCCTGCGTTTCTTGGCGGTCTGCAGATTTGCAATAGGGAAATGAATAATGGAGCTTCTCCCTTCTTTTCTCCCAATCTTCATCTCTCTCTTTATCAGTTCATTTGAGATTCTGAAGAGTGTGGTAAGTACTGGTACTGATGAATATTTGTATTTACAGAACACTGAGCAACAACCAAATTACATTCCTACCAGCAAACCTCTTCCTCAACAACAGACAGCTTATAAAGTTGTAAGTTTATTGTTATCTGTTTATATTGTTTCTGAAGAATAATAGCTTCTCACTTTCTTCTTAATTCTACTTAATTCTAAAATAGAAATTTTAATTTTTTTAGATATCTCGACAATAATTATTTATCACGGCTCAGTAACGACACATTCACTGGTTTAACAAATCTGCAATACCTGTAAGTAGTCTAAAGATTTAAAACTCTCTATAAAATATACTAAATTGTCAAAACAAACTACATAGATAGTAGAGTGGTTTTCATTAACCCGTGAAACAAAGTGTAATAGGGAAAGAGTAATAAAGTGTATTGATGTGTAATAGTCCTATTGAACAAATGATTATAAAACACAAAGTTAAAGTTAAAGTGTAATAAAGTATAATAAAGCATATTACGCTAAAGTGTTTCACGGGTTGATGAAAACCACTCTAACATGTAGTAAGGGTACTTCATTAATACAACTCAAACTGATTACTAATTCACGAACTGTTAAGCCAACCAGATTATCTATTATAACTTCATGCCTCTGCACGTGAGAAACACTGTTGTGCTGTAGCAGTTCTACATTTCGGAATTTGAAAAGTATTAAAGGAGCCGTCTCAACCACGATGCTTTGCGCGGTGGCGGCCATTTTCGTTGCCATCGAAAACACCCTTTCTATTCTTGGCTTTCACCTATCACGTGACTATATTGAAAGCCCATAAATTGTCGCTTAAACTGTAAACAATCACTGAATTCATGAAGCGCATACATTATTTTAATAGCAGTGTTAGCAAATATGAGGTCAGAAGAATGAATATTGGCAGAGTTGTAGGGGTGCGGCTGCCTGATTTTTCCAAATTTTGCTTAAACAAAAGAAATCACAGCGGGAACTGTCAGCGCTTGTCAGCTAGATGGTTCACAGAACACTAGTTCAAGCCATTACCAGAAATCGAAGACATGTGACGTCACCGCATGCTAAAGTTAGATTTGTGGCATTTAAAAATGGCCGCTCAGAATTACTGATAAATGTATGGGCTCAGAAAGAAAATGTCTAATATATTTGCTAAATATCATTGTACTATCGGTGCCGCCTCCTAACTTTTAACTCGAGTATAAGTTCTATTCATTTATGCAAGTTATGTTTGATTTAGTTTTCTCAACATGCAGCACGAAGGAATAACATTATCGAGAAATAATTGCTTTACTTTAGTCTGTATTTCAGCGAAAAATGTGTAATTTACCTTGTATTCAGCATCGCCTGCCATCAATAGTTTACATGGATCCATCCTTGCCGCCTTCTTAAAATGCTTCTGAGATTACGGGCTTTTCAATATTGTTTTAGAAGTCTTTCCAAGTAATACACCAATGACGCAGTTTAACGGTAAAAAGTGATGATTTTTTAGTTTTAAAAATTTCCATTTTACACCAAAATATCATAAAAAATGACCGATAAATCCTGCAAAGAAGCTTGTTTCGATCGTCGAGTCGATTGCAATGTTTACAGCTTAGTAGCCTGGTGATTTTACGTGTTATACCGCTGTTTAAAGAGTCCGAAGGCTTCTTAAGCGGGAAATTCAAAATTCAAAGTTCATAGCATGGGCTTCCTGTGTCCTTTTGAAATTTTCTAAGTGACCTAATTCGTTCGAATTATTCTATGCCGAGCGTAAGCGAGCGCTTCAATTTTAAATATCTCAACTGCACCAGAAGCGCTTGGTACTTCTAAACAAACTTATAGTAGTTTGGTTTTGATAAATTGATTTATTTCGATAGAAATTCGAGGATAATTCTGGACTGCCAGTAGACCGCTGGTCATAATATCGCGGACGTAAAATGTCTTAGATTTCTGGTAATGAGCTCTAGCGTAGCATGCGAAGTAACGCTACATCATTGTACATTGTTTTTTTGTAAAGAGCTATTTGAAAAAACATTGACCTGTATGTAAACAAAAAAGGAAAAAGAATGTTAGCGTGAAACTGTCCACCTTTGATAATTTATCTCTTGCAATGCGACCCTTGAACAAAACTCAAAAATATTTACTTCCGGTCATTTTGCAAAAAATGTGAACACGTTTTGCTTGGCAGAATAACAATTTTGTCAATAATGCGACCAGGGCCTTACTTATTGATTATATCATTAACCATATCTTTTCTGCGATAGAAATAGCATTCTAGGCCACATTAGCTTAAAGCCAGATGACCAATTTCTAATTTGCCAAAATTTGACGTAAATAGACTAATTGTGACCGAATACGGAGCCAGTGAATATGCGCCTTGATTAAACCGAACTTCGCAAAATCCTAAAATTCCTTAAATTTACGGCGAAAATGCCAGTAATTTAGCTTTCTAATAATACTTTTAAGGTTTTAAGCTCAATCAAACATCGATAAATACTAAACTGGCATGAATCTAGCTTGATTTTCGACTACTAAAGGTGAGTGACTAGAGTTGCGTGACACAAATTAAACAAACACTCAAGCCTTTTAATATAAATAACTAGACGCATAACTGCGTGAACTCGGGCTTCATTACGATTATGTAATCAATTTAGCTTGAGATGATTTGAAGCGAAAAAAAGTTATTTTTTTGGTCGTCCTCCTTTTCTGTTTGGTCCGTTCCTTCAGTCCGTGATCCGCTTGCCTGTACAGCTTTTACCTGGATATCGATGTTCGGTTCGTGCAGTGATATATGCGAGCTCAAAGACTGTCTAGAAACAGTGTTATTATAAAAGTTGTTCTTGCAAAATAAACGCAAGAAAAAGCAAGATAGATACTAGTCACTAAAGCAATTGGTGTTATATTTGAGGCGATTTAATTTAGGCTGTTGGATGTAGTTTTCAGAGAGGCTGATTTCAGCTGTTTTATATTTGTTGTTGTCGAGCTTGACCTTGATGTTTAAAATCGGTCACGTTATCTGACATATTGTAAACAAAGAAATATTACTTTCATCGTTCAACTGCTAGATAATAGGTTGAAGCGATTAAGTTTAAACTTAAAAAGTTTGCGTATAAGTTTGTTGTTCTTTGCCGAGATCGAAGCTAAGCGCTAGGCAATCGCCAATCAATCGCGGATCTGAAGCTTGTACGAGCTAATAGTATAGTCAATAAAATTAAACTATTGACAGATAAACTCGTTATTTTAATCAAAAATATAAAAGAAATAATTACAAGAAGCAAAATATTTACCCTAAACATCACTACTGTTGTTGTCTTCACTTCTAGTGCGCTGTATCGTACTCTCTAAGAATGCTTACAATACAGTTAAATATCCAGTAGTAACAGCTTCGTCCTTTGTAACTGGTTGTGAATCAATTCCATAGCATTATGAGTTTATAGCAGGGACGATTTCTCGATAAATTCCATCATAATAAGTTGGCTCGCTTATTTAGCCCGTAAATTGCATGATCTTTATTAAAATTCACAGTGACCCTTTCCGAAAACATTCGACATAAACTTAAGTGTAATTCTACTGCGAATCATGTGGAGTGAGCGCATAAAATATGAGAATATTCCACCTAGAAATCAATCCTTCGACGAATCAAATATCCATGTGCTCGTATTGGCCAGTCTACGCATGCGCTGTGACCATAGGCATGCGCGGTGACGACTAGACGGCGTTTTGCGACCCAAGAAAAAAAACAAAAAACAACATTGAAGCCCATTTTAAGACTCGGGTTTCCTTTGGAAAGCCCGAGTAATAAAAATCAAAGGAGATATTTAAAAAAAGAAGCATTTGATTAGTCCTCGAAACTACTTTAAATCGTAAAAAAATATCAAACCTGTGGCATCCAGGGTAGATGAAAAGGCACAGTCTAATGTTTTTGTGCACTTCGACTGACAGTGTTGATGCTTTACAACACGGGCTTACAAACACAGTTGGATTCTTCTTTAATATATATATATATAACTTTTATTTTATATTCTTCTTTGAGAAACACTGGCATAACCGTAAGCCAGTATTCTTATAACTGACATCCAAGGTATCGAGCTGTTTATGTCCTGTGTCGTACATGTTCGCTTTACCTATGAAGTGATCATGGAATAAAATTCAATAAGCCTCTGTTTTAGATGTAATATTTACAAAGTATTTTTAAATAAAACTTCAAACATATTATTTCAGAACTCAGGTCCGAGTCATTCTAAAGGTTCGTCTAACTATTTCGCGTAAGCATTAACAATGATTTCTTTGGAAATATTTCCTTCATTGACACTATCCTCATTCATTCCTATCGAGTTTTTAGAGAAAACGCAACGTTAAGCATGTAAACAATAATAGAGGCGCGCAAAGCATTGTGGTTGAGACGGCTCCTTCAAGTACGTGTGTTTCAACAGGCATCCCAAACAATCTGCTTTTACAGTAGAGATATGGGAGAAAACATCCGTATTTTTATTACATATATTACATGCTCTTTTGAACTATTGTATTTTAGAAATCTCAATATTAACAAGATAAAGAAACTCGATGAAAATCTATTCAAATTTACAAGAAAACTGACATCCATGTAAGTACGATAGTGAGGTAGTTAATAGGTTGTCAGTATAGTTCATTACTCTTTAGGGTGCCCTGGGAGTTTTATGCTGTGTTATTTGTCTTAAAAATCAAAATAAGATATATATAAATGTGAGAGTATATAGTGTACATTATGTTGCCCAGTTTCGTGAAAGAACCAGTATCGTGACACAAACAAATTGAACTCGTTTTTAGTGACGGCTATTTGATATTTCAAAAAACACAAGGACTATACAGAGAAAACACTGAACATTTAGCTTGAATATGCATGTTTTAACGGGCTTTTACATTACCGGATTTTTCGAACAGAAGCAATTGTTAACAGAGTAGTGGAGGTTTGCTGGCTAAATGTATGACTTTTACTGCGCAGTAAAAACTGACCTGAAAAAAAAAGGGATCGCATATTCTCAAAGAACAAAGACAAGATTTATACTGACGATATAGCTAGAGAGTGCAACTTCATTCTACAACCCTTGGATGTTCAAAATCTTGGCTGGAAATTGTTTGAAAATACACATGTTATAAATTGTGTTCGTTTACTGAATCAAGTTTTGCTTTTGCTATGGAACACTATGGCATATGACGCCCGACGGACGGCTTTGAAAATGACCCTAAAAGGTACGCACGAATTAACTCAGATTCTGATCCATGATTTCAGACACTAAAAGGTACGACCACATTCAAAAAATTTTCAATATGTATAATGCACTATAATTTTTCGATTTAGATCAATTCACATTTGATATTAAAACAATTCTATCAATAAATTTCGCCATTTTTTCTTGCGAAATGTCATATAAAATCAATGTATATTATAGGCAAGTTTAACATTAAGCAGCGGACCTTAGGCTATTAAAATGACCAAAAGTAAACCAAAATATAACGTACAAGTATGAAACTAGGCACATAAGTAATTTAAATATAAAAGAAACTTTTCACCGCAGCCCTGAGCAAAATATTTTATTGTTATGCTTTAGCGACCAGCCAAATTCAAATATCGCTCTTATCTCGCGTAAATTTATTTTTGATCAGGGCTGCGGTGAAAAGTTTCTTTTTTGCCTGAAATTCACATATACGAAATTTAATTTTCAAAATAATTTTTTCCTGACGTTATATTTCGAATAAATCATTTTTAAGCCCTTGGTTTCCTGTGCATTTTTGACAACTTAGGGGTAAAATCTCACACCTTCCAATACTTTTTTAGCGGGAAAATTATATGTAGTACCTGGTTATGTAATAATTTTTGATACACTATTAATACATTTTCAGTAATAGTTTGTCAAATTACATGTACTTTAGCCATTCCTATACCACCATATCCGAAAACTGACCCTAAAAGGTACGGTGCCAGTTCGAGACCCTAAAAGGTACACGAGGGTCTTATTTTCGTCCCTAAAAGGTCCGTCAAGCACCCCTATCCATTTTCTAAGGGAATCACCCCTCGGTCCCCCTCCCCCACGGGGAGATAAAGTCGCCTTTGCAGATCGTTTCTATGCAAATTACGTTGATAAGTAGCAGGACTTTGAAACATTCCGAATAGTTTCATATTCCAAAATTTAAAAAAATAAAAAAATAAGGAACAATCCAAATGTTAGCGCAAAATATAGTTAAAGGTAAGTATTTATAAAATGTGTTTTTGATTTGTTTTATCGAATTTTATTGTGATTTACAAACTTATTTACAAACTGAAGTGTCACGAAACTGGGCAAAATACTGTACTCATGGATTCTTATTATCCATGGTGTACTTTAATTATTCATTCAAAATATTTCAAGAATATATAAATGAGGAAAAATGTGACAAAAAGGACTCCTTTGAATGATTTTGTTTTTTAACTTACCGGCATACTCCATTTTCCCGCTCACAAACCAAAACAAAGCTGGTATTATAGCGTGTTGTCATGGCGATTTTTTTGAATTATTGAATGCTATGAGTCATCGAGTTCAATAATGCTTGCTCAGACAATGATACGACGAATTTGCCAGTGTATTTTGACTAATCAGAAATAAAGAAATATTTCGAATGAATAATAATTTGGTTAATTTCGTACAAGCTTAAGAAAGACACCGTGGCTTGTGTAACAGCAAAATTAAAAAAGGAATTCATAGCGAGTATTCTAAAAGCCATTCTGCCTGCCTCAAAACTGACCAGTGGAAAGAAAAAGACCATAAGTCATTTTATCATATACATACTGAGATTTATTCACAGTTTTGTTCATGGTAAACAAGCTTCACCCGCTTCAAATATATTAGCCAATCGCCGCGGCGAAAAGCGTTTTGTCCAATCAGCAACCACCTGTCAAACAAATTTCATTCAACATTGAATGTTAAAACTACTAATCTTAAGAATGGCTAAAAGCTTAGTGAGATTTAAATGTTTACAAAAGCCTATAAATGATTATCAAACCGAGCAACAGAACAAAAATACATAAGCAATGTGAGGAGATGTGAAGCTACTCATTGAATTCCTGTGAGATCTAGAAAAGGACGACCAAAGAAATCCTGACAACATCGAAGCCAAACAACTGTACGAATATCTCTGCGAGTTTCTCTTAAGTACGAAGCGTAAAGATGGCTAAGACAGTGAGCCTTCAAGTCTGCGAGTAATTACTGTTCTAAAGCATTCTAGTTTTATTTAGAAACACCAAGCGCTTCTATTCACTTCGATATTTTTGTATTTACACGCTTGCTTTTGCCTTTTGTGAATTAATTGAAAAAAGTTCGACTTACGGCATCCGGTCAAATAGACACTGCGTTTGGGTATATTATATATAACTGGAGCCGTAAAAATTTTTGAATGAATAATAAAACAATTATTGAATTCGGAGGATGTTATCCGCCTCATCCTACGGATTCGGCAGATAACACCCTCCTTGGTTTGCATAATTTTTCATATCATACTCAGCCTCATCCATGCAATATTTGCTTAATAATTTCTTACAGCTATCTGAATGGGAATCTTCTGCAAGATGTACCAAAGAACATATTCACGAATCTTACCGAGATTAAAGAAATGTAAGTTTACAAACAAACAAACAAACAAACAAACAAACAAACAAACAAACAAACAAACAAACAAACAAACAAACAAACAAACAAACAAACAAACAAACAAACAAACAAACAAACAAACAAACAAACAAACAAACAAACAAACAAACAAACAAACAAACAAACAAACAAACAAACAAACAAACAAACAAACAAACAAACAAACAAACAAACAAACAAACAAACAAACAAACAAACAAACAAACAAACAAACAAACAAACAAACAAACAAACAAACAAACAAACAAACAAACAAACAAACAAACAAACAAACAAACAAACAAACAAACAAACAAACAAACATTGTCCCACAAACAGGCAAGCAAACAAACAAACAAACAAACAAACAAACAAACAAACAAACAAACAAACAAACAAACAAACAAACAAACAAACAAACAAACAAACAAACAAACAAACAAACAAACAAACAAACAAACAAACAAACAAACAAACAAACAAACAAACAAACAAACAAACAAACAAACAAACATTGTCCCACAAACAGGCAAGCAAACAAACAAACAAACAAACAAACAAACAAACAAACAAACAAACAAACAAACAAACAAACAAACAAACAAACAAACAAACAAACAAACAAACAAACAAACAAACAAACAAACAAACAAACAAACAAACAAACAAACAAACAAACAAACAAACAAACAAACAAACAAACAAACAAACAAACAAACAAACAAACAAACAAACATTGTCCCACAAACAGGCAAGCAAAAGTGCATGCTTCCAAGCATGCATGTACACCTATTTCAAAAAAGGTTGTCATCGCCAAAGGCGATAGGCTATAGGCGATAGGTCATTCCAAGACCCAAGTGCATGTATGAGTATAATCTTAAATCGTGATTATAATGCCGCGTGAATACCGTTGTGTTTGAATCTCAATCATGCCAACTCCACTAAACAACGATTGTTGGAGTTGACATCATTAAAATTCAAACACGGCAGCATTCACGATTTAAGATTATACCCATAGTACACTTGGGTCTTGGAACGGCTTATCGCTTTTCGCCAATCGCCTTTGGCAATGACAACCATTATTGAAATAGGTGTAAATAAGCCAGCAAGTAAACATAGTTTTTTATTTCACTTACCCGTTATAATTTTTTTATTGTTTCCACATTATGTAGTGGTCTCGGCTACAATCGGATTTCAAAGGTTCATCAAGATCTGTTTAAAACTTTGACAAACTTGGATCGCTTGTAAGTAGCTAGCCAATATTTTAAACGTCGTTAGTTACAATCTTTTTAAAAACGGAATTGACGGAGTTGACACAAGTATGTCAATGCAATTGGTCTCGTAGATATTTAGCAGGGAACAAGCTGACTAGGATTCCACAAGGGATGTTTCATGACAACAAAAAACTAACATATATGTGAGTAAACATGTCATGGTTAATATTTACTATTATCATATGACCCGTATTTTGCCCGGCGCGCGCTCTTAAGAAAACCTTCAGAAAAAAGTCACGTGATGGGGTCCGTACGGCTTATCTCACCTGGTTCGTATCACCAAACACGTATGGACCCGCTACTCCAAACATCACAAAAATGGCCTTTAACTTTTTCTCTCTTTCTTTTTAACTTTTTCTTCTTTAACTCTAACTTTTCGAAATTGCCGATAACTCTAAAACGAGATCAGCTACGGTGCTGAAACTTTCTGACTTTTCTCAAAATTTATCTGAGAACATTTTTATGTCAATGTTATGTCAGTGTCAATGCGTTTGTTTCCATGGCAACCAATTTTTGAAACATATGTTTTTGAGCTTTTTCTTTCACTTATTGTGTATTTTTCTCGCCATCAGAGCTTGTCCACGATAATAATTCCTAAACAGGTTAATGTTTTTGACAAGAAAAAATTCGGGGGCAGAGTTGGGGAAATTTAGCTCACAAAAACTGATGAGCTAAAACTGCTGTTAGAATTTCTGAATATCGCTTCTAAACTCCATTTTTGTATAACAAACGTTCGTTTGATAAGTACATCATACTTTATTCCCATTCCCCCTCAAAAATTAGTTTTCTGAAGAGAATAAACTAAATTTAATGAAATCCAAGATGGCGGATCCAAAATGGCGGATCCAAGATGGCGGATAGTTTTTACAAAATTGTTGTTTAGTGATTTTTTTTTATCAACATAAGCTACTCAAACAACAGGCTTCGCTCAATTAGCCGTTTATACGCCATTTGAGCACTTCGAGGAAAAAATTAGTTTCTATGTGGGAGGGGCTGGTGAGCTTTGTTCCTTCGGCAGTTTTGAATGTGATGACGTCACCAAAAAGTATGACATCATCATATTGATGACGTCACACGAGTAACCATGGAGACACAACAATCAATTATATCATAGAAGAGTAGTAACGATTCATCATGACATTTAACAAAGTATTATCATACAATAACGGTTTTTATAGGATTTACATCGCAAATATGACGTCACTATGACGTCATTTGGATCAAAAATCTTTGCAATAACCAAACAATATTGAATCAATCATGTTACAATGCAAATGAGATGATTTTAAAATATTTTTTAAGATGCTGAAGACAGATCATTAAAAAGTACTAAAGAATCAATAAAAACCAATACGTGACGTCACATTTTTGTTCCCATGGGTCAAAACTGGGTGTGGTAGTTTATCTTACGCACATGACCATTGTGTCAAATTTGACGATCATTGCTACAATGCAGTTCCAGAGATGCAGAAGGGGGGGGGGGGGGGGGGGGGGGGGGGAAGAAAAGCCCTCAGTCACAGTCTAAAAAAGCCCAGTCTGAATAGGGTTAAATTAAAAAGATTAAAAAAATTATATTACGTACTTGTATTACGTATTTATTATTACGTAAGAGTTGTGCATTGGTATGGCCCGATGAAATACAACCATGGTTTGTTCAAATTCTATAGATGTTCAAATTGTGGTTCGAAAATAGGGGTAAAGCAAAAAGGAATTTAATTTTTGAAAATCCGTCTCTGAATCATAGCCAGAAAGCTTACTCTAGACTGAGCAATAGAATGAGCAATAGTCAAGAGCCAATCAGAAACTATTATATATAATAATCGTGCAATTCGCAGGGTGTCTAGAACAAGCTTTCTGGCACTGATTCGCAGACGGACTTTTCGTAGAAAATTCCCGCGGATGCAACGCAGGCCAGGAATAGATAGCAAAATTAGTTTTTATTCTATGCTATTGTAACTTTTTTTATCATCACTTATAGCTCATTTGAGAATAACTATCTTACCGATCTACCAAAAGACATGTTAGCTGGGATGACTAATCTCAAAATTATGTAAGTACCAATTTATTTTTCTCAGTGTATATATCCCATGTACATGTACATACTGATTTCAATAAAGTTAGTCACCAAAAACCAACAAAGCTGTGACCGCAGAGAATCAGGGAAAATATGTTATAACAAAGTGAAGATTTTTGACGCAAATTTCATAGGACGCGATCGCGAAACTGTAACTGAGGTAAAATATTTATAACAATCGATAATTATAACAATATGTCAAAACATGAAAAACATTCCTAGCCATAATCATTGCCGGTCTCAGCTTCATAACTTTTATGTAACTGATTTTATTGTAAGTATACAGCCGATCTTGAAAAGGTAGTCCACCTGAAAAGACATATATACTAAAAGAAATATCACGTGACTCATTATATATTGACTTTCCGAACGTGTAGAAAGTCAGGTGCGTTTGAAAGTAATATGGTGGTGAATTCAAACAAGCAGTATCCCTCGCTAGAAGTACCTGACTTTCTACACTCACGGAAAGTGGATATATAATGAGTCACGTGATATTTCTTTTAGTATAGTTACTATTCACCACCCTACCCCATTGTTCTCTCTCTGCACTAAATCACTGATTGCTGAGTACCCGCGTCTGAAAGCAAAGATATTTAGTTATGTTGCAGTTCGCACTCTGCAATATCAAACATATTGCAGTTCGCACTCTGCAATATCAAACATATTGCAGTGTGTTTTGTTAAGTGTGTATAACTAATAATTTCCATTCTAGTAAGCATCATCAGACTTATAATTCATTAAATAATTTACTAGATAGCGATTTTTGGTGAAAAAAGACTTTGAGTACCAATGCCAGGATTCGAACCGAGACCTTCTGCATTGCTGTATCCGCGCTTTAAGCCATTATGCTACCCAGGCAACCGATGGAAAACTTGCAACAAAAACACGTTTAATGTCATCAAGTTCATTAGCATTCCTCTAAATAGAATTGATGAAATTATAACTAATTAGAGTTTGGTAAGCCTATTGTTATTATATTCAAAGAGACAAGAAACCGCTGATTATTATGCAACAAAGAGAACAATAATGGGACAGGCTATTGAATGATTATTACATTTTCATTGGCTGATAATATTATAACTAATTAAGCGGCGTTGACACGAGCAATTTTTCCTTGACAAGTATCCTTGACAATTTTCATTGCTCGTGTAGACGATCAGCAAGATTTCCTTGACAATTTTATATTGACAAGGTTTCCTTGCTCGTGTAGATGATGAACAAGTTTTCCTTGACAAGTTTAAGTTGTGCCCACAATGCCTTGCATTCAGCAGAGTACTAACATAATATTGGTTCCAGTCCCTTGTCGAGTAAAAAACAAAATGATTTATAGTTAAGTCCGATCAACTTGAAGTTTTACATGTGAAAAGTAAACACCAAAAGAAAAATTTTCTTCTTTTCACTTTTACAAATGTTACGATTTTTGGCGGGAAAATGACGTCACCAATTTTAGTGGGAAATTGAAATAGAGGGTTATGCAAAATTTTAAAATGCGCATTTGAAAGAACTCATTGAGATATGTTCAAAACCGAAGAGATAACAGTCAAAGTCAAATTTAATCAAAATATATGATTTTTGAAGTTTAGAAATGTTTTCTATTTTACATTCAAAAAATTATAACTTTAGATTAAATTTGACTTTGACTATTATCTCTTCGGTTTTGAACGTATCTCAATGAGTTCTTTCAAATGCGCATTTTAAAATTTTGCATTACCCTCATTTTAGATTTTCCTCTAAAATTGATGACGTTATTTTCCCGCCAAAAATCGTAACATTTGTAAAAGTGAAAAGAAGAATTATTTTCTTTGGGTGTGTACTCTTCACATATAAAATTTGAAGTTGATCGGACCTAACTATAAAAAGTTATTCAAAATCACGCTTAAAAACGCCGATTTCAGTACACTGCCAGCCCAGCGTGAAAGTTTGGTAAGCCTATTTTTATTATATTCAAAAACACAAGAAACCGCCGATTACTGTGCAAGAGAGAAAACAATGGGGCAGGGTGGTGAATAGTAACTATATACGATAGTCACTTCGGCCGGCTAGCAATATTAGATATATTGCAGTCAGCTTCGGGCTGCGCCCTCAGCTGACTGCAATATATCTAATATTGCTGCCGGCCTCAGTAACTATCTAATACATATATGTCTTTTCGGGTGGACAACCTTTTCGAGATCAGCTGTATGTATATATATGGCAAGAACCCCAAATGGACTAAATACCCAGCATTATTCAACTTTGGTAGTGGATAAATCAAATGAATATAATACATTCTATACACTTGAAACTATACTTATCAGCAATCTGAACAAAACTTCAATGAATGATTGAATGATCGAATGAATGTAAATATGAATGTGTGCATCGCGTACAGTTGCAGGTCACTTCCGGCGATTTTGGTCATTTGCATATTACCAGCCGAACGCCTGTCACATTTCAAGCTAATTAACTTTGAGAAATTACAAAGAACAAGGTTAAATTCGTACTTTTCACTCTTATCTCGAGAACAAGAACTACAAAGCGCCAGGAAAAAATGTCACGGAAAATAAAAGTAATAAAACGATAGATAGGAAAGTACGATAATGAATAAAGAAATGCCATTTTGTGTCTTCGTAAATGCCCTTCGAAACATTTCTATTTTCGAAATTGAAAATAGAAATTAATTCTTCTTTCAGTGGTTTTAATCGAAACAAGTTGAGAAATCTATCTGATGATTTCTTTAAAGACACAAGAAAACTGGAGGTCATGTAAGAGTTAATAACAAACATTTTAAAATAGTTTCTAAATATCCAAGATAACCAATGATAAGCATAACCAATGACAAGTTGAATATATTCTCAAATACCGTAACACATACTTAGTACAATGAAAGTGACGACAAAAAAATAAAATATTGTTTTCATTACTATTTGAAAATTCATTATATCACTTTTTTATATGACTTTTGTCGTTCATAGAGCAGATTTTGTATGACTGTATAAAGTTCAGTAGTGCCGTTTGCGTGCCTTGCCGCGACCGTGTTGTTTTCTATAAATTTGCCTTGCCTTGACCGCGTTCGTGCTGTGAGCTTTTCATAGTCATACAAATTCTACTATATTGTTTTTTGTGGTCTTTGTGATCGTTTGCATCCTGGCCTTGCTCGGGCGCCAAATAATTATGGATGTTCTTCGGGCAACAAATTAATAACATGCCCTCCAAATGTCATGTTAATGCCATATTATTGTTTTTTCAGATTTTTAGGAATGAACAATCTTCGTCAAATCGTTAACATTAAGAATAAAAGACTGTTGACGTTCTTGTAAGTCATAAATTGCTATTTATCTGTATTGTGTGGTATATAGAGAATACTACATAGAAAGTGCGCGCGTACGGAATTTACGCACGAGTTGGCCGTATCAGAAATCGAACAAGGAAGGCTTTGCGAGCGAGTGAGATTTCTGTAACTTTTGTACGAAGCACTTTCCATGTACTATTTACTTTATTATATACATACTGAGTGATATTCACTGTAATTTTGCAAAAAAAAATATTTTATTTCATAAGTACTGAGATTTATGTATAAAATTCCAGTGATGTAAAAATCGTTCGGTTTTAAGTCACAGCCAATCAGCGATGCGAACGATGAAATTTCACTATCGTTCGCGGCATCTGATTGGACGAACGATTTTTTTCACTAGTGAAAAGGTTTTGTGCGGGAATCTACCTCACTGGCGCGAAAACTTTCAACCGCCTTTGGTCAAAATGTTGGGAATGTTTGTTGACAGCGATTCGACTGAAAATGTTATTTTAACACAAGAAAACAAAGCTATTTCGAAAACATATATCCAATGTGATGTTGCTATAGAAAAACGTCTTGGAATTCAAGAAAGAAGCAAGAAAAGTTGACAAATTTCTAGCTGTAACCCAGTTTATTTATTATTTTCAAAGACGGGAAAGCTAAGACTATTCTCGCTCTGAAGTTAATTATTTGGTTTTGAGCGACATATGAAGAAAACAAGTGACATGAAGGACCTCCTATTTGAAAAGACAAGTCCTTCTTTCCAAACAGAAAGAGCTAAAGAAAAAAGGAAAAGAAAAAACTATAAATATAGTGAATCAGTCGGCAAAGTTCACACTAGAGGAATCTCGCTCAGCTACTGCCGAAGCGTTGTCAATGCAAGACTATTTAACCATTTAATAATGCTTTTTTTAAAAAAAGCATTGAAGATAAGTAAATTTGCCTTTTACAACGGTATTTTTCATGATTTTGTTGCTACTTTTCGTTGTTTAAAATTTTGAAAGAAAATATTGAATTTTTTTAATCATTGAATCGTTTAACCATAGAACTCATTTCATGGTATATTTGATGCATGTTGTCATTAATGTTGAAAATAAATCTCAGTACTTATAAAATAAAAAAATTACATCATGGTTAGTTCGCTTGTACGATTTTATTTATAAAAATCGTACGCCTCACTAACCATGAAGTAATCTCTATATTCTATACTAAGATGATAAAATATAAGAGATTTTCAAGTAAAATATTTTGTGGAAAAAAGTTTAATTAACTGATATACATCGCTCAAGTAAAAAAAGGCTGCTTCACTCTTAAAAATAGTTTTTCTAATATGGAATCTCTACATAATTGGAAAATACCGTAACAGTGTTTCCTTTGCCAGAAATGTTTAGTTCTTTCCGTTTTGACTGAAGACATTTTCGAGTTAGCTTGAATTCCATGTCGTTGATAATACTAGTGGGTTACTTTCTTCGTCTCAAGTATCATTCAAAGCTTGAAATCAGGCTTCTGAGGCTTGACGGCTCGTAATCTCCTCCG
Source organism: Metridium senile (assembly GCA_949775045.1). Taxonomy (NCBI): domain Eukaryota; kingdom Metazoa; phylum Cnidaria; class Anthozoa; order Actiniaria; family Metridiidae; genus Metridium; species Metridium senile. The sequence continues at coordinate 30,172,680 of OX459095.1, forward strand.
TCTTTTCTTCTCACAGAGCGAATGAGCACTGCTAGATATTCTTCTAGTTCTTGTGGGGATAGCTTGTTGACTTCTCGCTCCTCGACTGTGTCGTCAAAAAGATTTTCAGCAATTTCATATCAATTTTAATTCTGTCTTTTCATTCGTGTTTTTGTTTTCGAGATTCTTTACGTATTCTCCGGTGAAATTTCAAAGTTTACAAATCGTTCTGCCTCTACTTTTTTACTTTTTTATCGCTTTTTGTGGAGTTTAGGTCAACTAAACAACACTTGCTGAATGAGCGAACGAGCTGAATGAAAAAGAAAGCGAGCGCCCGTCAGACGGCAAACCACGACTTGGCGGGAATTTCCCCGCAGTGAAAAAACGTCGTACGCGAGCTCTGGTTGGTCAGAATTTATTTACGAACGAAAATTTACGGTATGGCTTTACAGTGAATATCACTCAGTATGTATATAATAAAACTGTATTATAATACAAACTAGTGTGAAAAAGTTAACGAAAATTTACGGTATGGCTTTACAGTGAATATCACTCAGTATGTATATAATAAAACTGTATTATAGTACAAACTAGTGTGAAAAAGTTAGGAATTTTGGATGGAAATAAAATTCGTGAACTCTAATATATCCATATACCGTTCGACTTTATACTATTTTATGGGACTCTGAGAGCTAGCAATTATTGTAGCGAATACACGGAATCGAAATATGGCGGCCAATTTGAATAACACTTTGACTTGACTTTATTTGATTTCAACATAAAATTACAACTTATATACACATACCCGCAAATAGCAGAGCTAGTCGAGGCGGGTAATGTTAACTTAGTATTTACAAATATATATCAGCTTTTTATAAATATAATATACAAATTAGGTAATACCTAATAGCGGAGCTCTCAGTTTTTTTTTCTTACAACATCAATATGAGCATGTAAATAGTTTTTGTGCATGGGTCATAAAAACTGTACATGATGATGTAGACGTATTTGTTCGTATTTGAAAAAGATACTATTTCTTACTGTTCAAGAGTTACTTAAGAAAAAAACGAGAAAAATCATTCTGGGATATATCAAGAGAGGATAAATAAGAGAGGGAAACTCCTATACTAGCCCGCGCGCCATGTAAATTCACATCCGAGCTATTTTAAATAACACCAAAACACCTTACCCTTCTCCCGAGCGTAAAAAATGGCTTGCCCAGCTATACTCCCGTGCGTTGGATTTTGTAACTTCCGGTAAACTTCAGATCAAAATATTTATAGTAAAAGGACGATCTTCGCCGAAAAAAAAGTTAAAGAAACAAAAAACCTGGCAAAAAAAACTGAAATCTGTTAATCTTCCTCAGGTTTTAAGTCCCCTCAAGATTGAAATTACAAAATGAAAAGTACAAGAATATCCACGGCGCCTAGCTAGCGTTTATAGCGAGGAAAGTTGTCATGCATCGACACAAAGTTTTTTCATCAAAAAAGGATTTTAAAAACAAGTTTATGGATAAACTATCAATGGATATTACTTTTCTGTAAGTAGAAAATTGTAGTAAATGTAACTATGCTGTAATGGCCATGGAGTTGTTGTCGTTTTAATTTTATGCGTTTTTTCAGTCTTTTCAAATCAACGTGACAAGTTCTATTTTTGGCGCGTTTCAGCAATGCCAAGGCACCTTTTTGCTTCAAAAGCAAGACAAAACGCTGAGAAAAATCAAGATTTCGAGCTTCAAATTGACAAAAACATTATTTGAACTAGACCTTAATAGAATGGTAACTATGTATTAAAGGGAAAAAGGAAATTTTAAAGCATTTCTTTGTAAAAAAAACAAAACATTTTTATCGTATTGGATTTACTAAAAAGTAGTCATGGCAAATCTTCAAAACAAAACAAAAAGTTATATTTTCAAGTGGAATTAAAAGCCTCAAGAATAAGTTCTACCAACACAGGATCGATTTGAAAAGACAAGGATTTTAAAACAAGGTATTTTATTATGAAAAACTTTGTGTAAAACATCATTTTCGACTTTGAAGTAAAAACTACTAAAAAAAGCTCGTTTAGTAAGCATAAAATAGTCAATATTGCTAAATAAACAGAAGTTATTCAACCAATTTTAAATTGTATTTGTATTTCAATTTATCTTTGATGTTTTCCGTTTATGAGGTTTAAAAAGTACATAAATAAACACCTTTCAATCGACCAAAGTACAATTTACACATGCACAAACATCGTTTCATGTACGGTTTTTATCTCAAAAAGTAAATAAAATGGAGATAGACCTTTTCTCTTTTCTTTCTATAATAAAACAGAGAACGGATTTTTTCCTTTTTGAGGCTTAATTATTGCAAGTTTTGAGGTTTTTTTTTTTTTTTTTTCACGCTCGGTATATCAAATGCTTATAAGCAGTTTTTTTCTCTCTCAAAAACTTGAAACAAATAATAATCTTGAACTTACTTTATCGGTGATTATTTTCCTGAGGTTTTCTTCTCTTCAATGACATTGATCATATTTTGACTGCAAAACAGTCCCTACTTTTACACAAAAACTATTACAAAACGAGTTGAATATTGAACTAATTTAGGCTGCAAAACAGACCCTATTTTTGCACGAAAACTACGACGAAACGAGTTGAAGATTGAACTAATTTTTGAGTTTTGTCTCTCGAAAACTTGAAACAAATGATAATCTTGAACTTACTTTATCGGTGATTATTTTCTTGAGGTTTTCTTTCTTCAATGGCATTGATCATATTTTGACCAATAGATGTAATGTACTTGGATTTTGATGGATTAAACATTGTTCATTATTAGTTCAACTGCCAAGCTTGAAAATCCTTCAATAAACTGTGCCGATCGGGAAGGGATTTGAAGACAGTTTCATAACAAACAAGGTCGCTTCTTTATCAATGTTTTTTAAATTGCTGTCAGAACTATTCTTCCGCGAAGGAAAATACGTTTTCTTCATCTTTTGTAATCAGTCTTTTGCTTTTCTTTAGTATAATTTCTTTAATTTCGTTTTTGTGTCCTTCAAGTTTATGTTCTTCTTCGGTCAAAATTCTCTTTATGTTCTTCGAACTTCATCTTTCTCCGTTCATATTTTGTATTCATGAAAGCTCTGCTTTTAGCAAGTACTATTTTGTTGTTGTTTTTTTGACTTTTTTGTCGATAAAAGAACAACTTTGCTTTGTTGATCTAGTGCTATTTAGCGCGCGCGTCACTTTAATTCGTTCCCGCCGAAATGTAACAGCCAATCAGAATCGCGATGTACACGGACGTACGGACGGACGGACGTACGGACAGCGTGGGCTACCTGTGTCGGTCGATGAAAAATCAACTTGATGGGTTACAATTTTTTCTTAAGTATGGTGCTCCGCTTGCGCGGGCCTTCGGAGCTCCGCTATTAAACACAATGTATTTTTATTGATAGGATATACAAAAGTTTAGTTTTTTTATATTAGAATAAATATATGAAAGAAAAATAATAAAGAAGAATAAGGAATGAGAAAAATACTATATTGATATATTATTATCCTATTCATATTAGAAAAACATTCTTCTTCACTGTCCAGCCTCGCATACATGTGAAAACTCTATTGTTTTCCAACGTGAACACGAGGCTAGACAGTCAAGAACAATAAGAGTACGCCATATTTCGATTCGGTCTATACTTTCTGTATTGACGTGTCATCATGCACACTCTTATGTAGATAACTAGTGACAGTTACGGCGCAAATTGCTGACACGCAGTATAATACTAAAATTGGTATTTATATCTTTATTCTACGAACAGAATGTTTCACCAGAACAACATATCTTCTTTGAGCCGCTCATCGATGAGGTCCCTCACTAAACTAGAATGCCTGTAAGTATCAACATTGTAAACAATTTGTGAAAAGAAAAAACGTTTTTCGAAGTAAACGCTTTTTTCGATTAAGTTATTGATATTTATTTGCTAATTGCTAGGGCCACTAGAATGACATTAAATCCTACCGCAAAAAAGAGACCATTTCTTGAAGTAATAAGGAAAAAAATTTGGTCCTCCCTGAGATTGAATGCAAAAAATTATGACGGTCCACAGCTATATATTATATCCTACTCAAAATTTATCGAGGCACTATTATCTTAATATCATTGTTTCTCAATTTTAATACAGCGTTTGTTTATTCTTGAGGAATAATCCATCCACCCACCCTTGCATTCATTTATTCGCATTTATATTTAATTTCTACATAATACATTTTTGTCCCAACTCACACATTCATTCACTTATTCAATCTTCTATATCTCTATTACCTTTTCACCAATCCATCCTTTATTCCTATATATATATATATATACTCTTAAGCTTTTTTATTTTTTTTCTCGTTTTCATACTCTGATCAATGTTATTCACATCGCTTATAAAAACATTCGTTCATTCATTCATTCAATCTTCTAACCTCTCGTCCCTACTCACTACTCTACTCTATTCTTTATTTATTGTATTTTTTTCACAGTCAATATGTCAATTTACATCGCTTTTAAAAAACACAATGAACAAGCATTTTTTTCATTTTTATTTGATATTTTATTTCATTCCATTTTATTCCCTTAGTTTGTTTATTCATTTATTTTGTTCTTTTATTAAACTTATTATTATTTTTTTGCAAGGCAAGTTTGCTTAAAAGCGATTTATTACATGGCATTACCTCCGTTAATATCAATAATATGTCTTTTTTTGCTCAAACTAATTGTGGCCATGTCCCAAAACTATTTAAAAAAATCCCTACCCTCCCAAAACATGCATTTAAAAAGATTTGACCCTCCCCCAATTCTAGTGGCCCTCCCCCGGTAAATAATGATAACTCCCTAAATTCACGAAAGCTGATTGGAAAGAACCGTATTTAGTCGATGCAAACGGGACTGCATGTAGGTCAAATCTCCAATAACCTTTTTTAAATGCAAATAAAATATCACTTTTTGAAACTTTGAAGTGATAAAATCCCGTATCATGAATATAATTCATCCATTCCTTTAAAGGTTATTGCGGAAAAACGTATTCCTAAATATTGATTTTAGAGGGGTTGGGAGAGATGTATAAGCTATGAATTTTTTCGCGTATTGATGACCATATCTAAACATCTAAGGAAAACATCGGGATTCTGTTAGATATGTAACGCAGTTGTAACATCTAAATATTCGAAAACATCATAAGTTCTATACAGTGTCATACACCGTAAAGTAGAGACAGCTACAGCAAGTGACACTTGATTCTTTCAGTTTATTTATTTTTTCACAGTTGAAATTTAAATTCAAATTTTTAACTGGTAATAGTGAATAACAGTAAACATGGAAAATGAATTCTATGTTCACAATTTATTACTTATGTACTGTCACATTTATGCTTTTTTTTGGTGGACACTGTTAGTGACATTGACTGTATTCTACGCAGGAACCTAAATAATGACATCACATTATTACTTAAACCCATTAACACTTACCAGCATGCTTTGCGTTATATATTTTTATTTTTATTTTATAATTCATTCGCAATCGGTTGTATTACGAGAAAACAAATAATAAAACAACGATTAAGTAGGAGCGTAAATACCCACTCACATCTTAAAACTTAGATATTAAAATTTCTGAATGTGCGATTTTCATGGTCTACCAAAATTAAGTCTTTCGCGCAGTGCATGCTGGTAATTGACCATGGGTCTTTGAAAATGTGTACCGACTGTGAGGCCACTAAAAGTTCCACCGAAACACACTTTACTCTACACCTTAAGTGAAAGAAATGTTAGGAAATTTTTGAAACCGTGAGACCACTTTCGTAGTGATATAACGACCTTGTAACCGAACTTCTGTTGTAATCTCTCCTCCACGCCAAAACTGATGACGAGCGCTATTAATTGTTATGCTTGTTTATCGTTTTCCTTATTTGGAATTATCATGGTCAATATTCCAGGTATGTATGTGCATCGACATATATTTAGGCTTTAATTATAGGAAAAAAGACAGACAGCTTGCGTTAGGGCCTAATGACTCCTTACGCTCCGCTTAAGCTCCCTCTTCCCAAACATATCTCATACATACTAGAAGCTACATACTTCCTAAAGATTACTAACAATAACAAATAATATAATTCCATCTAAGGTGGGGATCGTACAACAACATCGAACACCTCGAGGATTATACTTTTAGCGGAATTCCATCTCTAAAATACATGTAAGTTAGCTACTCTTTTCATATTAATACATTAAATACAATGGATATTGATTCAACACGGAATTTACATTATATTTATATCCTGTACCCAACCACACATGGAGGTCCTGTTGCAAACCATGAAGGGTACTCCTGTACCCAACTAACCATTCATGGAGCTCTTTTCACCGTCCACGTCACACAGAAGCGCATGTACCCAAACCAGCAGAGAGCTGCTGTAGCCAACCACATAGAGAGATCTTGTACCCAACCATACATGGTGCTCCTTTACCCAACCAACCACCCATGGAGCTCCTTTACCCGTCCACGCAGGAGCGCATGTACCGAAACCAACAGAGAGCTGCTGTAGCCAACCACATAGAGAGATCTTGTACCCAACCATAAATGGTGCTCCTTTACCCAACCACACTATAAGCAGTTTCGTGAGTGACTATTTACAAATTTTCACTGATGAAAACTAAACCTTTATATTTAACATACTGATTGACTCAACTATTTTTTATCAACAGCCTTCTCAACAACAACAGATTGAAGAGAATTACAACCAGAACCTTTAATGGGGCGTCTTTTCTCGACACATTGTAAGCACCACTTTATTATTTATACAGAATCCATGATTCTATTAATATATATAGAGAGATTTATTTCTGATCCTTTTGTAGATTTCTTTCAGATAATCCCATCGAATACATTGCTGAAAAAGCCTTCTACAACAATTTTATGTTGAAAAAGTTGTGAGTATCCTAATTAGAAAAATACCCAGCCATATATACTGGAACATAGACCTTTTTCAATGAAACAGCGATTGCTCAACCGAAAGGAAACAGTGTACAGTATCGACTAACCTGTATTACATCTATCACACAGGTATCTAATCACAACTGGCATAAAAATGGTCAATATGCAGTGGTTCTTGCCATTCCCAAGTTTGTATCATGTTACAACTGTTGCAATGTAAGAATCAATCTTAATTCGTATATATATGTTACAACTTACTTTTACAACTTACGAATGGAAATGTGAAAAGTTTGTCAGTGCATTCTTACTGCGCATCTAGTTCGAAAGGGCCGTCAAAAATAAGTTGTCGAAAACCATCGTAAAAACAATAATGAAGACTTCAAAAAGAAAAATCCGTTCTCTGTTTTATTATAAAAAGAAAAGAGAAAAGGTCTATCTTCATTTGATTTTTTTTTTTGGTAAAAACCGTACATAAAACGATGTTTGTGCGTAAATTACACTTTTCGTGGACCTTTGGTCGATTCAAAAAATTTATTTGTGTTTTCACAACCTCATAAACGGAAAATATTAACCATGCATTACAATAAAAACATTATTATTAAATTAAATATTTAGTTTTTACTATCGTCACGCATGCAGAAAAAGAAAGACAACAACACTTCTTGACTTCAAAGACGTTGTTAACTTTAGTAGACAAACTTATTGGTAATTTCAAAGCTTTTTAAAAGTGAATGAAAAGCAACGAAAGATAGCTCAACTCACCGCCGTCGGGTGTTGTTTACAAGGATAGATAAAGACTAAAAGTATACTTTTCAACTATTATTGAGGTATGTGAACGAACGTTATGTTCTTTAGAGAATTAAAAACAACTTATATATAGTGAAACAAAGGTTTTAGTTTTGAACTTCACGGTCAAAATAAAATACAAATGTTGGACCGTTGTCTGAGCAACGGTCCAAGACGGCTCTGGACAGACCGCGCGCCAGCCAATCAGAATTCAGGAAATTATCAAGCCATATAATAATTAGGCTTACTAAACGAGCTTTCAGTTATTCTTTTTTTTACAGAACAAAATGATTTTTTTTGTTTTGTTTGAATTCGAAGATTTGCCGTGTTAACTTTGTAGTAAATCTTACGATGAAGTGTCTATTTTACGAAGAAAATATTTTCCTTTTTTCCTTTTAATAAATAGTTACTATCCTATTTAGTTCTAGTTGAAGTAACGTTTTTATCAATTTGAGGCTCAAAATCTTGATTTTTGCTTGTGTTTTAGGCGGATTTGAAGTTACCTTGGCGTTTGCAAACGCGCCAAAAATTGGGACTTACTTGTCACGCAGTGTCGTGCCACAATGTCACGTTTGTCACAAATTTTGTACGATTTCACCACAAAAATGAAATCTAAAAATTCAAATTTTTCAAAAACGCGTGAATACCCCTAATTTGTCTTTGCCAAGAATAGTGATATCAAAGTTTTTTTTGTTATTGAGTTGATATTTAAAAAATAAAGAATGATTTTGGTTGGACATTTAGTCAATGTTTCGGTATGCACACAAAATGCACACAAATATTTCCGATAATTTTGAGCAAAAAGCTATTGAAAAATATAGTTGTCTCCGTGATAAACACAATTTTTGACTTATAGTCGAAAATATGTATGTGGCAGATTATTATTTCACAATTTTTTCTTGAGTAACTGTGAACAGTATAATATAGTATTTATTTAAAATATGCAAAAATGCTCCTACCTCATCAGGTATTTAACAATAATGATTTTTTCAGTTTTAGATAGCCCATTTGGTGTTTGAAATAACTAGTATAGTTTCAAAACAATAAAAACAAAAATGGGTTGCAAATACTAGGCAACATCCTATTAAAAGGACGTTTGTGGGTATTGTTCCTGCGCATCCTTTTTGCGCTACGAGGAAAGCCTGGATGATTTTGCTTTTATAAGAAATACAAGCAACTTCGTTCCCAGGGCCTTTTTTCGTTAGGAGAAAAGAACCTGGCTGCTCAAAACACCCACAAATACTGGGTGTTTTGGGGTATACCGCTACTATGTAAAAATTACCGGCGCTGTTTTTATTTTATCGAGAAAAGTTTTGCATTTTCACCCTGAAAAGACCTTTTTATACTGAGTTTTTAAAAGCTTAAAAAAAAAGCTTAAAAGCTTCAAAAGTTAGATTTACTAAATCCAAGACCAATTTGATTACTACAACAATGCTCATATAATAAGGTATTTGGTATACGAAACACTTTTTGAAGAAGTATTAAAAATTTGTTCTGAGTTAAGGTACGTTCTAGGGTAGGGTAAGGCACAAGTTTTCAATGACCACGGGATTATAATACTTGCAAAATTTTAGTGTAGCAAGAGCCATCGCCAAGAGCTATGCACTCAAAATAGAGTACAAACACTAAAAGTGTGCAACATAAATACCACTAAATACTGCTAAATTATGCAAATTCTTTTGTTCTCTATTGTTTAATCAACACTATTTAGTGGTAAATAGTACAAAGTATTGCACACTTTTAGTGTTTGTACTCTAGTTTATGGTTTTAACGTTTATATTTTTTATATTATTTTACGACCAGACGACGCAATTATAAAATGTCGAGGAGCTGTTGTTACTTTGAGAACTGCACATTTAATAGTATGTCTTTTTTTAACAATTTTATAATAAAGACAAATACCTGAGATGAAAAATATGTTTTTCCAGATAACGTACTACAGAATGCAAATTCGTTTTACGAAATAATTCAATAGAGTGAGAAATTCTTGCTTCTAATTATAAGACCTATAAGAAAAGAATGATATCTGAGGCATTGTTCATAGAAACACTAAACAAAGCCTGGATCTGATGAATAATCAGTGCCTCTCACTCTTGATTAGTTTATACAAAATTTGCATTCTGTACATTCGTAGCTAGGTGATGACTATAATTCATAACCAGAAAAACAAATATCATCTGTAATCATGATTCACCTTGTCGTATTTTGCTTTACTACATATTTCTGTGCACATTTCGTAACAGCAAAAAATATTTTTCCTGTACCAGCTTTACCAATGAATTAGATAGCACTAAATTTAAGCATTCTTTGAGAGCATTTGCATATTTGTTGTTAACAGAGGAACATCAGCTGAAGTATCACACAAAAACTCTAGTCCTCCCCTGTAAAAATTACATCCCTCCCCCTCAAGAAAGTAGTTTGCTGTCAATTTATGGCCATTCGGGGATAAGAGAGTCGTAATTTTTGTCTTACGAGCATGGTACGAAAGCCTTAACAATAGCCTTTTGTTATAAGAGCGGTGTGATGGGATGTATCATAGCAACCTTGATGGAGGTTCCTACCCAGTGTAGATATAGCTTCGAGGGTCGAATGTATGACGTAATAAGCTTAAAGTCCGTGAGAGACTAGGCCTGTATAAAATTAAATTTATTGAAGGCGCCATTTTTAAAATACAACTCGAGGACGATAAAAGGAATAAAATCAAGCTACAGGTAAATAGTTCATTTACTCATACTTTTTATATGCTCTATATTAGTTTTGAAGCAAACCATGTCTTCGTTCACGAACTTCATGTATCCTATCGCTCATGTACTGAATACTTTGAAAAAAAAATGTTCTTCATTCAAATTAGTTTTGTATGTATCGTAAAATAATGTATGCATTTTCAAATGAGTTGGAATTGTTTTTCTCCATTTATAGATAAAAAATATCATTTTTTATCTTATCATTTGATATAAGTATCAGTCTTTTCTACTTCGTTTAGAACCTTGAAAACGGCAAAAAAAAGTTAAACAAACAACAACCAAACACTACTTGATAATATATAACAGAGCTTTCATTAATACAAAATATCAACGGAGAAAGATGAACTTCGCCGAAGAAAACTAAGAGAGTTTTGACCGAAGAAAAAATATACTTGAAGGACACAAATACATTTTACTAAAGAAAACAAATTAAAGACTGAATCAAAGATCAAGAAAAAACGTGTCTGTAAATAACTTCGTGGAAGAATATAGACTACAGTACTTTAAAAGAATTGAAAAAGAAGCGATTTTAATCGTTATGAAACTGAACTGTCTTCAATTCGCTTCCCTCAGTACAGTTTATTTATGGATCTTCAAGCTTGATAGTTGAACTATGCCCCATGTTTTATTAATCAAATTTCAAGTACATACGTGTATTTTGATTAAAGTGGCTTTAGTCGTTATTTGTAGAACAAAAACTAACGCAAGTAGGTTTGTGTCGAGCGTGACGAGCGGCCACGTTCTAAGCTAGCTCTGTTAAACTCTACGTACTAAACTCTGTTAACCTATCTGATAAAATACTAATTCACTAAATATGACTAAAGAACAACTACAAAAACTAAGAAAGGAGAACAACGACCTGAAAACCCAACTGAATGAGGTACAACGCCAAATGGAAGAACTAAATTCAAAGATGGCGTCCACTGGGATTGAATCCAACTCCAGCCAGGAACCCTTGTCACCAAGCAGAATCCACTCAGTTTCTTTTATAGCAGCTAAGTACGACGAGATTGCTGAATTTAAAGTTTCTGCCAGTGCGGAGCTACAATGCATCAATAAGAAACTCGAAAGGATTGCCGAAGCATGTTCCATAATGCAGGAATCAATTGAGAGCTATGAAGAATATAGCTACCAATTTAATATAAAAATAGTAGGCATGCCAACTATTTCTGAGAAAGAAAACGCCGAACAGACATCAAACCTTTGTGTAAAGCTCTTCAAAGAAATTGGTATTGATGACATATCTATCCAAGATATCGATATTGCACACCGAGTACAACCTCGCAATAAATCCCATCTGCCAAGTCCAATCATTTGTAAATTCACTAGAAGATTGGCCAAAAACAAGGTAATGGCAAATAAGCGTATGATAGACGACATCGACAATAGTCATCTAGGCCTCTCAAATGATGTAGACTTATATCAAGACTAAGGATTTATGATCACCTTACGCCTAAAGTACAGAAGTTATTCTACGAAGCCAAGAAATTCAAGAACACTGCCAATTACACTTATTGCTGGACCAAAAACGGCACGGTCTTTTTAAGACAATCAGAATCTTCTCCAATTACTAAGATCCGCACTATGGAGGATTTGAACAAACTGATCAAACAAAATCCTATGATGGCCTCTATCTACGCAGACAATTACTGAGAGCTAAGTATATTATAATTTATTACTTAAATAATGAAAGAACGTAGATGTAAAGAACAAGAAAAACTGAACAAATTATTGTTTATAGAACTGCCTTATTTTAGCTGTAGAGGGCCTATATCCTCGTATCACGGGCAATTCAATAATTTGATCATTAGTAATTTACCAACAAAAAGGGATATTAATCAAGCTAAAAGTCTATATGACTTAGATATTTTTTCATTGAATACTACCCTGGATAGCTCTTATAATCCTAATCAGAATATTATAAATCAACATATAGAAAGCCGTTATTATTCTCCTCATAGTTTTAAGCAGTACTGCGAGAAATCAAAGCGAGAAATCAACTCTGGTTTTTCACTCTTTCACAACAACATTAGAAGCGTCAGTAAAAATTTAGAACACTTAGAAACTCAATATTTACAAGATCTAGGATTTCATTTTGATATTAATGGTCTAACTGAAACAAAAATTACCATTGCAAATGAGTGTACTGCTTAACTTGCAAAAATTCCGGGCTACACATTTGAATACGTACCAACGCCTCTAGCTTCTGGAGGTGTTGGCCTCTTTATTGACGATTGTCTTGACTACAATATTATTGAAAAAACTTCTAATGAAGCTTTTCAGGCATTGTGGATAGAGATTCGTTTTGTCAAACAAAAAAATATTATTTGCGGCATTATATACCGACAACACAATTCTCCAGATCGATTTCAGGAATACTTCAGTCAAACAGTAGAACAGATGTCATCATCAGGTAATCCTATTTATATCATGGGCGATTTTAACTTGGACTTATTAAAATGTCAGGAATCGCATTTTAGCCATGATTTTCTTCTATCTCTGCAGAGTTGCTATCTCATTCCAACAATCGATAAACCAACCCGTGTATACAATAACTCAGCTACATTGATAGACAATATTTTTGTTAACAATCCTAATCAAGTTCTTGCTAGTGGTAACATCATCACTGATGTCTCTGATCACTTTTCTCAATTTTGTATTACAACTACGAGACGGGAAAACAAAATCCTCACTCAAACTGAAACACGAGATTATTCACGTTTTGCAAGGGATGCTTTTAACAATGAACTAGCCACGTTAACTGGAAGGATATGCTCTCGTCTAAAGCAAATGACGTTGATGTATTATTCTCGTCTTTTTATAATAAAATTAACAAAATCAGTAACAAACACGCTCCAATAAAAACACTTTCAAAACGCAAACAAAAATTACTCTCGAAACCCTGGATAACCAAAGGAATTAGAACATCTATACGCATTAAAAACAAATTGTACTTTAACGGTAATGAAGTTCAATACAGATATTATAGGAATAGAATATGTAATCTTATCCGTCAATGTAAAAAGGACTACTACTCTAACTTTTTTGATGAAAACATAAGCAACATCAAGAAAACGTGGCAAGGCATCAATGAGTTATTAAATCGACGAAAGCGAAATTTGAAATCCATAACTAAAATGAAAGACCCAAGTCAAGGTAATCGTTTAAATAGAAATCCTGCGCGCATAGCTAACATTTTAAACGAACATTTTGCAACGATAGGCAATCGTTTGGCAAATAGGCTCCCGCCTGCTCGTCGTCATTACTCTGAATATCTGAATAATGTTAGTTCACCTGAAAATTCGTTTTATTTTTCAAGCATCACATCAAACGAAGTTAAGTTTGAAATTCTTACAAGGCCGGAAAATAAGTCATATGGTTTATACTCCTGCCCTACACGACTGCTAAAGTGTTCTTGTGATATTATCTCACCCATCCTGGCTAAAATGTTTAACATATCAATCGAAGCAGGAATCTACCCTGCGAAATTAAAAATGTCCAAAATTACTGCCCTCTTTAAAAACGACGATGAGTGTGAAGCTAATAACTACAGACCGATATCTTTACTTTCTAACTTTAACAGGATTTTTGAAAAGCTCACGTACACTAGAATGGAAGAATTTATAGATAAACACGGACTTTTATATTCCTCTCAATATGGATTTCGCAAGGCGCACTCTACACAACACGCAATCCTCGATATCATAGAAGCTATACAGAAGAATATGGATAGTGGTCTTTTCTCTTGCGGAGTTTTTATCGACCTTAAAAAAGCTTTTGACACTGTTAATCACAATATTCTATTGGGCAAGCTTGAGCATTATGGCTTCCGCGGTATCATTAACCAATGGTTTTCATCATATTTAGCCAGTCGCTTCCAAACGACCCAAAACAACTCTCACATATCTGACAAGCTGGAAATTACCTGCGGAGTTCCCCAAGGATCGGTCTTGGGTCCATTGCTTTTTTTGCTTTATATAAACGACATTTATCAATGCTCAGAAACACTTGCCTTTTATCTGTTCGCAGATGATACCAATATCTTGTATGCGGATAAAAGTCTCAAATCACTCGAACAAACAGTGAGCAGAGAACTAGATCATTTATATGACTGGTTAACCGCAAACAAATTATCGTTAAATATAAAGAAGTCTAATTTTGTCATTTTTAGACCACACCAAAAAATAGTAAATTACCATCCCCAAATTTACGTATTTGATAATGAAAAGAACACCAACGTAAGACTCGAATTAAAAGAATGCATTAAATATTTAGGAGTCCTCCTTGACGACAATTTATCTTGGAAGAACCATATCGACTCTGTTGCAAGCAAAATAAGTAAAACAATCGGTCTAATCTCAAAAATTAGATATTTCGTCCCTCGACGTACTTTAATTCAAATCTACCAATCATTAATTATGCCTTATTTGACTTATGGGCTTACCTCATGGGGTAATGCGACTAAGAGTTCTATTAACAAACTACTTATCCTCCAAAAACGAGCTTTGCGCTTAATATACTTTGCTAATAGCAAAAGTCACGCAATTCCACTATTTATCGATTCTAAAATCTTACCATTACGCTTCTTGTACTTTGAATCAGTTTGCAAACTTATGTATGATATCAACAATAATAATGCCCCAAAAAATATTCTTGATATGTTTTTAAGAACATCAAAAGTTCATTCCTATTGCACACGTTCAGCAACATCAAATAATTATTATATTAAGAAATCCAGGTTAAACATCCAAAAAAATGCTTTCTCTCGTTTTGGAGCCAGAATTTGGAATGAGATTCCAACTCATCTGAAGATATTATCAAAAAAACTCTTTAAGTCTAAACTTAAAGATATGCTGTTTGAAATACTTAAAAATGAAGATTCCTACATTGAAACAAATGAAATAATTTCTAAAATGAAACAATTCTCTCAACAATAGACAAAACGTTTCTCCCTATGACAAAGGTTAATCATAAATCATATTTATTCATATCTAGTATGTTGTATATATTTAATATAACATCCATATAAAATTAAAAGTCAAAAACAAATAATAATAATAATATAATAGCACATATTTATATATAATAATTAACTGGCCCGCCTCGACTAGCTATGCTATCTGCGGGTCATTATATTTAGTTACATGCATTTCTACTACTTACAAAATTACAAAAAAATTACAAAAAATTAAATATAAATCTGAATATTATACCTACTACTTGTTAATGTATAAATATCTATTTCTAAAAAATAATAATAATGACAATAGTTGTTTTTTATGTAGAATTTGTATATGCTGGAAATAAATAAAGTTGTTGTTGTTGTTGTTGTTGTGATTATTTTATTCTCGACGTTTCGACGCTATCTAGCGTCATTTTCAAGAGAAAATTAGTATTCAAAAAATCAAAAAGTTTTATACAATAATAGTGGTCCCATGATAATAGTTTTTAACAAAAGATCTTCGCTCTAACGGAGTCTGATTGAATGTTTAGTGATGGTTTGAGTTTTTTGATGAATAACATCTAGTGGATGAAGCAATCCATTTTGCCCGAGCACTTCTTAATGATGGTGAAATTGTTAGTAAGGTCGGGGACTACCGTTAGGCCATGGGCTGACTTCATGTGTTTTCCGATGGTTGAAAAATTTAACGGTGTTCTTCGATTCGATGATGTAAATGACGCCGTGTGTAATATACGATCACTGACACCTTTAAATTCGTGGTTGAACTACGAGATCTGGCTGTGAAAGAAAGCGATATATTTGTTTCTTACGATGTTTGCTCACTATTCACCAACGTCCCACTAGATGAGACCATTAATATTCTGGCTAATAATGCTTTTACCAACAACTGGTTCAACCGAATGCACAATTTGGACATCAGCAAGTCTGAGCTGATTGAGCTACTAACAGTAGTAACTAAAGATCAACTCTTTCAATTTGACGGCTTACTTTACAAACAAGTAGATGGTGTCGCGATGGAGTCCCCGTTAGGTCCACTTCTCGCTATTACCTTCCTATGTGCCATAGAGGAGAATCTAGAACAAAAGAATCAACTTCCATCTTTGTACAAACGGTACGTCGACGACACTTTAGTAATAATGGACAATATCTCATCAGCTGAAGCCTTTCTTGATACCTTAAATAGAATCCACCCTTCATTGAGCTTCACCATGGAGCTAGCATCGAACAACAGCCTACCTTTTCTTGGTGTCGAAATAATCAAAGAACATTGTCATCTTAATACACGAGTATACAGAAAAGCCACCAATACCGGTTTACTTTTCATCGCCAACTATTCCGGCCATGCACCCACTCACAAGGTCAGCAGTGCAACATAAAAGCGGTAGAAAATTGTTTCAAATTTTGCAAAGAAATGTATAGAGGATCAAAGTTCTTTCCGAATTATAAAATTCTCTGTAAGGATTTGTCAATTTACCTAACTGGATATATATTACATGACATTAAAGCATTTGATTTTTACCAAACATAGCTTTATTAATTAGAAATAAACCCTGCTTTTCGATAGTTCACGGTTTTCATTTTTCTTCCCATACATGCTCTGTATTCAGGAATATTCAGATTGTAAAATTGCAAGAAAAACACGAAAAGTGTAATATTCAGAGCATCATTTTTCAAAATCAAAGCATGTTACCTCATTTACCGTACCAGTTCCATAAACTAAATACATCATAAATTGCTTGTGTGAAATTTGTCGTCGATCGAACGAGGTTTTACCTTTCCTTTTTAACTTTGAAAAAGCTCCAAATTGAATTGACGTTCGTAAGACGCCATATACTTGCAATCCTTCCTTCAAGTAGAGGTACTTTGTGATGCAATAACTTTGGAAATTCTTCGCATACTAAGGCATGTTTGATACCAAAATGAAGCTAATTTACCCAACTCTTATATACAATAGAGTTTAATGGAATAGTTGTTAAAGAAAAGGCAAACAGTAGCAAGAAAGTTGGGTTTCACCGAGTGCGGGCCTGAGCGAGCTTGGGCTCCCTGTGGCTTTCCTCAGATCGTCGGCATGTCGTTGT
Source organism: Metridium senile (assembly GCA_949775045.1). NCBI lineage: Eukaryota > Metazoa > Cnidaria > Anthozoa > Actiniaria > Metridiidae > Metridium > Metridium senile. The sequence goes on from OX459095.1 coordinate 30,190,180, forward strand.
TATTTCGCTTGTAAATTACCAATTTTATAACATTGAACTCTGCAAATGTTCAAGAGTTACGGTTTGATAGTTGCCTCAATATCCTTTGGTGTTAAATTGACTAAAAGAATCGTATTTAACTTAGTTTTGTACAATCGATTTTGATTCTATCTTGAATTCCCGAATCGGTGTTTACTTTCTATTTTACACATGGTATCCGCTAGCCTCGATGACTGGCGGAAGTCCGGAATAGTTGGCGATGTCATTATCAAAGCCATGTTGATAGTAGATACAAGCATTCGCTGCTAAACACCATGCTTCACCGCGCCTTTTGTCTGTCATGCACATAGTAAGTTTATATCCTCCATGGAACGGCTAGCCGTTGGGAGTAGCTGGTCTGGCCCAAACGTCCAGTAAGCTATGAAATTCTTTCTTCTTCATCATCATTGTCCTGATCTGGCCTCTGTCGAGGCCCGTCCATTTTTCTAATTTTAGCCAGCAATCCTGTGAGTATTTACGTTGGTTTATGGCGAAGGGTATCTGCTTCTGTGGCATGAAATTTTCCATGCGGACCACATGACCGAGCCACAGCACCGGTGATGCGGTAGATGTCATCGTTGTTGTAGATGTATGCGTAGTCCCACTCTTGTTTACTGATGCGCTGGTTATAAGCTCGTAGTGTGTTGCGCGTGGGTGGGCTGTTGCGCCTCTTGTGGCCTCCTTTTATCATACTTCGTAGCATTTTGCGACACACTACCTCTAAGCTGGCCAAATTCTTCTCGCTAATATTCCATGTATGTGCGGTGTACGTGAGGCGCGATCGACAATAGGCCTGTAGGAAGTTACGTCGAATACCCATTTTTTATGCGATGGTCAGTCAAAACACGTTTACAGGATGTAGATTTGTTCGTTGTATTTGGGGATACACTCATGGAGTATATGTACTGCGTCTGCACATGATGAGTTGCGCCTGAATCCACATTGTAACCAATCGAGTAATTTGTTATAGGCGACCTCTAGTCGCTTGCAGATCAGCATCGGTAGTAATCGGCTCAACGTACTGGTCACACTCAGTGGCCTATAGTTGGCGGGATCACAGTGTGCGCCTTTTTTTATAAAGTGCTGTTATCTTGCTTACGCACCAAACTGCCGGAACCTGAACGCACTGCCAAATCACCCAAAGAGGAGCACGAGCCATTGTACGAGTTTTACCGCATCAGCACCATACTTTATCTGTTCGTTTTTTAGGCGGTCACCAGCGCCCTCGCATCGTCCATTCTTCATCATTCTGATAGTCTCCCATATTTCTTTAGGCCCCGGTGCAGTTTCGTTGATGTTGTCTTGGGCCTCCAGTCCTTCTTTTACAAAGTCCAGTTCTTCGGCATTGACCGGGTCGGTCGGTATCGGGATGTCTCCTCTGTCCTGAAAGTGTTTTGTGAAGTGCTTCGAAAGAGCAGCCTTACTACACCCGACGACCCCGTTGTTGTGTATACCACTGGCCATTTTTCGTGCCGCCTTGAACTCCTGAGATACTTTTTTTCTTGATGTAGGCTGTTGATTTCGTCGCTTTAATAATATAATATTCATCCATTAGGGCTTTTCTTTTGGCCCGTAATTTTCCTTGGAGCTGTTTGCGTTCTGCAGTGCCCGCGGCAGATTGTCTCACCCGGATGCTGAGTTCTTTTAGCGGATCGTCTTCCCACGGTTTGTTTATGGGTGCATAGGTGATTTGCTTAGTAACAGACTCAACTCTACAGCCTGTTTTCACAAATCGAAAAGTAAAACTGCGCGAGAAAAAAACACCACTGGTAAACCAACAATCGGTTATTTATTTGTTTAAATGTGGTCTGTGTGATGCAGACTATGTTGGTTACACACGGCGTCATTTACATCACCGAATCGAAAAACACCGCTTTTCAACCATCGGAAAACCCATGAAGTCAGCCCATGGCCTAACGGTAGTCCCCGACCTTACTAACAATTTCACCATCATTAAGAAGTGCTCGGGCAAAATGGATTGCTTCATCCACTAGATGTTATTCATCAAAAAACTCAAACCATCACTAAACATTCAATCAGACTCCGTTAGAGCGAAGATCTTTCGTTAAAAACTATTATCATGGGACCACTATTATTGTATAAAACGTTTTGATTTTTTTAATACTAATATTCTCTTGAAAATGACGCTAGATAGCGTCGAAACGTCGAGAATAAAATGATCACAAACCTACTTGCGTTAGTTTTTGTTCTACAAATACGTGTATTCGTCAAAATATTATCGATGTCATTGAAAAGTAGAAAACTCGGGAAAATAAACACCGATGAAGTAAGCTCAAGATAATTTATTTCAAGTTTTTGAGAGACAGTATTTTAATACTGAAAAACTGTTTGATAACGAGCGTGAATTTGTCAGCAAACCTATGTGCAAACATTTTAACCTAGGAAAGAAAAAAATTTATCTTCAACTGTAATAAGGAAGAAAATATTAATGATTTGGTTTGATGTCTGTTTGCATTTTACATCTTTCTTGTGGAGAATCAATAATCAAATACACACGGTTGTTCTCCAAAAATGTTTTTGATCCAGTCTTGAAAAAAAGAGATAGAGAGAGAGCGGATTCACATTAAGGAAACGTTCAGGAATTAAAGTCATTAAAGCAGCGCCGTATTAAGCAAGTTCAAGGTATTTCGTAATTATATTTTGCTAATAATTTTCAAAAAACCTGTTAATAAAAAAGCGTTAATATGACCGTAATTTGTATTCGTATTTCCTTTGCTCACTTCGCTCTTCTCTTAGGGCCTGTTGACATGGAGATAGGGTCACCCTCCTAGGAGGGTCACTCTACCAGAAGGGACACAACATAGCCCTCCTTTACATGCAAACTCGACAAGGGTCACCCCGGGTGTAGCTTCGTAAACAACAAAATGGCGGGCAAGCGTTCTCTTTTGGCGCTAACTTCAGTTTTCCTTTCTTTAGCATCCTTGGCTGCGTTTTTTTCACTGCTATTTTGCGCGCGAAATGCGTCATTTAACGTCATTTGATGCAATTCGAGATAGTCCTTCCCCTATGGTCACCCTACCTTGAGCTTGGCTTAAGTAAACAAAAAGCTGGCCCTACTAGGAGGGTAACCCTACCTAGCTGATAGGGTGACACTACCTAGCTGATAGGGTGACCCTACCTGACATGTAAACACAACCACAAAAAAACAATAGAGGAGGGTGACCCTATCTCCATGTAAACAGGCCCTTAACCAAACAAACCCACATGCAAAAAATCCAAATTATAAAAGAAACTGAATACCAACTTCAAATTACTTTTCGGTTCGTGCGTGTTTATATTTGAAATTCATTTTGTATAGGTTTTTGTGTTTTTGAATCGAATTGAAAATTCGCTGTTTTTGCTCATAAAGTAAATACAATTTAATAAAACTAAAAGTCCGTCCCATCTATCTATGATTTTGTAGTTGTCTTTTGCGGTTACATAACTTAGTAATTGCTGTTTATATTGTACATGGCCAGTGGGCAAATACTAATTACATGCATATATTGATGTCAGTTATAAGAAAACATTAAACTGGGTGCTCCGCTATTAGGTATTACCATATTTGTATACTATTCTATTATCATTATTATTGTTTGAATTCCTTTTTTATATAAGGAATTTGCGACCAGGATGTGCCCGCGACACTGATCGAGCTAATTCTAGCCGTTAATCTTATATGTATGTTTTTTATCACAAAGATCACCTAGTCTGCAAGAGGGGTTGTATGTTTCTTCAAACTTCCAATATCATTCAGAACTGGCTGCTGGATTTTCAAGTGCAGGATTCCAGTGTCAAAAGGCAATCTCCTCAAGTGTGTATATCTGCACTCCATGCTTGTCTGGTAACTACATCGTCTACTTTATAAAAGATCAAGCATTCAAGTGCGTGGATTGCCCGGCAGGTAAACTGACTCAATGTTATATACTTATCTCAATAAGGTGTGTCACCAAAGGCAGAGACAGCAGTCAAGTTAAGTCAAGCTCGTGAATGATCACAAGAGGTGAATCTGTGACTGGTAATTTAAAAAAAAAAAAATCATTTTAAAATTGTTTATAATCCAATCAAGTGTGCAAATCATGCATGATGTACCTGGATAACCGCGTAAGTTTTCCCAAGAGTACTTTGAAATATGCTTCCCCAAAAAGACAAATATAGATCCAATTTAAACAAATGTCAAATATCATTAGCATATAATTAGCGCCAGTTGGCTGCTTAGTTATATAGCTCTCGTTATTTTCAATATTTTTATCTCTTCTTGGACTTTATTTATGTTTTTATCGTTATGTACTGGATTTAATCATCTACATCTACTTACCTTTGCTCCATGTCGAACACGCTACATCACTCTTCGTCCACATGCTCCCTGGTACAATGACAGTCTGCGTACAGCAAAACAAGAGAAACGTTGCCTTGAACGTAAATGGAGAAAAACCAGACTAGAGGTAGACCGTCAATGCTACAAAGATGTGTGTGATAACTATCATAGTCTTCTTGACAACGCTAAATCGACCTATCATATGGACAAACTGGCTAACTGTAATCAACGTGATCGTTTCAGAGAAATTGAGAGAATGACTAAAGGTAAACGCCAAGCAGTTCTACCTAAGACACCAGCTGAAAGCTCTGAATCATTGGCCGACCTATTTGCTGATTACTTTACCAACAAGATAACTGACCTCAGACTTACACTAGATTGTCCATCTACGCCTCTCTCAGCAGTTCTTGAAGATCGAGATTGTCTTGTCAAGCTTGAAGAATTCACTACTGTTTCTCTAGATCAAGTGCGTTCTGTTATTATGAACTCTCCAACCAAAACCTGTTGCCTGGATCCAATACCAACGATTTTGCTGAAGGAATGCCTGGATGTCTTGCTTGCACCGATAACAACTATTGTCAATTCATCCTTAACGACTGGTGTAGTACCGGATGCCTTCAAAGTTGCTCGCATCACGCCACTGATCAAAAAGCCAACCTTGGAACCAAACATTCTGTCGCACTACAGACCTATCTCCAATTTGCCTTTCGTTTCAAAAGTTCTGGAACGAATCGTTGCTGCTCAACTACTCGAACATCTTACATCTGCTAACCTATTTCCTAAACTTCAATCTGGTTATCGAAAATCTCACAGCACAGAAACTGCCTTGTTGCGAGTTCATAACGACCTCCTTCGAACAATCGACAATGGAAATGAGGCCTTACTTATCCTATTAGACTTTTCTTCGGCATTTGACACAATCGACCACGACGTTTTATTCCGTCTGCTTAATAAACGTTTTGGCCTGTCTGGTACCGTACTTAGTTGGTTTATTTCATTTTTTCACCACCGTCGCTACTTTGTATCTGCCGGCGATTCTTCATCTAAGTACCACCCATTATGTTACGGTGTACCACAAGGCTCCGTGCTGGGCCCATTGCTGTTCTGTCTCTATGTATCGCCGCTAGAAGAGATCTTTGCTGCCCACGACCTTGACGCGATGTTATATGCCGACGACACCCAGCTGTACGTCATCCTTGACAGATCTTCCACTAGTACTGCAATCGACCGTGTTAATGCTTGTCTGGGTGATATCAAATCCTGGTCAATATCAAACAAACTTGTACTCAATGAAAGCAAGACCGAAATAATACATGTCCACTCAAAGTTTTCACGTAGTGTGGTTACTTTGCCCAACATCGTAGTGAACAATGTCTCCTTAGAGCCCAAACGTGAGGTCCGTAACCTTGGCGTTGTTTTCGATGATAACCTCTCCTTCCAGAAGCAAATTAACTCTGTCTGCTCATGTGCTTACCTTGCGTTAAATTCTATCAGTAAGATCCGTCGTTACCTTGATCGTCAAACTACCGAGAAGCTGGTGCATGCCTTTGTATCTTCTCGTCTGGACCAATGTAACAGTCTCCTTTACGGACTACCAAACTTTCAACTTGAGAAACTTCAACATGTACAGAATTGTGCTGCTAGATTGGTTACTCGTAACACCAAGTATGCACACGTTACACCTATCCTGCGCGAGCTGCACTGGCTGCCAATCCTAGCCAGGATTGAATACAAAATACTACTCCTGACCTTTAAGGCAATGAATGGCCTGGCTCCACAGTACTTACAGTCTCTTCTGACACCGTATACCTCAAAAAGACAGCTGCGATCATCAGCAAAGAACTTGCTAGAAATTCCTATTGCCAGAACTAAATCTTACGGCGAGAGATCATTTTCTATTGTAGCGCCAAGACTGTGGAATGCGCTTCCTGATACCATTAAAAACATCAAAACTCTAGAATGCTTTAGAAAGAATACTAAAACAATCCTATTTAAAAAATATTACAATATTAACAATTGCCATTAGCCTAATGGACACATCAAGTTGGTTTTATTTTTTATTATGCCATTTTTATTTATATATTTATATATTCTGACTTTATTTATTTACTTTTTAATGATATTTATATTCTATTTATTTTACATTGTAAAAAGCATTGAGACCATGTAATTATGCGTTTTTAAGAATTAAATTATTATTATTATTATATATATATTTGATTTTGATATATATATATATAAATACATATCAAAAACATATTAGAAATTATGGGATGGCTCAGCTGATATTTTTTTCTGATGGACTATTGTCAGGGCTATATGAAAAAATATCAGCAAAGCCATCCCATAATTTGTAATATGTTTTTGATATATATATATATATATATATATATATATATATATATATATTATATCTGAGTTGGACAACGTTATTGCAACTAGCTCTATATATATATAAAGTATATATATATGTAAAGTTTTCAATCTTCACCATAAACGTTTTTTAAATCGCCCACATATTTTTGTTGGGAGTAAATAAATGAAAACAACTCATTCGAAGTATTCGATGGATTCACCCTCAACTGTTATCTACTTCACGTTGAGCCATAACCACGTCTCTACTGTACGGTTGCTACTAATTTTAAAGACAGATTTGTGATTAAAAATAGTTTTCGAATAGAAAATATGTTTTATACCTCAACAATTTTAAAACAAAAAGGATTGGGGCTAAATGGGGCTACAATTTTTCTGTAATTCTTTTTTTTGTAACACAAGGGATATTTTTTGAATATAATATAATATAATATAATATAATATAATATAATATAATATAATATAATATAATATAATATAATATAATATAATATAATATAATATAATATAATATAATATAATATAATATAATATAATATAATATAATATAATATAATATAATATAATATAATATAATATAATATAATATAATATAATATAATATAATATAATATAATATAATATAATATAATATAATATAATATAATATAATATAATATAATATAATATAATATAATATAATATAATATAATATAATATAATATAATATAATATAATATAATATAATATAATATAATATAATATAATATAATATAATATAATATAATATAATATAATATAATATAATATAATATAATATAATATAATATAATATAATATAATATAATATAATATAATATAATATAATATAATATAATATAATATAATATAATATAATATAATATAATATAATATAATATAATATAATATAATATAATATAATATAATATAATATAATATAATATAATATAATATAATATAATATAATATAATATAATATAATATAATATAATATAATATAATATAATATAATATAATATAATATAATATAATATAATATAATATAATATAATATAATATAATATAATATAATATAATATAATATAATATAATATAATATAATATAATATAATATAATATAATATAATATAATATAATATAATATAATATAATATAATATAATATAATATAATATAATATAATATAATATAATATAATATAATATAATATAATATAATATAATATAATATAATATAATATAATATAATATAATATAATATAATATAATATAATATAATATAATATAATATAATATAATATAATATAATATAATATAATATAATATAATATAATATAATATAATATAATATAATATAATATAATATAATATAATATAATATAATATAATATAATATAATATAATATAATATAATATAATATAATATAATATAATATAATATAATATAATATAATATAATATAATATAATATAATATATAATATATATATTCGATATGCTGTTACAGTCTTTGTTTTCTATTGTTTGTTTTAGGTGGTTTCTATCAAGACCAAATGGCTTACTATGGCATTAGAACGTTTGACAATGGATGTAGAATGTGCCCTAATGGTTCATTTGTTAGCCAGGAAAACGCACCAGGGAGACAACTTAGTGACTGTAAAACCTGTCCTCAAGGTATGACAATGTTCTTGCCCATGCCAAATGTTTTCGACACGAATTTGTGAAGCGGTCCAAAAGTTCTCACACATATATTTTAAAGGAGCTTATAAAATAGAGATTACTTCATGGTTAGTGAGTGCGTACGATTTTTATTCACGAGTTGTGAAGAATTACAAACGAACGAGCGAGTGAGTTTTTTAATTTTTTTTAATTAATAATTAACGACACACACAATAGTTACACTTAAAGAGTGACGCAATAAATGTGACACACGAGAAGACACACACACACACAAACTTTACAAGTAAAGAATGCCACAATAATTGTGACACACGAGAAGATAATAGTTTTTACAATAATTAAAGTTTCAATGAAATAAGTTTATAATTAACTATATATATACACAAACAAGCACAATCACACACAAGAACTATAATATAGTTCTTGTGTGTGATTGTGCTTGTTTGTGTATATATATAGTTAATTATAAACTTATTTCATTGAAACTTTAATTATATACAATACTATACTAATGGCATTTCATTAACATACATATAACACAACTACACCACAATTTCTACATCTGCTACATAGGACTTGTTCTATCTAAGGCAAAAGTTTTTTTCAATTTATTGTACGAGCGAGTGGGTTTGTAATTCTTCACAACGAGTGAATAAAATCATACAATCGAACTAACCATGATATGTAATTTGTTTATTTTATAAGTACTGAGATTTATCTTCAACAATAATGACAACATGCATCAAATATACCATGAAATGAGTTCTATGGTTAAACGATTCAATGATTAAAAAAATTCAATGTTTTCTTTCAAAATTTTAAACAACGAAAAGTAGCAAAAAAATCATGAAAAATACCGTTGTAAAAGGCAAATTTACTTATCTTTGACGCTTTTCAAAAGCATTATTAAATGGTTAAATAGTCTTGCATTGACAACGCTTCGGTGGTAGCTGAGCGAGATTCCTCTAGTGTGAACTTTGCCGACTGATTCACTATATTTATAGTCTTTTCCTTTTTCCTTTAGCTCTTTCTGTTTGGAAAGAAGGACTTGTCTTTTCAAATAGGAGGTCATTCATGTCACTTGTTTTCTTCATATGTCGCTCAAAACCAAATAATAAACTTCAGAGCCAGAATGGTCTTTGATAGCTTTCCCGTCTTTGACAGTAATAAATAAACTGGGCTACTGCTAGAAATTTGTCAACTTTTCTTGCTTCTTTCTTGAATTTCAAGACGTTTTTCTATAGCTAAAATCACATTGGATATATTTTTTCGAAATAGCTTTGTTTTCTTGTGTTAAAATAACATTTTCAGTCGAATCGGTGTCAAAAAACATTCCCAACATTTGGACCAAAGGCGGTTGAAAGTTTTCGCGCCAGTGAGGTAGATTCCCGCACTATTAAAACTTTTTCACTAGTGAAAAAAATCGTTCCTCCAATCAGATGCCGCGAACGATAGTGAAATTTCATCGTTCGCATCGCTGATTGACTGTGACATAAAACCGAACGGTTTTTACATCACTGCAATTTTATACATAAATCTCAGTACTTATGAAATAAATTATGTTATCGGTAACTATGTAACTATGTTACCTTTTCAAAAATACTATGTTTTTTTGTAGGTACTGAGTCCGAGAGTTTTGCCGGCTTCAGAGCTTGTCAATGCCAAAGTCATTATTATCGACTGAATCGATTTGACAGATGCTATCCTTGTTTAAGCTATGGAGTCACGTGCTCAAACGAGTCCTTAACGCTTGACCCAGGCTACTATTGGAAGTGGATATCCGAGTACGAGAAGAACTATTACATGAATTTTACCGATGATCTTCAAATCGTTGATAATAGTTACAACAAAAGCCTTGATTTGTTCAATGGATCTTTTCCAAGGCCCTACCAATGTCCAAGACCGTTATCTTGTAAAGGAGGAATGAATGCCGAATGTGCTCATGGATACAGGGGACCTTTGTGTGCTGTCTGCAGCGAAGGACACTATAAACTGGTCGCCACGTGCTTTAAGTGCCCTGCATTTCATTGGCTCATTTTCCAGGTACGTACTGTATTCTGGAAATATCATGACGGATTGACTTGTGGATGAAAAAAACAAAACAAAAACTAGTAGTATAGTAATAGTACTGAGGTCACCATAAAATGTGGCTTGATAAATATCATTACCCTCTTGCCACTTCTCTCTCGATATAAAATAGCTCTATTTCACTCGGTTACAAGAGAGTGGTACTTTTGAACGTTTTTCTTGTATCGGAATTATACTCAGCTCCAATGAAAGACAAACGCAAGAAAATCAGTCGTTCCTTTTAACGGTTTTATTACATTCCCCTTCCCCTTTTGCAGATATGTGCTATTTGTCTGCTTGTGGTGATTATTATTATCGTGGTGGTCAAAGGGAAAAGAAGAAAGCCAGGAACACAGCGATCTCTTACTGACATCATTCTTGCACGAGTTAAGATTATTTTATCTTTCTACCAAATATCTTGCGGTACTTTAGACGCCTTCTCGTATGTGCAATGGCCAGGTGCTTTGGTCAAGATCAGTGAATATGCCAGGTTTGTCCAGATGAACATTTTCCAGATAGCGCCCCTTCACTGTATCAATTACACCTTGAGACTGAACGCCTACCATCATCTTGTGATTACATGCTGTCTTGCTGCTGGAGTTGTTCTTATCGCTTTGTCGTACTTCAACCTCAAGCGACTTTACTTCAACAAACATAGCCATAAATATAGTAAGACCAAGATCGATTCTATTCTGGACGAAACCAAAGAGATCTGTTATCGAAATGTTTTTCTGTTCCTGTTTGTAACATATCCCCAGACTTGCTCCACGATATTTCAAATGCTGCCTCCTAGTTGTCACAAAATATGTCAAGACATCTCTGAGACGAAGTGCAGCTTTTACTTAAAAGCAGATTACTCGATCAAGTGTTTCACTGACAAGTACAATCGTTATGTTATCTTGGCGTACCTTGCTTCGATCTATCCGATTGCAGTTCCTGTTTTGACCCTGCTCGTTTTATGGAAAGGGCACTTCAAACGAAAACTAAAAGAAGTTGAAGATGACGTAAAGGACAATGAAAACCCCAAGATTGATAATGATGACTCAAAGAACAGAAAGGTTGATGAAACTAGTGAAGTGAACATTGAAGATGTTCAGTCAACCAGCTCGGTGCCTAATAGAAGTGAAAGCTCCAAACACCTTGAGATCATTCACGAAGAAAGTGAACCACAATGCAGCAAGCAAGACACACAATCAATACCAAAACAGGTAGTATTAACTTCTGCCTCTTTGCCAAACGCTGTAAGCACTGTTTGTGCTGCCAAACGAGCTCAAGAAAGGAAAGAGCGAAGACAGTCAGGACGTTTTGTAGTTACGGACGTCCCAATGGTTGCAGCCTTGAGTTTTATTTATGAAAACTATGCTGAAGATTGTTGGTTTTGGGAGACCCTTGAAATGACCAGAAAGTTGTTATTGACGTCATCTTTAGCTTTGATTGGAGCTGAAGGAAGAACTTCTCTTGGAGTTGCCTCTTTACTTTCAGGTAACGTGAGAAAAGTATACCGTAGCTTATGCATATAAAGGTTTTCAAGAGTTTCACGTTGCTAACGGTTTTGACGTTGATCTCACATTCACTCCAAAACATCGCAAAGTTCAAATTCGTCTACAGCTATTTCAAAAAGGTGGAATACTAAATAGTGCATTCCAAAACCAAATGGCATTGTGGGTCTCATTCATTTAAAATAAAAATAAAAATAGATATATACAGCGATATTTACTCCCCATAAATAGCTCGTATAATGTTTAAAATGGAACACCATACGAATGAAATAACTTATTATTATTATTTTTAAACAATATTACATGACCCAAGCTTCATTTCCGTCTTTAGTATGCAGTATTATATGTTTTTTTGTATACGTACGGTGAATACTACCGTGAGGTAGGGGTGAGGGGTGAGGGGTGAGGGGTGAGGGGTGAGGGGTGAGGGGTGTGGGACTTTGGACCTGAAAACAGCAGGGATGCTCGTCGTTTGGGATTGAAATCGGTGCTTTGGTCGCTGTAGGTACCAGAAATGTAAATTTACTACTAGTGACTAAGCTGGTACGTTTTAGGGTGTTGGGCGAGGTGAGAATCGTACCTCATGACAATCATGAAAATAAGCAAATTAAGTAAAGCAAATTATGAGATTATTTCTTGTTTCAGGGAGCTATGCCATTCTGCATGCCTATTTCAAGCCGATTCCTGACTCGTTCGAGCATGTTCTTCAGTTGACGTCTTTATTAGTGACATTTGTCAATACGTGTATTGGTATGATGCTCAAGATAGACAATAGTGTTGTAATGAGTGATGATGCTAAAATTATGGACTCAACAATCATGACAATATTGTTGGTTGGGGCTAATGTCATGGTGACGGCGCTTGTAGTGGGTAAGTCACGACGATTTCCTGCTATTTCCTGATAATACTATGAGCGGCCATTTAATTTAAAAATTATTTTTATATTTTAAGGGTCGAGTCATTTGTACCTCGAGATTTTAATGCAAAAATGTTTTTTTTTTTTTTGCGATATGTGATCACAGGCGAGAAATACTTGCCACTATTAAATTAAACTCACTCCATTTAGTTTATATTGTGGTCTTTGTGTTGCAGTGAGGTATTCTGTTGCAATTGGTCGAAGTATTTACTCTGTGTACAAGAACCCTCGCTGTTCAATGTCTTGTTGTCTTTCAATCATGCTTACAGTTGACGAGGTACAGAGTGAAGCTCGGAGCATGGAAGGCAATGCTAGTGGATGGAGAATGAAAGCACAACTTAAACGTGGCAACGAATTCGAAGGTAGAATAAGATTACTGTTAATACTCCCTTGTAGATTTATATGAACGTTAATTATCTGTTGTTATATTAGGATATAATCAAAGGTTCCTATTTACGTTTTTCCATTTTTTATCATTTGCCTTGTATTCTGTTTGTGTTGGCCAGACTGGAAAAAAGTAAAGCCATGGCTGATTACGGTTGCTATAACCTTGATTATATTCCGGATATACAAAACCCTTGTCCAATAATTGTTTTAAAGTGTTGTACTACTAGAGGACAAATACTAAAGGCGTGCAAAACTATTTAGTATTTAGCAGTGACAATAAAAGCTGATAAGAATAGAATTATCATTACATCGAACTATAGAATATCATCTATGTTTTAAAAAACGTTTTATTGTTTGAAATCTACTGGTATGACTCTGATAGATTCTAAACACTGATGTTGATGTCACTGATGAAATACTGGAAACATTGCAGGAGGGTTATCAGAAAATTGCGTTCTCATCGTTTTGCTGATTGAATGTTTATTTATATCTATGCGCAGGTTTGGGAATAGGAGATGCCGCAGGGGATTATGGGCTAACAGGCATTGAAATGGATGACGTAGAAGGACCAGTTGCTGAAGGTGCTGCAAAAGAAGAAGAAGACGAAAAAGACGACGACGAAGAAAACAAAAGTCGGATTTCTCGAAAAAAGGCTGGGAAAATCTTGCTTACCAAGAAATTTTTTAAATAATATTTGCAACGAGTTCGCAATAAATTAATATGTTTTCCCTTAATGGAAGTCACTTTAATTAGTCGCATTAGCTTATAGATTAAAACAATTTTGTTTAAACGATAATGAAAATAATAATGAGAATTGTAGCTTATTGATATCAAAATAAACATTTTGCTTTGCAGATTTGCTTCTTAGAATTTCTTTTGAGGTAAATATAATACAAGGAGATTAAACCAAACAGACCAAAAAAGACACGCAAACAAACAAAAACGCAGACAGGCATGCAGATCAACTTTTTCCCTATATTTATGTATTTTATTTGAATATAACTATTTATCAGCATGGGTTATTCGTCTGGTTATGCAAACGACCTGTTCCTAACCATCTGTATTTTGTAAGGATACATAGAAAACAAATCAATTAAGAAAACGAATATTTTACAACCATCGCTTCCCGATGTTGCTCTGAACAACACATCAAACAAAATCAATTCACACATAATTCCTGTCCGAGCCGGGACTCGAACCTGGACAATAACGGTGCTCAAGTGGCGAACGGCAAAACACTACCCATCCCACCCACACATTTCGACTATGTAACAATTTAGACTGCGAGCAGTCCCTACTTTTCCCTCCGGATTCAGAAAATGTTAACTTTAATAAAACGAGCGAGCGGGGATTGGGGGCGAGTTGGGGAGGGGATGAGGGAGAGGAAAAGTAAGGACTGCAGACAACACTGTAAAGGTTGAATTACCGCCCATTTTTCGCTTGTCAAAACTTGTCAAAACTATCATCGGCTCGTCATTATCGACTACATGAAACCAGATCCAATTAAAACTATCCAATTAGAAATCAGTAAAAAAGAATAATTAAAGCATGCTTTCTTGGTCACTGGCAAGGTCAACTCTCTCGCTCAAACACTTTGCATATACTTCTAGTAAACTTCGCGAATAAGAATGATGCATGGAGACGCCTAAGAAAAAAATCCCTAACAAGAGAGGTCGGAAGTCCAATCTTTCAACTGTACGATTTCTGTAGGGTTTGCAGTTTTTCATTTAAGGTGGCTCGAGGTAGTTTTGAATGGCGCACACATCCCTTTTTGAATTCGCAATTACATGATCTTACCTTCGCCCCATGAATGTGAATTTTTTACCAAATGACAGTCTTGGATGAAAGTTTCGAATGATGTTTTAATTATGTTAATCAAAGTTTCCATAGCAACGATAAACAACTTGTTTGTAAAATGGTTTTTCTTAAATATCTTTTGAATTTGAGCTGATTGCGAAAAAACAATAAATGTGCGGTAAACTGCTAAATTTTGCACATCAATTGGAAAAGTTACAAGAAAAGTTATCTGTTTGATAACGAATAAATCACGAAAACATTTAAATGTGTATTTTGTTTGCGTGTAAATATAAGCAGTCAAAACATTTCATAGGATGCACAAATTATCATCTTAATACTGTAGAATGTTTCCTTGGACTTTCATTTAAACTCCCTGTGGACAGCTCTGATTAGTATGTAGGCAATGCAGAGATCAAGCTTTTTATTAAAATGACGTTTTGCTTGACGTTTTCACTCTTGCATAACTACGATCACAATTACCTATAACTCACAAAAGAACAAACGAAAATGAATGATATCTTCGCAGTACCATTTTACAAACAAGTTGTTTATCATTGCTATGGAAACTTTGATTAGCATAATTAAAACATCGTTCAAAACTTTCATCCAAGACTGTCATTTGATGTAAAATTCACATTCATGGGGCGAATGTAAGATCATGTAATTGCGAATTCAAAAAGGGATGTGTGCGCCATTCAAAACTACCTCGAGCCACCTTAAGAACTTGTAGGGTGATTTTGCCAAGAGTATAACGATTTCAACAGAGGATATATTTAACGTTCCAGGAAGATATGGTGTAGGCAATCTCTCTTATATTCCTGTTTAAAAGTCTTGGCTATTCTGCCGAACAGAGGACTTCTGGCTATTCAGGAGACATTCAACCGCAGTTCTCTGCTCCGGCTTCAAATATCTCACGTTTAGAAAATTCACTAAACTATGAAACTATGGACCTTCGGCCATGCTTTCATACTGTGACCAGTCCCGATAAGTCAACCGAAGTGTTTGTCCTTTGATAGTTGTGATTGACAGGACGATGATTCGTTAATTCTGAACAATGGGAATTTTCCGTTGTGTAGCCAACGGTGAATTCAACCTTTACAGTGTTGTCTGCAGTCCCTACTTTTCCTCTCCCATCGCTCCTCCCCCTTTTCGCCCCAAATCCCCGCTCGTCCGTGTTTTATTTAAATGCTCATTTTTATCTCTTTTTCCTCGGAGTCTGGAGGGAAAAGAAGGGACTGTTCGCAGTCTAGTAAGAATTAGACCCACAAACCGAATGGTTTTTGCGGTTAGTTTCTACCTCAAGACTTTAATTTTTAACGGCTGAAAATAGAATATTTTTAGTGCTAAAACTACTATACATTTTAGAACAACTGAGGAATTAAGAAAAATTCAAGAACAGTTTTTAAAAATTTCAGTTTTTTCAAAATTTAAAAATCTGCGCATACCTTTCTCAATCACAACTGAAGAATCGTGTGATGGCGTCAGTAGCACGCGCTCTTTAAGTCAAAATTCATTCACAAAACATCAAAATACTGTGCTTTTTGACATTTTCGCCCTCGTATTTGTAATTTGCGATTCAAATAAAAGCATTATAGTTAGTACTCAGCTATTAGAAGAAATAGAAGAATCAAGAAACGTTTTCAAAGTTTACAAAACCGGCACTTTTCGCTACTAGTGGTCTTTCATTCAATTTTTTTCCCGTTAAAATATTGCACAACTTTGAAGCAATGCACAGAGTTGTGCAACCCTTTTAGTGTTGTATGTAGAAGTCGTAAGCAAGTTGGACGGTTAATTTCATCTCCGATTTGCGCGCTACAGTTTTAGGGAAAAGTTATACCGTCTAATTAAATCGGCCTTTAGAAGAATAGCCAATCAGAATGCAGGAATAGTGATAGACCACTTGTAGGTTTATAATAGACGTTCGACCACCATCAAGAAAGGGTATAATAATGAGATCTAAAATTTCAATCAGATAGTATATATTTGGAAATTGCAAAGAATTGATTGATCAATTTATTTTATCCTTCAGTCTGTTGTTAATATAGAGCCATCTGTTCGCCCTTTGAGGTATAAAATCGTTTTTACTGAATCCAAAATTTTCTAAATGTAAACAAAAAATATGGTGCCCCTAGTCATCTAATGTCTACAAAATGTTGTTTCTTTAAAAACCAAAATCAAAAACAAACAAACAAACAAAACAAAACAAAAAAATCAACAAAACAAAACAAAACTAAACAAAACAACAACAAAAATGTATTTGCATTTTTAGTTCTCGGCGACGGATTTTAATAACATAGGTTCCCAAAATGATAAATAAACGTATTTTGGCTCTTTGATTATTAATTATCCACGCCAAGCCGGAAATTTTTCATCTTTGACTCGGCCATCTTGGCCAGGCTTCTTCAATTATGGCTTCTCACAAAGTAAGGTGATCAATTTTAACAGTGAAATAGCTCTTTCTTCGTTCCAATCAATACCTGGGTTGTTTTATAATATTGGGGGCTATCCATTGATGAGATGGCCATGCTGAACATATAGATTACTTTTAAAGATGCCGAAAACACGATCGCCTTTGACAGGTGCTCTGTGGTTGGACGAATCATTATAAGTACATGTGAGAAAGCTGTTTCGCTATACTTTGATTGGCTAAAAAAGACGCGAGCCGTGCCAGGAAGATTTTGTATGAAATAAATGCATTTGCTTGACTTTTAGTTAGTTTGCACGATGAAGTGTCAGGAGATGAAATATCAGGAGATGAGATCCAAGTTTGCAGATAACTGAGGTAAGGAAAACAGAAAATCCTCTAAAAAGTTACTTCTATTTATCAAATTTATCAAATCTTTCTCCTTGTATATTTCCGATCGATTATTTCCGATCATTTTGGACAAGGTTTGTGAAAAGATTACATTAAACATATAATATATTCTAATGTTTTTTAGTTTCACTAAATTAAATATCGAAATCCGTATCTACAAGGTGCAAACAAACAAACAAATAAACTTTATTGGGTAAACACAATAAAGAACAAGTAGCTGTTTTTCAATCTGGCCCACAGAAACTGAACAGTAAAAGTGTTAATGTTTTTAATACAATAATGATAGTGTTCGTAAAGTTATCGTTAAATTCATTTATTCCGATTCTGACTGACGGATTTTGTTAACATTTTGCCCAGTTGAATCTTGGAAACTATTTTACTATTACAGACAAAAATGGTCTTTTTTAAACAGACTTTTTCTAGATTGAACAGCTTGGCATTAAAAATTTTATGGCAATATGTTTTTTAAAGATGCCTTTGCCAGGTGCTCTGTGATTGGGCGAATCTTTAAAGGATTATAGAACTAGAACTAAGACTAGAACTTAATAATATAAGGTTTTTAGATCTACAAAAATATGTACTTTTTGGCACGGCGCACATTTTAAGAAACAGCTCTCAAGAGCCGGGTAGACTTTCGAGCGGAAGCTAGAAACAGACCAGCAAAGGATGTAAAAGTTTTATTTTGATGTTAAATAAAGAAGTAATAATAATAAAGTTTATTTATATAGTGTCATTTCATTAGTTTTTCATGGCACTTTACAATATCATAAAATAAGAAAATGTTAAAACCTGTTTTGACTAAACATGTTATTGATGTAATATATGTAAACGATTCTTGTGTTTAGGTACCATGGTGAAAGTGCATTTTCATCTCAGTTTGTTGATCCTTATGGCTACTATATCAACACTAGAAGGTTGGTTTAACATGTGTAGTAGTGCAAATATGTGTATGTAAAGAAAGCGGTTGGGAGGAATTGAAGGGGATCAATTGTGGTATTCCCTATTGAGGTTGTATTCATGGTATTACGCTTCTCAAGATAGGAATGGTATATCAAAATCGTTATCTTTGGTTTTGAGTATGATCATTTAGATTCACTAGTTCTTGATACAGTACACAACATACATTTTCATATTCTCTTAAAACAATGTTCTTACTTTTTTACCGACAGCCAGCTGTCCTAAGCCGTGTAGATGTCTGACAGACTACAGAGGTGATTATGTTACTAACTGTAAATGGAAAAGGCTGACAAAAGTACCTGACGGGATCGAAAATAAAACCAATAAACTGTAAGTACACATAACTAACATTTGGCTATTTTTGGGGAAATTCACTACAATATATCCATGAAACGCCCACGCGAGCAGAGCGCCACACTTATTAAATCAGTGTGTGGTAAATATGTTACTGATGAGTATTTGTATTTACTGATCACTGAGCTACAACCAAATTACATTCATACCAGTAAACCTTTTCCTCAACAACAGCCAGCTAACATATTTGTAAGTTTTTGTTTATATTTTTTATGAAGAATAATTATAGCTTATGAATATCACTATCTTTAAGAGATAGTTCATAGATAGCGTGCGTATATCCAGTTCTACATGCACGCGGGAGGTTGCTAAGCACGAAAAATAGCGTAATGAGTGGCACGACGCGAAGCGGAGTGCCACTCTAGCTATTTTGAGTGCTTTTAAGCAACCTCCCAAGTGCATGTAGAACTGGATATACGCACAGCTATCTATGAACTATCTCTTTTATAACATAGACAACGTAATTCTACACACAAAGGTTTTCATATTTCAAATAAAGTCTGTTCAAATGACAAATTCTCCTAAAGTTACGCACGCTTGGCGTTTTACAAACTCGGTAAGTTTCCAGTTTGACAAATTTTTCAATTCTATTCACAATGAATAGCGAGTGCCGAGTCATTTTACATCAAAATAATGAAAGGAAAATGCCCAAATTGTCTTAAACATATTGATCTAAAAGTCCAGTCTCTAAAACAAACTCGACATTGTCAAAAGTGTAAGTTTTCAAACTAAAACTGAGTTATTTACTAGCTGAGGATAAAGACAAATTCAAACTTTTCAAAGGAGCAGTTGTTGAACAAGGAACCAATGTCGATATGTTGTGGAGCTCTTCCTTGGACTTCATGAAGGTGCCAATTATTCTTTTGAGCTGCCGTTGCTACTGAAGGAAGTTGAGGGGAAGGCTGACTGACAATGAATTCCTGACAATAACACCTGAAGACGAACTTTGCTTGAGGCGTCTTGACAGGACTTCGCTGCAATGATGAAGCTGTGCAGTCGATGGACGAGTGTTGTAATGGCTTAAACAGAGATAGCCATTATGTCTCTGTTGGCGACGCCAGCATCAAGGAATGGTTAGTGTAAACACGAGACAACTCGGTAGCATTGCTAATTTCCTTCATCATGCTGTCTAATTTATTTACTCCGAGTGGACGCTTTTCAAACCAAACTTCATGTGAAGGCTGACAGTTTTTCTTTGGATATTGTCGAGTTTGTTTTAGAGACTGGACTTTTAGATCAATATGTTTATGCCAATTTGGGCATTTTCCTTTCATTATTATGATGCCTCATTATTTTAAACAGACTTTATTTGAAATATAAAAACCTTTGTGTGTAAAAATACGTTGTCTATATTATAAAAGAAATAGTTCATAGATGGTTTGTTACTGAACTTGATTGAGAGTCCAAAAGTTCATTTTGTAGGCAATAATTAGGAAATTCATCCATTTTTACAAGGGTAAAACACGAAAAAAAACGCCGGGTGAAAATAGATTGTTTTTCGCGTTGATATGAAAATTGACGTGAGCAAAAATCTATGGTATATCCAAATCTAGTTCATAGATGCTAGCCAATCACAACGTGTGTTATATACCATCTATGTTATAATCTTAATTCTACTTTATTATAAAATAGAAATTTTAACTTTTTTAGATATCTCGACAATAATAAATTATCATGGCTCAGTAACGACACATTCACTGGTTTAAGAAATCTACAATACCTGTAAGTATAGTCTAAAGTTATAAAACCCGAAACACAAAATTTGGACAAAAACTTATTCTACTTTGCATCAAGCATGTATGATACCATCCTATTCTATCCAAAGCAAAGCTTACACATATTTTGAAAGTTTACACTCAAGGGAAATCGTTGTGTCGTGCAACGCACTTTCAAAAGAATTTCGATATGTTTTAGCGGTGTTTTGAACATCCACAAAGAGCATACATGCATGATACTTTTAGTATATACTGAATGCACACTCTACAATGATAACTGTCAAAATTTGAAATAATATTTGATCCTGCGTTTCTTGGTGGTTAGCCGATTTGCAATAGCTAGGGAAATGAATAATGGAGGTTCTCCCTTCTTTTCTCTCGATCTTTATCTATCTCTTTCTCAGTACATTTGAGATTCTGCAGTGTGTGGTAAGTGTGTTGTTGATGAGTATTTCTATTTACAGATCACTAAGCAAGAACCAAATTACATTATTACCAGCAAACCTCTTCCTCAACAACAGCCAGCTTACACATTTGTAAGTTTATTGTTATCTGTTTATATTTTTTTGAAGAATAATTATAGCTTATCACTGTCTTCTTAATATTCTACTTTATTATAAAATAGAAATTTTAACTTTTTTAGATATCTCGACAATAATAAATTATCGTGGCTCAGTAACGACACATTCACTGGTTTAAGAAATCTACAACTCCTGTAAGTATAGTCTAAAGTTATAAAACTCTCTGGTATAAAATATAGTTATTTGTCAAAATAACTTCATAAATAGTAACACTCAAACTGACTCATTAATAATTCACGAACTGTTAAGCCAACCAGATTATCTAATCTGATACGTGTATGCAGGTGAATTTGTAAACCCAATGCAACACATGGGTTTACTGAAGAAGTTATTTATCATTATGTTCTTAATTGTACTTTATTAATAAATAAAAAATCTATTTGTTTTAGATATCTCTACAATAATAAATTATCATGGCTCAGTAACGACACATTCAGTGGTTTAACAAGTCTACAATACCTGTAAGTATTTTAAAGATTTTAAATTATCTTTAAGATATAGTAAATTGACAAAATATACTTCGTAAATAATAACTGACTTAAATGTATGTACATGCTATATATCTCAAGGAGATTTTGATGAACAAAGTATGAATGGTCATGGCTAATTTTCGTTATATATTTAATTAGATACTTACACGAGAACGAACTCACAACCGTACCAGTTGGACTATTTCAACATGTTCCTCGTTTGGTTTCTGTGTAAGTAATTTAAGTTCACTCAGTTTATAACCCGAAACGTATAATTCTGACAAAAACTTATTCAGCTTTGCATCAAGCATGTATGATATCATCCTATTCTATCCAAAGCAAAGCTTACACATATTCACAAAGAGCACACATGCCTGATACTTTTAATAAATACTGAATGCACACTCTACAATGATAACTGTCAAACTTTGAAATTATACTTGAGCCTGCGTTTCTTGGCGGTCTGCCGATTTGCAATAGGGAAATGAATAATGGAGCTTCTCCCTTCTTTTCTCTCGATCTTCATCTCTCTCTTTCTCAGTTCATTTGAGATTCTGCAGAGTGTGGTAATTGTGTTACTGATGAGTATTTGTATTTACAGATCACTGAACAAGAACCACATTACATTCCTACCAGCAAACCTCTTCCTCAACAACAGTCAGCTTACATATTTGTAAGTTTTTTGTTATCTGTTTATATTGTTTCTGAAGAATAATTATAGCTTATCACTAACTTCTTAATTCTACTTTATTATAAAATAGAAATTGTAACTTTTTTAGATATCTCGACAATAATAAATTATCGTGGCTCACTAACGACACATTCACTGGTTTGCCAAATCTATTGGACCTGTGAGTATTCTAAAGATATAAAACTCTCTATAAAATACAGTAAATTGTATGTACATACCATAAATGGTCATATATCATGGCTAAACGAGCTCACAACAGTACTAGTTTGAGTTCTTCAACATGATCCTCGTTTGATTTATCTGTAAGTAATTTTAGTTCACTCAATTTATAGACCAAAACGTATTTTTCGGACAAAAACGTATATTCAGCATTGCATCAAGCATTTTAAATACCATCCTATTTAATCCTAAGTAAAGCTCTTATACATTTTGAAAGTTTACACTAAAGGAACATTGATGGTGTTCTATTCAAAAATCGTCGGGCCGTGCCACGCAATTTCAAAAGAATTCCGATATCTTTTAGGGGTGTTCTTGAACATTTACAAAGAGCATACACGACCCTTTACCCTGGGTCACCCCAGGAAGTATACTGAATTCACGCTCTACAATAAAAGCTGTCAAAATTTGAAACTATACTTGAGCCTGCGTTTCTTGGCGGTCTGCCGATTTGCAATAGAAAAATTAATAATGGAGGTTCTCCCTTCTTTTCTCTCCATCTTCAACTCTCTCTTTCTCAGTTCATTTAAGATTGCGCAGTGTGTTTAGTAAGTGTGTTATTGATGAATATTTCTATTTACAGATCACTGAGCTACAACCAAATTACATTCCTACCAGTAAACCTCTTCTTCAACAACAGTCAGCTTACATATTTGTAAGATTATTGTTATCTGTTTATATTGTTTATGAAGAATAATTATAGCTTATCATTATCTTCTTAATTCTACTTTATTATGAAATAGAAATTTTAACTTTTTTTAGATATCTCGACAATAATAAATTATCGTGGCTCAGCAACGACACAGTCATTGGTTTGGCAAATCTATGGAACCTGTGAGTATTCTAAAGATATAAAACTCTCTATAAAATACAGTAAATTGTATGAACACATTATGAATGGTCATGATTTAACAAACTCGCACAACCGTACCATGAGTTGTACTATTTCAACATGCTCCTCGTTTGATTTTTCTGTAAGTAAATTTAGTTCACTCCCTTTATAGTCTTTATAGACCAAAACGTATTATTCGGATAAACATAAGGGATGTAAAATGCCATCCTATTTAATCCCAAGTAGAGCTCTTGCACATTTTGAAATTTTAAACTGAGGGACATTGATGTTGTTTCCATCAAAAATCGTCGGGCCGTGCCACGCACTTTTAAAAGAATTCCTATATAGGTGTGTTGTTCAACATTCACAAAGAGTCTTCACGATGCTTTTACCCCTAGGTCCCCATGGAAAGTATACTGAATTCACGTTCTACAATGATAAGTGTCAAAATTTGTAACTACTGGAGTCTGTGTTTTTGGCGGCCTGCCGATCTGCAATGGTGAAATGAAGAATGGAGCTTCTCCCTTCTTTTCTCTCGATCTTCATCTCTCTCTTTCTCAGTTCATTTTGAGATTCCGTACTGTGTAGTCAGTGTGTTACTGATCAATGTTTGTATTTACAGATCACTGAGCAACAACCAAATTACATTCCTACCAGCAAACCTCTTCCTCAACAACAGCCTGCTTACATATTTGTAAGATTATTGGTTATCTGTTTATATTGTTTATGAAGAATAATTATAGCTTATCACTAACTTCTTAATTCTACTTTATTATGAAATAGTAATGTTAACCTTTTTAGATATCTCGACAATAATAAATTATCGTGGCTCACTAACGACACATTCACTGGTTTAAGAAATCTACAATACCTGTAAGTATAGTCTAAAAGATATAAAACTCTTTATAAAATATAATAAATTGTATGAACATAGTATGAATGGTCATGGCTAATTTTCGTTATATATTTAGATACTTACACGAGAACGAACTCACAACCGTACCAGTTGGACTATTGCAACATGCTCCTTGTTTGGTTTATGTCTAAGTTTGTTTTAAAAAGAATTTAAAAATTACTCAGTTTATTACCCGATCGTATTATTCGGAAAACAGAAACAATCTTGCCTCAAACCTCACAACGTTTTGAAAAAGTTAATCGCAAGTAGAGCTCTCGCACATTTTGAAAGTTTCCACGAAAGGTACATTATTTGATGTTGTTTCCAACAAAAATTGTTGCACTTTCAAAAGAATTCCTATATAGGTGTGTTGTTCAACATTCACAAAGAGTCTTTACGATCCTTTTACCCCTGGGTCCCCATGGAAAGTATACTGAATTCACGTTCTACAATGATAAGTGTCAAAATTTGTAACTACTGGAGTCTGTGTTTTTGGCGGTCTGCCGATCTGTTATGGTGAAATGAAGAATGGAGCTTCTCCCTTTTTTTCTCTCGATCTTCATCTCTCTCTTTCTCAGTTCATTTTGAGATTCCGTACTGTGTAGTCAGTGTGTTACTGATGAATGTTTGTATTTACAGATCACTGAGCAAGAACCAAATTACATTCCTACCAGCAAACCTCTTCCTCAACAACAGTCAGCTTACATATTTGTAAGTTTTTTGTTATCTGTTTATATTGTTTCTGAAGAATAATAGCTTATCACTATCTTCTTAATTCTACTTTATTATAAAATAGAAATTGTAACTTTTTTAGATATCTCGACAATAATAAATTATCGTGGCTCAGCAACGACACAGTCATTGGTTTGGCAAATCTATGGAACCTGTGAGTATTCTAAAGATATAAAACTCTCTATAAAATACAGTAAATTGTATGAACACATTATGAATGGTCATGATTTAACAAACTCGCACAACCGTACCATGAGTTGTACTATTTCAACATGCTCCTCGTTTGATTTTTCTGTAAGTAAATTTAGTTCACTCCCTTTATAGTCTTTATAGACCAAAACGTATTATTCGGATAAACATAAGGGATGTACAATGCCATCCTATTTAATCCCAAGTAGAGCTCTTGCACATTTTGAAATTTTAAACTGAGGGACATTGATGTTGTTTCCATCAAAAATCGTCGGGCCGTGCCACGCACTTTTAAAAGAATTCCTATATAGGTGTGTTGTTCAACATTCACAAAGAGTCTTCACGATGCTTTTACCCCTAGGTCCCAATGGAAAGTATACTGAATTCACGTTCTACAATGATAAGTGTCAAAATTTGTAACTACTGGAGTCTGTGTTTTTGGCGGCCTGCCGATCTGCAATGGTGAAATGAAGAATGGAGTTTCTCCCTTCTTTTCTCTCGATCTTCATCTCTCTCTTTCTCAGTTCATTTTGAGATTCCGTACTGTGTAGTCAGTGTGTTACTGATCAATGTTTGTATTTACAGATCACTGAGCAACAACCAAATTACATTCCTACCAGCAGACCTCTTCCTCAACAACAGCCTGCTTACATATTTGTAGGATTATTGTTATCTGTTTATATTGTTTATGAAGAATAATTATAGGTTATCACTAACTTCTTAATTCTACTTTATTATGAAATAGTAATTTTAACTTTTTTAGATATCTCGACAATAATAAATTATCGTGGCTCAGTAACGACACATTCACTGGTTTAAGAAATCTACAATACCTGTAAGTATAGTCTAAAAGATATAAAACTCTCTATAAAATATAATAAATTGTATGAACATAGTATGAATGATCATGGCTAATTTTCGTTATATTTTTAGATACTTACACGAGAACGAACTCACAACCGTACCAGTTGGACTATTGCAACATGTTCCTCGTTTGGTTTATGTCTAAGTTTGTTTTAAAAAGAATTTAAAAATTACTCAGTTTATTACCCGATCGTATTATTCGGAAAACAGAAACAATCTTGCCTCAAACCTCACAACGTTTTGAAAAAGTTAATCGCAAGTAGAGCTCTCGCATATTTTGAAAGTTTACACGTAAGGTACATTGATGTTGTTTCCAACAAAAATTGTTGCACTTTCAAAAGAATTCCTATATAGGTGTGTTGTTCAACATTCACAAAGAGTCTTCACGATCCTTTTACCCCTAGGTGCCCATGGAAAGTATACTGAATTCACGTTCTACAATGATAAGTGTCAAAATTTGTAACTACTGGAGTCTGTGTTTTTGGCGATCTGCCGATCTGCAATGGTGAAATGAAGAATGGAGCTTCTCCCTTCTTTTCTCTCGATCTTCATCTCTCTCTTTCTCAGTTCATTTTGAGATTCCGTACTGTGTAGTCAGTGTGTTACTGATGAATGTTTGTATTTACAGATCACTGAGCAACAACCAAATTACATTCCTACCAGTAAACCTCTTCCTCAACAACAGTCAGCTTACATATTTGTAAGATTATTGTTATCCGTTTATATTGTTTATGAAGAATAATTATAGCCAGAAGTTCATAACCAGAAGTGTCCATCTTCATTGTTAACCTATTCCCTATCATAAAGATGTAGAAGTTATTTTTAGCGCGTAATCTGATTGGTTGAATTGACGAGGGTGAGATGGCGTGACAGTCAAAAAATGGCGTCCGGCGTTGAAAGTTCACAAATAATATTCATAGACGAAAACTTAATTCCAAATGTTGTAGAGAACAGAAGTACAAACGAAGACGACTTTTCTACGTCTGAAGAAAGAAGTGAGAGTGAAACGGAAACATTTTCAGATAGTTCAGATAGTTCAGAAGAAGAAGTTGATGATGACGATACGAAGGGTCCGAAGGGGCGGAGAAAGCGACGACAAAATAAGAGATTGCAGGTTGAGGAAAAGAAATTATGTGATATGATGGATAACGTAAGCTCTGTGTTCGACAACAAAAAGATAGTCGAAAAATTGAAAGAGAAAATTGTTGAATGCCAAGATGAACATGGACTCGATATTTACAAGCAGTGTTTGGACAAGATTCCATCGTTGATTTCGCTAATTGCAACTAATCTCAGAATAAAATGTATCGAAATTATCCGTAAAAAAAAAGAAATTAAAAAAGTCGACAAGAAGGCGGAACTATGTGTGTCATGGGCCAGATATTTGGATTGTTTCAAACCTGGAAGAAATAGTAAAGAAAGAGAACAGATAGTCGATCTTAATTTGAAGTCTTTCAGCGCCGCAAAAACTCACAATTTTATAACACTTACGTCATGAATGTATTACTGAATCTCGTCTTTAATACTTTAGATCTTAGGTGGCTCGATTGAGTTTTTTTTACGACCTGACCACCAATTTTCAACTTTCAATTTTAACTTTCAATTTTAATGTTTTGCAATGTATTTCCCTTGCCATTGTTCAGATTTGACAGCTACCCGTGAATTCCTGTCTATCACGCGTAAACTTGCAACGTTTGAATAAAACCCGATTGTCCGCCGTTGCAAGTTTACGCGTGATAGACAGGAATTCACGGGTAGGTGTGAAATCTGAACAATCGCGAGGGAAATACATTGCACAACAACAAACGACAAGAACTCAGTGGAAAGCCTACCAAAATAAACGTCGGTTTGATACCCTTATAGTAATATCAACCGAAATGAAAAGTTACAGTGAAAGAATAAAGTCTAACGAAGCTCTCAAGCAAGTTATAAAAAAAATTCAACGTCGGATATCAAATCGATAATTCCCTTTTCATGGAAGCAGGAGACAGAAACGCTTTGAATGCAATCATCAGCTAGTCGCTCCAGCTTTGGCTTTGAGACGTACCATATTTCGCATCTCTGACTGCAAACCATTTCGTTTGGAGAACGAACGATCTTTAGTGATTTGGGGAAATAACCCAACTGGCTTTCTATGTTTTTGTAGTATGTTTCTCCTAGACCTCTACAAAGGACATGGTTTTTTTCTGTAGCTAAACGTACTACATCATTAACAATACAGTCTGGACTATCGTGACTTAGTTTCCCTTCTGCTATAACATCTACGAGGTTAATAAGACTCAGCTTTCAGATGCCATTTGCCCAAATAATTAGCTTAACAGGTTTAAACGGACCAGCGACATCGTTCCAGCTAAATTTGTGCTCTATTACAAGAAACGATGCCTCGTTTTGTGCAGTTGTGACTATACATTCGCATTGACAAACTTTTCTTTTGCTACTGCTACTTGCAAACTATCAGCCTCTTTAGCCGCTATATTTTGTTTTGCTTTTTCTGCTAAACAACGAAGCAATTTCTCCCTTTTTACACTGACATTTGCTGGTTGCTTCGCCTGTCACGCTAAAAGCGCCTAACCAATCAGACATTGAGTTTCACATTTCCTCGCCTCGCCTCGCTGAGCGTGCAAATCTAAAAATAACTTCTACATCTTTATGATAGGGAATAGGTTAACAATGAAGATGGACACTTCTGGTTATGAACTTCTGTTATAGCTTATCACTATCTTCTTAATTCTACTTTATTATAAAATAGAAATTTTAACTTTTTTTAGATATCTCGACAATAATAAATTATCGTGGCTCAACAACGACACAGTCATTGGTTTGGCAAATCTATGGAACCTGTGAGTATTCTAAAGATAATATACAAATTAGGTAATACCTAATAGCGGAGCTCCAGTTTAAATTGTTCCTACAACATCAATATGTGCATGTAAATAGTTTTTGTGCATGGGCCATGCCCAATCTGAACTGTAATTATTTTAGTTACGTAACCGCAAAAGACAACTACAAAATCATAGATATAGGTGGAACGGAATTATTTACTTTCTGAGCAAATAATAATCTGCGATATATATATTTTCGATAAAAATTCAAAAACCTTATTTATCACGCATACAAAGTACTATATTTTTCAATAATTTTATGCTCAAATTTTGAAAAAGGTATTTTATAATGTGCATGATGAATTATTGACTAACCAAAAAAAGAGATCCAACCCAAACCATTTATGTTTTCAAAATATGAACCAATTAAAAAACTTCGATATCACTATAACTTTTCTAGAGAAACAAAATTAGGGGTATTATTCACGCGTTTTTGAAAGATATGAATTTTTAGATTTTACTTTTTGAGTTCAAATCGCACAAAAATTCGTGACAGCATCACTTTGTGTCACGACACGCGTACATTGGCGTGTTTGCGAATGCCAAGGCACCTTCACCTGGCAAATTCGCTTCAAACACAAGACAAAACGCTGAGAAAAATCAAGATTTTTAGCTTCATATTGACAAAAAAACGTTACTTGAATAAGTACTAAATAGGATGATAACTATGTATTAAAAGGAAAAAACGGAATTCTAGAACATTTCTTTATAAAAAAAACCCTTTTCATCGCATTAGATTTAATATTAAAAAAAGTAGTCATGGCAAATCTTCAAAATTCAAACAAAACACAAACGACCTGAAATTTCTTTTGAAGTGGAATTAAAGACCTTAAGTGTCAACCAACAAAGGATCGATTTGAAGCTTAATTATTTCAAGTTTTTAGGTGTTTTTTTTTGTTTTTCACGCTCGTTATCAAACAATTTTTCTCTCAAAAAACTGACTTGAAAAAAAAAATTCGTTGAACTTACTTTATCGGTGATTATTTTCCTGTGGTTTTCTTCTTCTGGATGACATCGATAATATTTTAACGAATACATGTATGTACTTGAATCAGTTTTGATGAATTAAGCATGGATCATAGTTAAACTGCCAAGTTGAAAATCCATAAATAAACTGTACTGAAGGAAGCATTTTGAAGATTGTTTTCATAACGAATAAAGTCGCTTCATTTTCAATTCTTTTACGTTGCTGTAGTCTTTATTCTTCTACGAAGTTTTATCTACAGACAAGTGTTCTTGCCCTTTCAGTCTTTTCCTTTTCTTGAGATAAATTTCTTCATTTTTGTCTCCTTGAAGTTTATTTTCTTCTTTGGTAGTCTTTATTCTTCCAAGAAGTTTTATCTGCAGACACGTTTTCTTGGCCTTTCAGTCGTTTTCTTTTATTTCTACTGTTAAATTTCTTCATTTTTGTATCCGGCCTGAGTTTATTTTCTTCTTCGGCCAAAACTATCTTTGTTTTCTTCGATGTTCATCTTTCTCAGTTGATATTTTAAATATTGTATTTTGTTGTTTGTTTGACTTTTTTGTAGATAAAAGAAAAACCTGCTTTCGGGCACTGCTATTCCGTGCGCGCGCATCACTTTCCCGACGAAATGTAACAGCCAATCAGTATCGCGATGGGCACGTTGTACGGACGTGCGCGCCCGCGATCCTACGTATCGGTCGACAAAAAATCAACTCGATGGGTTACCATTTTTTCTAAAGTGTGGTGCTCCGCTTACGCGGGCCTTTGGCCCGCGCGGAGCTCCGTTATAAAACTCTCTATAAAATACAGTAAATTGTATGAACACAGTATGAATGGTCATGATTTAACAAACACGCACAACCGCACCCTGAGTTGTACTATTTCAACATTCACCAAAACGTATTATTCGGATAAACATCAAGGATGTAAAATGCCATCCTATTTAATCCCAAGTAGAGCTCTTGCACATTTTGAAATTTTAAACTCAGGGACATTGATATTGTTTCCATCAAAAATCGTCGGGCCGTGCCACGCACTTTTAAAAGAATTCCTATATAGGTGTGTTGTTCAACATTCACAAAGAGTCTTCACGATCCTTTTACCCCTAGGTCCCCATGGAAAGTATACTGAATTCACGTTCTACAATGATAAGTGTCAAAATTTGTAACTACTGGAGTCTGTGTTTTTGGCGGTCTGCCGATCTGCAATGGTGAAATGAAGAATGGAGTTTCTCCCTTCTTTTCTCTCGATCTTCATCTCTCTCTTTCTCAGTTCATTTTGAGATTCCGTACTGTGTAGTCAGTGTGTTACTGATGAATGTTTGTATTTACAGATCACTGAGCAACAACCAAATTACACTCCTACCAGCAAACCTCTTCCTCAACAACAGCCTGCTTACATATTTGTAAGATTATTGGTTATCTGTTTATATTGTTTATGAAGAATAATTATAGCTTATCACTAACTTCTTAATTCTACTTTATTATGAAATGGTAATGTTAACTTTTTTAGATATCTCGACAATAATAAATTATCGTGGCTCAGTAACGACA
This sequence comes from Metridium senile, assembly GCA_949775045.1. Taxonomy (NCBI): domain Eukaryota; kingdom Metazoa; phylum Cnidaria; class Anthozoa; order Actiniaria; family Metridiidae; genus Metridium; species Metridium senile. Next base: position 30,221,942 of record OX459095.1, read on the forward strand.
CATTCACTGGTTTAAGAAATCTACAATTACTGTAAGTATAGTCTAAAAGATATAAAACTCTCTATAAAATATAAGATATTGTATGAACATAGTATGAATGGTCATGGCTAATTTTCGTTATATATTTAGATACTTACACGAGAACGAACTCACAACCGTACCAGTTGGACTATTGCAACATGCTCCTCGTTTGGTTTATGTGTAAGTTTGTTTTAAAGAGAATTTAAAAATTACTCAGTTTATTACCCGATCGTATTATTCGGAAAACAGAAACAATCTTGCCTCAAACCTCACAACGTTTTGAAAAAGTTAATCGCAAGTAGAGCTCTTGCACATTTTGAAAGTTTACACGGAAGGTACATTATTTGATGTTGTTTCCAACAAAAATTGTTGCACTTTCAAAAGAATTCCTATATAGGTGTGTTGCTCAACATTCACAAAGAGTCTTCACGATCCTTTTACCCCTAGGTGCCCATGGAAAGTATACTGAATTCACGTTCTACAATGATAAGTGTCAAAATTTGTAACTACTGGAGTCTGTGTTTTTGGCGGTCTGCCGATCTGCAATGGTGAAATGAAGAATGGAGCTTCTCCCTTCTTTTCTCTCGATCTTCATCTCTCTCTTTCTCAGTTCATTTGGAGATTCCGTACTGTGTAGTCAATGTGTTACTGATGAATGTTTGTATTTACAGATCACTGAGCAACAACCAAATTACATTCCTACCAGCAGACCTCTTCCTCAACAACAGCCTGCTTACATATTTGTAAGATTATTGTTATCTGTTTATATTGTTTATGAAGAATAATTATAGCTTATCACTCTCTTCTTGATTCTACTTTATTATAAAAAAAGAAATTTTAACTTTTTTAGATATCTCCACAATAATAAATTATCAAGGCTCAGTAACGACACATTCACTGGTTTAAGAAATCTACAATACCTGTAAGTATAGTCTAAAAGATATAAAACTCTCTATAAAATATAATAAATTGTATGAACATAGTATGAATGGTCATGTTTAATTTTCGTTATATATTTAGAGACTTAGACGAGAACGAACTCACAACCGTACCAGTTGGACTATTGCAACATGCTCCTCGTTTGGTTTATGTGTAAGTTTGTTTTAAAAAAAATTTAAAAATTACTCAGTTTATTACCCGATCGTATTATTCGGAAAACAGAAACAATCTTGCCTCAAACCTCACAACGTTTTGAAAAAGTTAATCGCAAGTAGAGCTCTCGCACATTTTGAAAGTTTACACGGAAGGTACATTGATGTTGTTTCCAACAAAAATTGTTGCACTTTCAAAAGAATTCCTATATAAGTGTGTTGTTCAACATTCACAAAGAGTCTTCACGATCCTTTTACCCCTAGGTGCCCATGGAAAGTATACTGAATTCACGTTCTACATTGATAAGTGTCAAAATTTGTAACTACTGGAGTCTGTGTTTTTGGCGATCTGCCGATGTGCAATGGTGAAATGAAGAATGGAGCTTCTCCCTTCTTTTCTCTCGATCTTCATCTCTCTCTTTCTCAGTTCATTTTGAGATTCCGTACTGTGTAGTCAGTGTGTTACTGATGAATGTTTGTATTTACAGATCACTGAGCAACAACCAAATTACATTCCTACCAGCAGACCTCTTCCTCAACAACAGCCTGCTTACATATTTGTAAGATTATTGGTTATCTGTTTATATTGTTTATGAAGAATAATTATAGCTTATCACTAACTTCTTAATTCTACTTTATTACGAAATGGTAATGTTAACCTTTTTAGATATCTCGACAATAATAAATTATCGTGGCTCACTAACGACACATTCACTGGTTTAAGAAATCTACAATTACTGTAAGTATAGTCTAAAAGATATAAAACCCTCTATAAAATATAATAAATTGTATGAACATAGTATGAATGGTCATGGTTAATTTTCGTTATATATTTAGATACTTACACGAGAACGAACTCACAACCGTACCAGTTGGACTATTGCAACATGCTCCTCGTTTGGTTTATGTGTAAGTTTGTTTTAAAGAGAATTTAAAAATTACTCAGTTTATTACCCGATCGTATTATTCGGAAAACAGAAACAATCTTGCCTCAAACCTCACAACGTTTTGAAAAAGTTAATCGCAAGTAGAGCTCTTGCACATTTTGAAAGTTTACACGGAAGGTACATTATTTGATGTTGTTTCCAACAAAAATTGTTGCACTTTCAAAAGAATTCCTATATAGGTGTGTTGTTAAACATTCACAAAGAGTCTTCACGATCCTTTTACCCCTAGGTGCCCATGGAAAGTATACTGAATTCACGTTCTACAATGATAAGTGTCAAAATTTGTAACTACTGGAGTCTGTGTTTTTGGCGATCTGCCGATCTGCAATGGTGAAATGAAGAATGGAGCTTCTCCCTTCTTTTCTCTCGATCTTCATCTCTCTCTTTCTCAGTTCATTTTGAGATTCCGTACTGTGTAGTCAGTGTGTTACTGATGAATGTTTGTATTTACAGATCACTGAGCAACAACCAAATTACATTCCTACCAGTAAACCTCTTCCTCAACAACAGCCTGCTTACATATTTGTAAGATTATTGTTATCTGTTTATATTGTTTCTGAAGAATAATTATAGCTTATCACTCTCTTCTTAATTCTAATTTATTATAAAAAAAGAAATTTTAATTTTTTTAGATATCTCTTCAATAATAAATTATCGTGGCTCAGTAACGACACATTCACTGGTTTAAGAAATCTACAATACCTATAAGTATAGTCTAAAAGATATAAAACTCTCTATAGAATATAAGATATTGTATGAACATAGTATGAATGGTCATGGCTAATTTTCGTTATATATTTAGATACTTACATGAGAACGAACTCACAACCGTACCAGTTGGACTATTGCAACATGTTCCTCGTTTGGTTTATGTGTAAGTTTGTTTTAAAAATAATTTAAAAATTACTCAGTTTATTACCCGATCGTATTATTCGGAAAACAGAAACAATCTTGCCTCAAACCTCACAACGTTTTGAAAAAGTTAATCGCAAGTAGAGCTCTTGCACATTTTGAAAGTTTACACGGAAGGTACATTGATGTTGTTTCCAACAAAAATTGTTGCACTTTCAAAAGAATTCCTATATAGGTGTGTTGCTCAACATTCACAAAGAGTCTTCACAATCCTTTTAACCCTAGGTCCCCATGGAAAGTATACTGAATTCACGTTCTACAATGATAAGTGTCAAAATTTGTAACTACTGGAGTCTGTGCTTTTGGCGGTCTGCCGATCTGCAATGGTGAAATGAAGAATGGAGCTTCTCCCTTCTTTTCTCTCGATCTTCATCTCTCTCTTTCTCAGTTCATTTTGAGATTCCGTACTGTGTAGTCAGTGTGTTACTGATGAATGTTTGTATTTACAGATCACTGAGCAACAACCAAATTACATTCCTACCAGCAAACCTCTTCCTCAACAACAGCCAGCTTACATATTTGTAAGATTATTGGTTATCTATTTATATTGTTTATGAAGAATAATTATAACTTATCACTCTCTTCTTAATTCTACTTTATTATAAAAAAAAGAAATTTTAATTTTTTTAGATATCTCTACAATAATAAATTATCAAGGCTCAGTAACGACACATTCACTGGTTTAAGAAATCTACAATTACTGTAAGTATAGTCTAAAAGATATAAAACTCTCTATAAAATATAATAAATTGTATGAACATAGTATGAATGGTCATGGCTAATTTTCGTTATATATTTAGAGACTTAGACGAGAACGAACTCACAACCGTACCAGTTGGACTATTGCAACATGCTCCTCGTCTGGTTAATGTGTAAGTTTGTTTTAAAAAAAATTTAAAAATTACTCAGTTTATTACCCGATCGTATTATACGGAAAACAGAAACAATCTTGCCTCAAACCTCACAACGTTTTGAAAAAGTTAATCGCAAGTAGAGCTCTCGCACATTTTGAAAGTTTACACGGAAGGTACATTGATGTTGTTTCCAACAAAAATTGTTGCACTTTCAAAAGAATTCCTATATAGGTGTGTTGTTAAACATTCACAAAGAGTCTTCACGATCCTTTTACCCCTAGGTGCCCATGGAAAGTATACTGAATTCACGTTCTACAATGATAAGTGTCAAAATTTGTAACTACTGGAGTCTGTGTTTTTGGCGATCTGCCGATCTGCAATGGTGAAATGAAGAATGGAGCTTCTCCCTTCTTTTCTCTCGATCTTCATCTCTCTCTTTCTCAGTTCATTTTGAGATTCCGTACTGTGTAGTCAGTGTGTTACTGATGAATGTTTGTATTTACAGATCACTGAGCAACAACCAAATTACATTCCTACCAGTAAACCTCTTCCTCAACAACAGCCTGCTTACATATTTGTAAGATTATTGTTATCTGTTTATATTGTTTCTGAAGAATAATTATAGCTTATCACTCTCTTCTTAATTCTAATTTATTATAAAAAAAGAAATTTTAATTTTTTTAGATATCTCTTCAATAATAAATTATCGTGGCTCAGTAACGACACATTCACTGGTTTAAGAAATCTACAATACCTATAAGTATAGTCTAAAAGATATAAAACTCTCTATAGAATATAAGATATTGTATGAACATAGTATGAATGGTCATGGCTAATTTTCGTTATATATTTAGATACTTACATGAGAACGAACTCACAACCGTACCAGTTGGACTATTGCAACATGTTCCTCGTTTGGTTTATGTGTAAGTTTGTTTTAAAAATAATTTAAAAATTACTCAGTTTATTACCCGATCGTATTATTCGGAAAACAGAAACAATCTTGCCTCAAACCTCACAACGTTTTGAAAAAGTTAATCGCAAGTAGAGCTCTTGCACATTTTGAAAGTTTACACGGAAGGTACATTGATGTTGTTTCCAACAAAAATTGTTGCACTTTCAAAAGAATTCCTATATAGGTGTGTTGCTCAACATTCACAAAGAGTCTTCACAATCCTTTTAACCCTAGGTCCCCATGGAAAGTATACTGAATTCACGTTCTACAATGATAAGTGTCAAAATTTGTAACTACTGGAGTCTGTGCTTTTGGCGGTCTGCCGATCTGCAATGGTGAAATGAAGAATGGAGCTTCTCCCTTCTTTTCTCTCGATCTTCATCTCTCTCTTTCTCAGTTCATTTTGAGATTCCGTACTGTGTAGTCAGTGTGTTACTGATGAATGTTTGTATTTACAGATCACTGAGCAACAACCAAATTACATTCCTACCAGCAAACCTCTTCCTCAACAACAGCCAGCTTACATATTTGTAAGATTATTGGTTATCTATTTATATTGTTTATGAAGAATAATTATAACTTATCACTCTCTTCTTAATTCTACTTTATTATAAAAAAAAGAAATTTTAATTTTTTTAGATATCTCTACAATAATAAATTATCAAGGCTCAGTAACGACACATTCACTGGTTTAAGAAATCTACAATTACTGTAAGTATAGTCTAAAAGATATAAAACTCTCTATAAAATATAATAAATTGTATGAACATAGTATGAATGGTCATGGCTAATTTTCGTTATATATTTAGAGACTTAGACGAGAACGAACTCACAACCGTACCAGTTGGACTATTGCAACATGCTCCTCGTCTGGTTAATGTGTAAGTTTGTTTTAAAAAAAATTTAAAAATTACTCAGTTTATTACCCGATCGTATTATACGGAAAACAGAAACAATCTTGCCTCAAACCTCACAACGTTTTGAAAAAGTTAATCGCAAGTAGAGCTCTCGCACATTTTGAAAGTTTACACGGAAGGTACATTGATGTTGTTTCCAACAAAAATTGTTGCACTTTCAAAAGAATTCCTATATAAGTGTGTTGTTCAACATTCACAAAGAGTCTTCACGATCCTTTTACCCCTAGGTGCCCATGGAAAGTATACTGAATTCACGTTCTACAATGATAAGTGTCAAAATTTGTAACTACTGGAGTCTGTGTTTTTGGCGATCTGCCGATCTGCAATGGTGAAATGAAGAATGGAGCTTCTCCCTTCTTTTCTCTCGATCTTCATCTCTCTCTTTCTCAGTTCATTTTGAGATTCCGTACTGTGTAGTCAGTGTGTTACTGATGAATGTTTGTGTTTACAGATCACTGAGCAACAACCAAATTACATTCCTACCAGTAAACCTCTTCCTCAACAACAGTCAGCTTACAAAGTTGTAAGTTTATTGTTAACTGTTTATATTGTTTCTGAAGAATAATTATAGCTTATCACTATCTTCTTAACAAAACTCAAACAATTTGACTTCCGGTCATTTTGCAAAAAATGTGAACACGTTTTGCTTGGCAGAATAACAATTTTGTCAATAATGCGACCCGGGCCTTACTAAAGGTTTTTAGTAAGAAATGTATGGCAAAAGCATTTCCGGTTGTGTTGATTATATCATTAATCATATCTTTTCTGCAATACAAATAGCATTTTAGGCCACATTAGCTTAAAGCAAGATGACCAATTTCTAATTTGCCAAAATTTGAGCGTAAATAGACAAATTGTGACCGAATACGGAGCCAGTGAATATGCGCCTTGATTAAGCCGAACTTCGCAAAATCCTAAAATTCCTTAAATTTACGGCGAAAATGCCAGTAATTTAGCTTTCTAATGATAATTTTAAGGTTTTGAGCTCAATCAAACATCGATAAATACTAAACTGGCATGAATCTAGCTTGATTTTCGACTACTAAACGTGCGTAACTAAAGTTGCGTGACACAAATTAAACAAACACTCTGAGCCTTTTAATATAAATAATTAAAATCAAAGGAGATATTTTTAAAAAGAAGCATTTGTCAGTCGAAGCGCACAAAAACATTAGACTGTGCCTTTTCATCTACCATGGATGCCAGAGGTTTGATATTTTTACGATTTAAAGTAGTTTCGAGGACTAATCAGTGTTGATGCTTTACAACACGGGCTTACAAACACAGTTGGATTCTTCTTTAATATATATATAACTTTTATTTTATATTCTACTTTGACAAACACTGGCATAACCGTAAGCCAGTATTCTTGTAACTGACATTCAAGGATCGAGCTTGACAGCTAGAGATAACTGGAGCTATAACACTGATGCCCTTTGGATATACTCTGAAGATATTAATAATCTTAATGAATACTCCAGTTTTGAGATCTCTTTTACTCAGTGTTAGCCTCAATTGTGTGTAAAATATGCAGGAAGTTAGATAAAACTCGTGAGATTTCGATATATTTTTATTGTCTTCTATGATCACAAATCTCTTTGATTTGCGCGGACTGTTACTGAACAAAATAATACATTATATGGTTTTGAGGCTAACACTGAGTAAAAGAGATCTCGAAACTGGAGTATTAATCTTAATTGTCTGTTCAAGACAAATTTGTAAAATGTAGATGAAAAATATTACAGAAACACCATATTTCATGACTTTAACGCACTGATCCCTTTGAAATACACTAAAAGAGCATTATTAAGTGAACTGTATAAATGGTACAAATACCTATGATGACGACGTAAAAATGTTGTAAAAACAAATCAAAGGCCCCCTATGGCCAACTCGTGGGTCATTGTTAGAACATTTTCAAAGCGCTTAGTGTTTAGACCACTTTTAATGTTGACAGACAGACAGACAGACAGACAGACAGACAGACAGACAGACAGACAGACAGACAGACAGACAGACAGACAGACAGACAGACAGACAGACAGACAGACAGACAGACAGACAGACAGACAGACAGACAGACAGACAGACAGACAGACAGACAGACAGACAGACAGACAGACAGACAGACAGACAGACAGACAGACAGACAGACAGACAGACAGACAGACAGACAGACAGACAGACAGACAGACAGACAGACAGACAGACAGACAGACAGACAGACAGACAGACAGACAGACAGACAGACAGACAGACAGACAGACAGACAGACAGACAGACAGACAGACAGACAGACAGACAGACAGACAGACAGACAGACAGACAGACAGACAGACAGACAGACAGACAGACAGACAGACAGACAGACAGACAGACAGACAGACAGACAGACAGACAGACAGACAGACAGACAGACAGACAGACAGACAGACAGACAGACAGACAGACAGACAGACAGACAGACAGACAGACAGACAGACAGACAGACAGACAGACAGACAGACAGACAGACAGACAGACAGACAGACAGACAGACAGACAGACAGACAGACAGACAGACAGACAGACAGACAGACAGACAGACAGACAGACAGACAGACAGACAGACAGACAGACAGACAGACAGACAGACAGACAGACAGACAGACAGACAGACAGACAGACAGACAGACAGACAGACAGACAGACAGACAGACAGACAGACAGACAGACAGACAGACAGACAGACAGACAGACAGACAGACAGACAGACAGACAGACAGACAGACAGACAGACAGACAGACAGACAGACAGACAGACAGACAGACAGACAGACAGACAGACAGACAGACAGACAGACAGACAGACAGACAGACAGACAGACAGACAGACAGACAGACAGACAGACAGACAGACAGACAGACAGACAGACAGACAGACAGACAGACAGACAGACAGACAGACAGACAGACAGACAGACAGACAGACAGACAGACAGACAGACAGACAGACAGACAGACAGACAGACAGACAGACAGACAGACAGACAGACAGACAGACAGACAGACAGACAGACAGACAGACAGACAGACAGACAGACAGACAGACAGACAGACAGACAGACAGACAGACAGACAGACAGACAGACAGACAGACAGACAGACAGACAGACAGACAGACAGACAGACAGACAGACAGACAGACAGACAGACAGACAGACAGACAGACAGACAGACAGACAGACAGACAGACAGACAGACAGACAGACAGACAGACAGACAGACAGACAGACAGACAGACAGACAGACAGACAGACAGACAGACAGACAGACAGACAGACAGACAGACAGACAGACAGACAGACAGACAGACAGACAGACAGACAGACAGACAGACAGACAGACAGACAGACAGACAGACAGACAGACAGACAGACAGACAGACAGACAGACAGACAGACAGACAGACAGACAGACAGACAGACAGACAGACAGACAGACAGACAGACAGACAGACAGACAGACAGACAGACAGACAGACAGACAGACAGACAGACAGACAGACAGACAGACAGACAGACAGACAGACAGACAGACAGACAGACAGACAGACAGACAGACAGACAGACAGACAGACAGACAGACAGACAGACAGACAGACAGACAGACAGACAGACAGACAGACAGACAGACAGACAGACAGACAGACAGACAGACAGACAGACAGACAGACAGACAGACAGACAGACAGACAGACAGACAGACAGACAGACAGACAGACAGACAGACAGACAGACAGACAGACAGACAGACAGACAGACAGACAGACAGACAGACAGACAGACAGACAGACAGACAGACAGACAGACAGACAGACAGACAGACAGACAGACAGACAGACAGACAGACAGACAGACAGACAGACAGACAGACAGACAGACAGACAGACAGACAGACAGACAGACAGACAGACAGACAGACAGACAGACAGACAGACAGACAGACAGACAGACAGACAGACAGACAGACAGACAGACAGACAGACAGACAGACAGACAGACAGACAGACAGACAGACAGACAGACAGACAGACAGACAGACAGACAGACAGACAGACAGACAGACAGACAGACAGACAGACAGACAGACAGACAGACAGACAGACAGACAGACAGACAGACAGACAGACAGACAGACAGACAGACAGACAGACAGACAGACAGACAGACAGACAGACAGACAGACAGACAGACAGACAGACAGACAGACAGACAGACAGACAGACAGACAGACAGACAGACAGACAGACAGACAGACAGACAGACAGACAGACAGACAGACAGACAGACAGACAGACAGACAGACAGACAGACAGACAGACAGACAGACAGACAGACAGACAGACAGACAGACAGACAGACAGACAGACAGACAGACAGACAGACAGACAGACAGACAGACAGACAGACAGACAGACAGACAGACAGACAGACAGACAGACAGACAGACAGACAGACAGACAGACAGACAGACAGACAGACAGACAGACAGACAGACAGACAGACAGACAGACAGACAGACAGACAGACAGACAGACAGACAGACAGACAGACAGACAGACAGACAGACAGACAGACAGACAGACAGACAGACAGACAGACAGACAGACAGACAGACAGACAGACAGACAGACAGACAGACAGACAGACAGACAGACAGACAGACAGACAGACAGACAGACAGACAGACAGACAGACAGACAGACAGACAGACAGACAGACAGACAGACAGACAGACAGACAGACAGACAGACAGACAGACAGACAGACAGACAGACAGACAGACAGACAGACAGACAGACAGACAGACAGACAGACAGACAGACAGACAGACAGACAGACAGACAGACAGACAGACAGACAGACAGACAGACAGACAGACAGACAGACAGACAGACAGACAGACAGACAGACAGACAGACAGACAGACAGACAGACAGACAGACAGACAGACAGACAGACAGACAGACAGACAGACAGACAGACAGACAGACAGACAGACAGACAGACAGACAGACAGACAGAAATTGTCGGGCCGCCTATGGCTAGCCTGACTAATAAGCCTCTGTTTTAGATGTAATATTTACAAAGTATTTTTAAATAAAACTTAAAACATATTATTTCTGAACTCAGGTCCGAGTCATTCTAAAGGTTTGTCTAACTTCTTCGCGTAAGCATTAACAATGATTTCTTTGGAAATATTTACTTCATTGACACTATCCTCATTCATTCCTATCGAGTTTTTAGATCGAAACGCAACGTTGGTGAAAGCTCGCTTTGCAAGCATGTAAACAATAATAGAGGCGGGCAAAGCATCGTGGTTGAGACGGCTCCTTCAAGTACGTGTGTTTCAACAGGCATCCCAAACAATCTGCTTTTACAGTAGAGATATGGGAGAAAACATCCGTATATTTTTATTACATATATTACATGCTCTTTTGAACTATTGTATTTTAGAAATCTCAATATTAACAAGATAAAGAAACTCGATGAAAATCTATTCAAATGTACAAGAAAACTGACATCCATGTAAGTACGATAGTGAGGTAGAATAGGTTGTCAGTATAGTTCATTACTCTTTAGGGTGCCCTGGGAGTTTTATGCTGTGTTATTTGTCTTAAAAATCAAAATAAGATATATATAAATGTGAGAGTATATAGTGTACATTATGTTGCCCAGTTTCGTGAAAGAACCAGTATCGTGACACAAACAAATTAAACTCGTTTTTAGTGACGGCTATTTGATATTTCAAAAAAAAAAACAAGGACTATACAGAGAATAAAAGCCATTCTGCCTGTCTCAAAACTGACCAGTGGAAAGCAAAAAAAGAAAGAAAAAAGACCATAAGTCATTTTATCATATACATACTGAGATTTATTCACAGTTATGTTCATGGTAATAAGCTTCACCCGCTTCAAAAATTATATTAGCCAATCGCCGCGGCGAAATGCTTTTGTCACACGTGCGAAAAGCGTTTTGTCCAATCAGCAACCACCTGTCAAAACAAATTTCATTCAACATTGAATGTTAAAACTACTTATCTTAAGAATGGCTAAAAGCCATTGAGATTTAAATGTTTAGAAAAGCCTATAAATGATTATTAAACCGAGAAACAGAACAAAAATACATAAGCAATGTGAGGAGATGTGAAGCTACTATTGAATTCCTTTGAGATCTAAAAAAGGACGACCAAAGAAATCCTGAAAACATCGAAGCCAAACAACTGTAAGAATATCTCTGCGAGTTTCTCTTAAGTACGAAGTGTAACGATGGCTAAGACAATGAGCCTTCAAGTGTGCGAGTTCTATTTTCAAGTTTTAATAGACATTTGCAAATGCTCGCAAAGCCTCGCCCGTTTTATGAAAACAAACTTGTGCGTAAATACCGTACGTCAGCACTTTTCATGAAGAAAATAGAGATTACTTCATGGTAAGTGAGTGCGTACGATTTTTATTCACGATTAGGGAAGAATTCCCAACGAACGAGCGAGACTCCTTTGTTTATTATATACATACTGAGATTTAGAAGAAGAAGAAGAAAAAAAAAATAGATAACAATCGACGAAAACGGCGATCTATTTATTATACTCATTAGCAAACCCTTTCACTTAAATGGGTTCTTTAACAAATGTACAACTCAAAATAACCTCAAAATTATCTGTCTGACATCCCTGGGATTGTTTCCAGTACATGTTTTTGTTTGTCGTTCATGAAATTCCAAATATTCTTGTCCAGTCGAGTTTTTGCAAAGCTTCACGTCTCCCAACACATGTCTCTGTGTTCTTTGCAGGCCGAAGTGAACTGTGTTATTGAACCAAATCGTGTTTAGGAGAGCATCTAGTGTTTCAGTTCCTAGTAGCTTTTTCTCGAAAAACACTATGATATCGGCTTCGTTTAAAGGAGCTGACTGAGGCGTTCGGCTTGTTACCTTTTCCTTTGCGTTTTAGGTCTTTTTGCTTTGACTGCAACGCTTTGCGATACTTCAATCCTTCGTCTCTCTTCTTTAAAACCCAGAAATTCTTCCAGCAAAGCTGTGCTTTGCTTTGTCTTTTTCTTGGTATTTTGGTTTTCTTGTTCGTCATCACCAGAAATCTGGGACATTTTTACGTCCGCGATATTATGACCAGCGGTCTACTGGCAGTCCAGAATTATCCTCGAATTTCTATCGAAATAAATCAATTTATCAAAACCAAACTACTATAAGTTTGTTTAGAAGTACCAATCGCTTCTGGTGCGGTTGATATATTTAAAATTGAAGCGCCCGCTTACGCTCGGCATAGAATAATTCGAATGAATTAGGTCACTTAGAAAATTTCAAAAGGACACAGGAAACCCATTCTATGAACTTTGAATTTTTGAATTCCCGCTTAAGAATTCGGATTCTTTAAACAGCGGTATAACACGTAAAATTACAAGGTTGCTAAGCTGTTGTAAACATAGCAGCTTCTTGAACGATTTTAAAGCAATAGAAATTGGTAGTTCTTGGCGTTCTACAAGCCGTTTGTGTATTGCTCGAGTGCATTCCAAAATAACCCATTTTTGCTGAAGTTTTGCAGCCTTACATTTTATCCTGAAAGAATTATTTTAGCGGATTTAAAATAACTGTTAGCTGAGGCAAAGTTTACGATGTCGGCACCGATTGATCCATGCAGTCGTCAAAAGTTATAAGCTTTGGAAGTAGTGCTAATAACACTGTTTTTCTTAGAATCACAGGACATTATTACAGGTAATAATTGCTTTTTTGGATTAGTTTTGCAGCCTGTAGATGACATTAAACGATTCGAAAATGTTTACAAAATGTGGTGATAGAGCTATACTTTAAATTGCCATGTCGGCACTAAGAATCCACAGCTTTTATTTTTCATAATTACATCGAGCGAAAAGCTCGATGTCTTAAAATGCACAGTGTTCTCTTGGTCGCCAAAATGACTTCCGGTCAACCCCGGAAGTACTACCGTCAATCGTCAATGTCAATCTGCACCCAATCATAGCGCCGAACGTCAATCTGCATCCAATCATAGCGTTTATTTTTGACATCTATTGTAATGCTCATGTAGCGCTTATCCTCGCACATCGACGATCACGATTAACTACCATAATACGTGAACCTTACGACTTCGTCGTTCAGACAAAGTAATAAGGTCTAAGAAGGCTAAATGGAGAAGGCTAACACGCTGATGATACATACAAATGCATACACCATTCGTTGTAGGCCAACACTAATTAAAGGAGCTCAAGGAGCTCATGTATTATTAATTATTTGGTTGTGTAATGGGTAGGTAATGATTGTGCTCCCAGTGTCAATGATAATCCAAGATGGCGGCCGGGGTGCGAGATCGCTGCGAGATGACTTTGATTTCTAGCTAGTTTCGCAAGCATTTGTAATTTCTCGTTAAAAATTACCCCCTAGTGCACCCACAATTACCTGTTCTTAGCCTTTATGGAATTCGATTGGTGGCACAGTGGGCGGGTTGATTGGAATAAGATGCGGACATTTTTCGATTCCGGTAATATTTATGATTTATGGTCTGATGGTAGACACGGTTTTTTTTAAAAAACATTATCTCTCGGAAACCAATAAATTAGTATCCAAAACTATCAAAGCAAAAAAAAAAAAGACAAAAAAAGACAAAAGATAAAAAAAAAAAAAGAAAAAAATACTGATGTCAGCTGGATTCGAACTCTTAACCCTTACGTACAGTGTAGCAGTTAATCGCGCGCGTTAACCGATTGTGCTATAGCCGTAGTAAATTTGTGGCGTCTCGTCAAATTTTTGTAAAGATAGGGTACGTAACCACAAAAATTGTTCATTAGTAAATAGAACCAGATTTTCTTCTAAACATCAGTTTCCTACACGGCAATCGTGGAAAACAGTAACTATCAAATAATTACTTATCTTTAATTGTTTTTATCAAAATTAATACAATTTGAATAAGGCACCGTTTCTAGCTGACAACATTGGAGTTGTATAGCTATTTTGAACATGCCATTCCCAGCTACACAATATGGAAGTTGGCAATAGCTGATGGTACTGAGCTCGATGTGAGCGCTCATAGAGCGTCTAGTTTTAGTTTAAGTTTGAAACCACATACATTTCTTTATGTGCTTATCGGCCATTTTTAAATGTCCTTCGCATGCAAAACTGATACCGTGACGTCATATTTCCGTGATTTCTGGTAATGCAATAAATTCATCTACGGACAGATCGAGACTTTCAAATCGCGATTAGTATCGACAAGTACTTGAAGCCATTTTGCTAACCTGAACAGCCAAGAAGAACTAAACTCCAGATTGCTTAAACTTAATGGCGGTAAAAACCGATACGTCTTTTTTCACTAGTGAAAAATATCGTATCTGATTTCTGATTGGTCGTACGATATTTTTCACTAGTGAAGAAAATCGTATGACCAATAGGAAGCCTTCCAATATGCAAAAGGACGATGTTTATCTGATAGATTTTTGCTGCGTAAATCTCAGTATGTATACAATAATTTTATATATTTATACCTCTTATTGACCAAGAAAAAAAAAATGTTCGTGACTATAGTTAAAAGTGGATAGAATCTTCACATTTATAACGGAATGATTTCTTACGAACTTCCAATTTGAAAGCAGCAATGTCATATTATAAAATCGTCTAAGTACTTGACGGATACCTCCGTCCTCGCTCTGCATAATTAACAAACAGAACAGGCTTTTCCGTGCTCTGTTCAGTTATAAAGCACGATGAAAGTGACTAGAGCTCGAAAGAAGTGATGGGAGAAGCACGTGCTGAAAGCGACTTGACTTGCACTTTTTTATATCTAAGTTTTTCGGTTGTTATTTTGTTATTCTTCTTTTTACTGTAGCATTTTCGTTTGATGCAACTAAAAGTAGGCATAAGGTAACAAAACAGCAACAGATTTTAAGATCACAGTATAGACTTTTCTAAAGCTAGAAGAAATAGCTATCACTAAACATCTAACGAGAAATGGCGGCATCTTGAAAGGGAAAATATATAATAACCAAAAAAGTACAGAAAAAATATATAAAAAGGAATAGACACACTAGTCAGTCAAACATTTTTCTGCCTGAAATGAGAAAGACAAAACATACCTTGAAATTATCGAGAGCTGAACCTTTTTCTTTGTCAAAGGAAAAAAAATGATAAAACTCGTCCAGTATATCCCACTTTATTACAGAAAAAGCATAAGGATTGAAGGACGGAATTATTCATGTTTCCAACAATTTTAAACGAGAGGAGTTTAAGTCGTCTGAAGAGTTTTTATGTATAGAAATCAACTTTATCTGAAGTATATCAACGAAGCGGGAAATAGCTTGGCTTCGGTCGAGTCGCTCGCCATGAACGCTTCGGCAATCAATCACACCGGTCTGTTTTTAATATTTGAAGTCATGAATCAAGCCAATCCAATGCTTTTAATAGGCATCAAGCTGTTTTCCATTGAGTCAAGCTCAAAAAGTGTATGGTAAACTTACATTTTGTGCAGAAATGGATCAATCAATGAAAGCACATGGCCGCCAACTACTAGACAACCGCTTCGCAAACAACGAACAATAGTGAGCGATGAAGAAGACAACAACAACAACAACAACAACAACAACAACAACAACAACAACAACAACAACAACAACAACGTTTTATTGCACCTAGAATTTACAAGGGTTTACAATTTACAATTTACAATTACAAGTATAGTAGGTACTGGCCCTAGCCAATAACTAAAAAGCTAAAAATGTGCTAGGACCAATGACTGAATATCTGAATTAAAAAAACTTATTTACAAGGATGACGGAATTCTAGGAGCAAAAATACTTACAAATTATATGTAGAAATAATACACAGAAAATAGTTATGGAAACAAATAAGTAGAAGATAATAATATTATATATATATATAAATAACACATAGAGAATAAATATATATAGAAATAACACCCACACACACCCACACACACACACAAACACACACTATATGTAACTATCAAAATACCTAATAGGAAGTTATGAATGTCAATTTTAAGTTGTACTTGAATTTCTTAAGAGTTGTCAATTTTTTAATGGAATCATCAATTGAATTCCAAATTTTTGGCCCTTTGAATCTAATATTAAATTTCCCATAATTTGTGTTAGCTTTTGGCAGATAGAAGTGATTCTTAGTAAAAGATCTAGTTTGGTATTTATGAATATTGCTAACTGGAATAAAAAAATTTTGGAACGTAGAAGAAAGTAAATTATTTTTATACTTAAACATGAAAACTGCGACAGAATACTCTACTAGATCAGTAATTTTCATAATATTGAGATTTTTAAACAATGGACTTCAATGTGAGTCAAAAGACGAAAATGTAATCAATCTCACTACCTTTTTCTGTAAAATAAAAATTGACTGCAAAGTCGTTGGGTATGTACTACCCCAGGCAAGTATTCCATAAATAAGAAACGGGTATATAAGTGCGTAATAAAGATTAACAAGGATATTACCCCTATATTCATAATTGGATAGTTAATTTTTTAATGGGCAGACAACAGAGGGTTGTTGTTGATGGTATTAGTACGAATTATCTTGCTATAAATAGAGGTATTCCCCAAGGGACGGTATTGGGACCCATTCTTTTTTCGATAATGGTCAATGACATAAAGGCAGTAAATCCAACTAGTAACCTTTTGGTCAAATATGCAGATGATATTTCGTTAAGCGTACCTGTTGGTACTAAATTAAATCACACAGATAGCGAGATCGAGGTTAGATCTATTATGACATGGGCAGAAAATAATCGTATGAGTTTAAACCTCGGGAAAACATGGGAAATGTTAATGAGAGGGAGAACCACAAAGGATCAGCCTGACCCGCTGCCTTTCATTAAGCGTAAATCAAGTTTAAGACTTTTAGGAGTCACTTTTGAGGATAGCCCAACTAGTTGGGATGAACACTGGATTTTGATTATATGTTAAGTAAAGCCAGCAGTCGCCTATACATCTTGCGCGTTTGCAAATATTATGGGTTTTCAGTAGACTACTTAGATCTTCTTTTTAAGTCGTTAATTCTTTCAATTTTTACATATGCTATAGAAGTCTGGGGTGGTGCCCCTTATAATAAATATCTTAGTCGTATTGATAGATTTTTTAGTAGACCTTTTAAATCAGGTTATACCAAAGATTGTTACTCTATATTAAGTATTTTACGGGAAAGGGATCTCAAACTTTGGGAGAAAATAAAGTCGCCAGAAAGTCCACTCTATTGTTTACTGCCACCCACCAGGAATCGTATTTTAAGAAATAGGGGCCATTCTTTCATTATACCTAGAATTAGAACTGAACGTTTTAAAAGCGTTTTTATTAATAGAAGCTTACTTAATTTTAGATAATTTATTGTAGATAATTTTTAAATAATGTATCATATATAAATTTATTGAATTACTATTTTTCTTATTATACATATTATATTTTTTCTTACAAATTAACTGTAAACTGAACACGTCTGTTGTCCAGTATGTACATTTTAAATGAAATGAATAAAGACTATTATTATTATTATTATTATTATTATTGTATCGTTTATTTAAACTTTTCTTGGTTTACATGTAATGAGTATTGCGGAAATTTTCTAGGCAATATTCAGTTTTGGTGCCGATTACAACAGTGTTAACTTATGAACGGGTATATAAGGCCTTCACGATTTCACAATTTTGCGAAATTATCCATTTCTGGCACTTTTTGGCTAGTTGGTTTACTTTTTCGAGTCCTATTTTACTTAGCTCAGTTACCAGTTGTTTTTGGTAGCCTGCTAGGAAGTCTAGGACGACGTTTACTTGCACTACGTTATAGTTAGGATAGAGTCTCTTTAATCCTGTTCTTAAGTCTATATACTTTTCTGTTTTCTGAAGATCTCTTTCAGTTATGCGACCGATGTTGCATACGGTTCCTTCGATGATCAGCCACGTCTTGGTCTTCTTGTCCATTATTGTAATGTCTGGTTTGTTTGCGCCATTTTTTGGGGCAATGTCTAGATGTATTGGGATGTTCCACAGTATTTTGGCTTCGTCATTTTCTATGCAGCTTTTTGGGAGTGATTGTTTGTGCCACGGTGTATTGTCGTCTTGTTCTGTAAACCCAAAATGTGATAGGATTTGATGGTACACAGGGCGAAGCATACGGTCATGCCTTGCCGTGTATAAAGATTGAGCGATACCTGAGCAGTTTGAGAATAGGTGTGGAATTGTTTCTTCTTTTTGATGGCATAGTCTGCAGATTAAATCGCCTTCTCTATTGTTTAGTTTCTTTCGTTGGTAAGTCTTTGTTGTTATTAGTTGTTGAAAGATACTGGTATATACACTGTAGACAACATCAGGGATGTTTTTCCATATCTTGTTTATATTGTAGCTTTCTTTCTCTAGATCTTGGTCTTTCCATTGCGTAGTAAGGTACTGTCCAACCCACGGTTGTTGCTTTACCTCCTCCTCCAGTTTCTTCTCTGTTTCTTTCCTAAGTATTGATTTAATGTATCTTGGCTGGCATTTAGATACTTCTGCACTAGCGCTACTTGAAGTGATGGTGGTTGTTTTTTCTTTGGAGTCATATCTTATGTCCAGGTTTAGTTGGTGTGCATACGTTTTTGCATCCTTTATTATGGACTTTAGAGACTTCTTTTCCTTGTACAATTGGAAAGATGAGACAAGTTGGACATGTGGGTCAGCACTCGTTGTTAAGTAGTGTGCTGTCTTGATCTTAGTAGTTTTATACAGCATCTCTAATTGCTGAAGACCTTTACCTCCTTTGTGGAATGGGAGATAGAGTATAGCGTTCGACTCATGTCTGTGTTTACAAGTGTTCTCATTCATTATTTGGCGTGTTTTCCTATCAAGTTGTTGTAGGTGTTGAATGTTCCAATCAGTTGTCCACATGTGATATGAGAGTACAGGAATTGCAAAGGTGTTTGTTGCAGCTATCTTTCGCGGAATTGACAGCGGTGATGACCATATAACAGATAGTCTTCTAGTGTATTCTTTACCTGCTACCTTTTGAACTTCCTTTTCGAGCTGGGTGATATTTTCATACTTTCCTAGGAACTTATAGTAGTCATCTTCACCGAGTATGGGTATTTGCTGTCCACTACCCAGGGGGAGTCCCTCGCTCGGTTGATAGATGCCTCTGTTGATGTGGACAGCTGCGCATTTGTTGATACCCCAGTGAAGGCCGATGTCCTTGAACATACCTTCGAGTGTGCTTCCGACTGTGGCGGCTTTGGTGCTATTCTTATGGTATGATTTCAGGTCGTCTACAAAGAGACTGTGTGTTATCTTGATGGTCTTATCATGAGAGAGTTTGTAGCCTTCTGTAGTACGTAAGTACCACGCTATTGGATTTAGGCAGAGTGTGAATAGTGTAACGCAAAATGAGTCTCCTTGTAGTATTCCACGGTTGATCTTTATTGGGCCTATTGATGTTTGGCCTTCGGCTGTTTGCACATACATTGTTGTTTTCCAGGTTTTGACGATGTTATCAATAAACGAAGACAATGTCTTGTTTATTCCATGATCTCTTAGCACCGTTGATAGCCATGTGTGGGACACGCTGTCAAATGCTTTTTTCACATCGACCCAAAGGCATGAGATGTTCTTCTTGTTTTTAGTAGCGTCTTCCATGATTGCTTTATCTATTAACAGGTTGTCAACACATCCCATAGATCCTTTAACGCCGCCTCTTTGGTCTAGCTGCATGAGGTGGTATTTGGACAGGTGATTCTCCAACTCGACGTTGACGACTGAAGTGACGAGTTTATACATTGTGTTAAGGCACGTGATAGGTCTAAATTCTTGTACTTTAGGGTTTTCATTCTTTGGTATCATTACTGTGCGTCCTTCTGATATCCAATCGGGAATTCTGTTAGGCTTGCTGTTGATTAAGCTAGTGATTGCAATAGCTATTGGTAGATGTAATGATGAGAGTTGTTTTAACCAGAAGTTAGTAATTTTATCAAGGCCCGGAGAAGACCAGTTCTTTTTCTTTCGTAGGCAGTTGTAGATTGTTTCTTTTGTGACTATTATTGGGGCTTCATGTTGTTCTGGTCCAGTTGCTGTTAATGCCTTACGCACTTCTGTCAGCCATTTACGATTATCTAGGTTTTCATCATGTGCATTTTGCCATATTGGTATCCAAAATTCTTCAAAGTCTTCTTTCTTCAAGGTGTTTTCGTTTCTTTTTTCAGTCATCTCGTAATCAGTGAATTTTGGGCATTCTGTAGTAGTATCACGGTTTAGTATTGTTCTCAAGTGTCCGTAGAACTTTCCCTGGTCTTGATCGTATAAATTGTTAATTTTTCTTCTTTTTGCTGTTTCTATTTTATTCTTTCTCTCGTTCTTCAACTTTCTAAGCATGTTTATTTTCTTCTCTTTAAGTGTCACCAGTTCCTTCATGTTTATTTTACCTTTAATTTCTTTACTTATCCAATGTCTGTTTCTCCTAAGCTTTTTTGTCATTTTCTTGTTGTTTTTCACTCGGTTGATTTCCTCCGTCACTTGAGACGTTTGCCTTCTTAGTTTCGTAATCTCTTGTTCTAAAGTAATTAGCCATCTTGGTTTTGGTTTTTGATCTTTTCTTTGTCTTGCTTTGTTTGTTTTGCTGTTCATTGTGCTCTTTTTAAAGGAAATCGCCGTAGCGTAAATTGAGCAGTTACATTCCCATAGGAATAGCGTTGGGTTTTCGGTTGGGCTTGTTTTGATTAAACTGTTTGCAATAGTTCGTAGTTGGTTTAGCTGTTTTTTATTTGGTGTTTTCCTTGTGAAAGTGTTCTCCTCTCTGCTGTTCCAGGTTCCTGGTTGGTTGACGATTTTTCGGTAAGTTTCCTCTGCAGTTTGTAGTAGCTCAGCATAGTCCTGGCTTTGGATTTCGTCGGTGGCTTCAATGTTTACATGTTCTTGATTTTGTTGTACGTAATTTGCATACTGAGTTTGGTCTTCGGGATCTATATTTGAATTCTGTTCTGTTCTTATTTCTTGTGGAGTTTTATTCATTTGTGATCGTTGTTGCTCAATTTCTTCTGATATCTGAGTTGATGTAACTTTTGTTGTTTTCTCAATATGTGATATTTTATCTCGTAGGTTTTGAGCAGTTCTCTTCAAATGTCTATATCCCATACAATTCCAGTAGTTTAGTGTAAGATTCATCTTTCCTTCTTTTCGTCTATTTTCTTTTCTAGGGCAATTTTCAGATAGGTATAATTCTTCTGCTTTCTCTTTACATACCATTAGGTCAACACACATCTTCTCGGTCCATTTGAGTCGGCCTCTAAGATGGTTTCCTTCATCACTCATTATTTCACCTTCAATTGAAGTATTTGGTTCGTTTTGAGTGTGGTTTGGCTCGACTGTTGACGTTTGAACATTGCTCATGATGTTAGTTAGCAGGATTAATGTCAGGAATGAGCGAGAACGCATTATATGAGCGTTAAGAATCGAAAAGTTGGAGAGCTAAAAACGGACGTCTTACTCCGTTACGCTCCACTCATTATTATTATTATTATTATTATTATTATTATTATTATTATTATTATTATTATTATTATTATTATTATTATTATTATTATTATTATTATTATTATTATTAAAGTTTACATAATATCGCAATTTTGACAGGATTCCAACATTTCTTTTTATCTTTTTTGATATATATTCGACATGGGTTTTCCAAGATAGGCACGAGTCTATGTAAATTCCTAAATATTTTATAGATGTCTCTTGTTTTAACTGTTTGTTATTGAGAGTGAGCTCAAAATCAATTGTTACTTTCTTTTGCCTTGAATGAAACAGAACGAAATTTGATTTCTCAGTATTAAGGGACAATTTGTTCGCACATAACCACGTATGAATGCTTATACCAGCTCAGAGTTGATATTTTGCTTTAGAATATTCAAGTTTTTGTGTCTGTAAAATAAATTTGCATCATCTGCAAATAAGTGAAATTCAAACAAGGAAGAGCACAAATGAAAATCATTGATATAAATAAGAAATAATATCGGTCCAAGAACAGATCCTTGTGGAATTCCATAAGAAATAGAGGTCAAGTCCGAACTAACATTATTAATAACAACAGCTTGTTGGCGATTGCTGAGATAGGAAATAAACCATTCTTTGGCGATTCCCCTAATGCCATAATAATCAAGTTTTTCAATTAGGATTTGATGATTCACAGTATCAAATGCCTTGCTACAGTCTAAAAAAATACCGCACGAGAATTCAGATGCATCTATTGCTGATTGTATTTTTTCAATAATTTTTAATATAGCAAAGTCAGTGGAATGGTTACTGCGAAAACCAAATTGATTCTCGTAAAAGACGTTATTTTTTTCTAAAAAATTAGACAATAGATATAGTTTGATATAGTTTGTAACTTCTCAGGTCTTTTGCTAATCTCCTCCTTGATCAAGTATTGTCTTTTCATACGAGTTATTTTGTAAGCAGGCTCCATATTTTATCTTTTTACAATAACTTTACTTGTGAACTTCACCGAAAATCCTGCTGAAAATGATCTTTCTAAACAGTGACAGCAAATCAAATTTAGCAACTTAAACTGGAGAACCAATCAGATTGCGAATTTAAAATTGTTTTTGACGTGTGTGACAGATAAGTGGCTTTTTGATGTAAACAAACAATTAACAACATTTTTTGACTTAAAAAAGCCTTTACTCTTAATATTACGATTATTTTTCTTCAATTTCTGGTCGGCCATATAATAAATAAGTTATTGACCGAGCTTGTTCGGTCCGTACAATCGCGAAAAAAAAGAACTCGACCAAATATCCTCATATCCGGACCGCACGCTCGGTCAATAACATATACACCTATTGCAAACATTTTTGTCGCAGCCGCTGCTACAGTCCACATTCTGAAGCCTGCAAAGGATGTCGGTTATATGGACTTAATTTATGATTAATTATTGTAAGTTTTTAAAGGAGAACTGTCTTTTCAAATCATCCTACAGTCATTTGATAGATTTAAGTGTCCTTACTTTGTTTCCCAAGGGATTTTAACATATGTTGTTCCACAGCGGAGAAATGTGCGTTGAAATTAGCGATAATCACTGACGTGAGGGCCGCCATCTTGGCAGGCTCATTGATCAGCGGCTATTACCATTGTGACGTCATTGCGCGGTAGAGTGCACTTTGATATTTACATTTTGTAGTCAATTTCAAAGCGAAAATCCAGTGCTTTAAAACATGGATTCCTCATCCAGCTCTAGTACATCAAGTACAGGTAGCATGTCAAATGATAGTTTAGACGAAGTACTGATGCAAACGGATTTTGAAGGGTACAAATTTCAGCCGACTTATTCTACATCATCAGGAAAATGTGATAGTTCATCGAGTGATAATTCTTCAGTCGTGGAAGAGAATCCTCGACTGCAGAATAACAACTGGTGAGTTATGTGTTCTCTAATTCAAATATTTCCTACCAATGGGTTATGTCAACGATTTTCGGCGATTATTTAGGTGTTCGTGCGACCATTGTCAAATAATGGATCGAGAGGAAGAGTGTGTTTGCTGTCGAGAAGTCCCACAAATAGTAGACAAAAATCAAACAGTTTGCCAAACAGAGAATGTTGATGTGAGTTGTATCACAGATAATCCTGGTTTCAAGGTAGTCTGTTTAAATCGCTGGGTTTTGGAAGCTGCCTGGTTTCAATACCAACAACAATATGGCAATAATGCTTACGAGGGCCCTGAACACAAGAGAAATCGTCATATTGCTTATCGCCAGTTAGTCAAATGGTGTTGGGGTCTACTAGGCAAAGAAATTAGAGTAGTCCTACCTTCCTGTGCCGTGATGTGCATACGTGCACATTTCCCACCACCTGGGCTTGAGGAAGATTTTGAATTTACTGGATTTTCTTGGGCAGATGAATGAGTAAGTTATTGCAATTGATCACATTTCGAGTTGGCTGGAATTTATAACTTTCAAAACAATGTTTGCATCGTCACTTTTTCAGATTATAGTCTACTGAATAACACTGTTACTGTACAAAACATAAATATTTCAAGGTTGGGATTTTGTAGCTCAATGTTCTATTGCTTTTCTAAAAAAAACAAGTTTGTCATAATTGCATTTACATGCTGTTTGTATAGAAGCAAAAAAATTAAATTAAATAGACTGAAATATAAAAGTCATTTGTCTTATTTTTTTATTGTAGCTATTTGCCCTATTTTGTTAGTATTTACAGTTTCAAGTTTTGTTTCATTAACTCATTGGAGTGCTTACAGTATATCCATGGAAAACTTTGCCCAAAAAATTGTGCAAATCCTTTTAAGTTGTTTAGTAAATTAATACTATATTAATGCAATTCATTACAAAGTTTTTCATGGATATATACATGTAGTAAGCACTCTAAATACCTTAGGGTATATCTTTTTTGTTCTCTCTCTATTTTTTTTTTGTTCTATTTTGTTATAATCTAGTGTACTTTATGTATCTAGCTACTATATATCATTTCATCACCATCTTTGTTCTTTGTAATAATTAACTATATTTTACATGTAACTATGCATATATTGGCATACATGTAATATTATCCTCAGAATACAGTGAAATTTCAATCACGCTGATTCAGTCTTGTTTATACTTTTCTGTCTCTGTTTTTAAATAATTGATTGCTGGCAGTGTCAATAATTATATGAATTATATACCAGAGATAAAAAGTGCAAACATACATAATGTACTTACTTTTAGTTTTTGATTTTAACATTTTGTTTGCACACAGTTTCTTCTATGTATGTGTTTCTTTTATGCCATTCTTAATTGTTGTGTACTTTTTTTAGTCATGCTTCTTGATTTCCTTCTCCTTTGGAACTTTCTTTGCCTTTCTTGAGTTGTGCTTCTTGATTTCCTCCTCCTTTGGTACTTTCTTTGCCTTTCTTGAGTTGTACTTCTTGATTTCCTCCTCCTTTTGTACTTTCTTTGCCTTTCTTGAGTTGTGCTTCTTGATTTCCTCCTCCTTTTGTACTTTCTTTGCCTTTCTTGAGATCTGTTGCTTGATTACTTCCTCTTTTGATGGTCTTTTGAGTGGTGCAATGTTTTTAGGGATGTTGGCTGGGACTTTGATTGGCTTGTTTTTACCTGTGTTGTGGTTCTCTATCACTTCATTCATTAAGGTTGTCCTAAAGGCATATGACTTCTTTTCTAACATTGGTTTGGCGACCCAGGTTTTACAATTCTTTGTGAATACTACCTTGTATCGGCTTTCTCCAATCCCTTTGCCTCTCTTCACTATTGCTTGTTGCCTGTCACAGTTGTTGTTGTGGTCTATGATGGTAAGCTGCGTTCTCCCCACCATCCCTTGATAAGAAAAGTGCTTTCTTTTAGGCAAATATTTCAAGAGATGGGAATGATAAACTTCCAGATTTCCTGTATGGTGGAATTCAGTAAGCTTCTCCAAGGCCTTAAGCAAATTAGTGTTGCATATTGTATTCAAAAAAGCGATTTAAAGATGACAAAAGCGAAAACAACAAAATACAATGTAAAACAAATGGTTTATTTTCTATCTATTTCCTATTTCGCGCTTTTTCGCACTCACCGCGCAATGACGTCACAATGGTAATAGCCGCTGATCAATGAGCCTGCCAAGATGGCGGCCCTCACGTCAGTGATTATCGCTAATTTCAACGCACATTTCTCCGCTGTGGAACAACATATGTTAAAATCCCTTGGGAAACAAAGTAAGGACACTTAAATCTATCAAATGACTGTAGGATGATTTGAAAAGACAGTTCTCCTTTAAGAAATATTTCTATTTATATCTACCACAACAACAACTTGTTATGGTCATATAACACAAACACGTATATACGTACAGCAAAATATGCTATGAATAGATCGATAACAAGAGACGACATACCGACATCCTTTGCAGACTTTAGAGTGTGGACTGTGGCTTTGTTTGCGACAACGATTTTTGAAATAGGTGTATATAATTTCTTACGGCTATCTGAATGGGAATCTTCTACAAGATGTACCATAGAACATATTCACGAATCTTACCGAGATTAATGTAATGTAAGTTTACAAACAAACAAACAAACAAAAACAAAAACAAAACCAAACAAACAAACAAACAAACAAACAAACAAACAAACAAACAAACAAACATTGTTCCACAAACATAGTTTTTTATTTCACTAACCAGTTATGATTTTTTTTGTTTCCCCATAATGTAGTGGTCTCGGCTACAATCTGATTTCAAAGGTTCATCAAGATCTGTTTAAAACTTTGACAAACTTGGAATACTTGTAAGTAGCTAGCCAATATTTTAAACGTCGTTAGTTACAATGTTTTTAAAAACGGAATTGACCGAGTTGACAATGCAATTGGTCTCGTAGATATTTAGCAGGGAACAAGCTGACTAGGATTCCACAAGGGATATTTCATGACAACAAAAAACTAACATATCTGTGAGTATCCTCAGTAAACATGTCATGGTTAATATTTACTTTTTTTGAGATAAAAATTTCAGAGAATGTTTGTCATGACATTGAATTCTTGTGTTCTACTTTGTGTGTGTGTAGCCAAGAGGCTAGGAATTGACAGCCAAAGTAGTATTTATTCTATGCTATTGTAACTTTTTTTATCATCACTCATAGCTCATTTGACAATAATTATCTTACCGATCTACCAAAAGACATGTTAGCTAGGATGACTAATCTCCAAATTATGTAAGTACCAATGTATTTTTCTCAGTAGTGTATAATCATTATACATGTATACACCTATTTCAAAAATTGTTGTCGCAAACAAAGCCACACTGTAAAGTCTGCAAAGGATGTCGGTATTTCGTCTCTTATGGCTAGGAATTTTTTTCAAGTCCAGTTGACATATTGTTAAAGTTATAATTATAAAGTTACAGTTTCGCTTTCTCTGAGAATTCACAAGCTTTAAATTTTCGTCAATAAGCTTTACTCTGGTAAAATGTGTTATCTATGATCCGTCTCGCTCTCTCTGTCTCTTATTCAATTTGGCCCGTTTGCGCATGATCAAAGAATTTTTTTTTTCTCTTAAAATACGATAACAAGATACCTGGTCCCATAATAAAGCATAACCCTCTGCTTATAAGGGAGGCTAGCATCCAAAGCAGAGTCATCCCAAAATAACTCGCAAATAAGGTAGCATGTCTCAATCCCACTATGACGAAGATGAATCAAGTGCTGACAGCATGGCGAGTAGTGCTCAAGAAAGTATTGAGGATAGCAGCGAGGATAGTGCTGACTAAAG
The DNA here is from genome assembly GCA_949775045.1 of Metridium senile. Lineage (NCBI taxonomy): Eukaryota > Metazoa > Cnidaria > Anthozoa > Actiniaria > Metridiidae > Metridium > Metridium senile. Next base: position 30,249,932 of record OX459095.1, read on the forward strand.
TCAGTTTGATTCTACTGAAGATGAGAAAGAGGATGTTTGGGCGAGAATGCAACACAAGGCAATGGAAAGGCATCAGCAAGATTTGGAAGTGATGATGCAGAAATATAAACAAAACGGCAATAGTGATGAAGTAGCACAAGCCAAAGCCAATAATGCTTTGTTGCCTATATACAGAAAAGAGCTGAGGGAGGTTCTACACGAACAACTGACATGGATGCATCATTTGAGAAGAGATCCTACTTATAAAAAGATCATGACCACAAAGCAAAACCTTATGGATAATAATGACTATAGCTGGAGGAAGCAACTGAATCAGCAATACATCAAAGGAAATTTCTACTTAACAAACTATTTGTACAGGAAGAAATTCCAAAACAAAGTGTAATTAACTACGAAACTTATAATTCTTATACACTTTAGTGTTAGATGTAATTGCTATTTGAAAATAAATTTTTCGGTTTAATAAAATGAGTTTATAATTTATTTTTTTGTTTCATTAAATTTTTATTTCATCTTATTCTACTTTGATCATGTGCAACCGTTGCGACCGGGCCAAAATAAATAAGAGAGAGAGAGAGAGGGGAAAGCGAGAGTACAAATAAAGCCCGTAGGGCCATCGGGCCGGTTCGGGCTAGTTCGGGCTGATTCGGGCCGTCGCGGGCCTCTTTTTCGGGCCGCCATATATAAAAATTAATATTGCAAAAAGAGATCATTTTCTATGAAACATTGGTCAAGTCAAGAGCTCAGCATGGGTCGCACGAGGCGAAACTGTCCTGTATTTGAATGTGGAAGCACTAACCTTGCTCGACTGGCAAATCATCTCGATCAAGTTCATCAAATGGATATCGAAGAGCGCGCTAAATGGTTAAAATGGAGTAAACTTGAAGTATGCATTCCTTCAAAGAATTATGATGAAACTGGAACAGAGGATAAAATACCAAATTTACAAAAATCATTAGCACGACTTCTCAAACACCAGGAAGAGATGGAGAGAAACTTTTATGAATATATAATAACAAATGGAAACTCTATGAATAGAAATAAGCGCAAGGGAGATGAAGCCGCGCATCAAAAGTATCTACAAAAAGAAGAAAATATGCATGTAAACGTAATTGGTTGGAGTTTAAATCATTGTAACTACGTACGAATCATAGTGAAAATAAAGAAATTGATTTTTGTGAGATTCATATTTAGCTTTTATCACCATTGTAAGGAAAACAAACGCGGTTTTATTCACTTTTTCATAAAAAATACAAATGAATAGTTTCATTAAATGAATAGACTTTGCTATCATTGATAAATGTAATTCTTATTTTAATATACAGATTCAAATCAGTTATTTTTTCCCCTCCCTCCTCGATACAATACTACGCAAGCTATGTGAACATGATCAGCTTGAATATCTAATAAAGACACACAGCACAGAGATTTTATGATCATAATTTAGAAAGATTGGTTGATTATGTTTATAGATATCTGCTTAAAGCATCAAAGAAATAACGTTAAACCTAAAATCCACGAGGAGTTGCTGAAGCGTTATGTGGTTCGATCAATGAGTCAAGAAAATTTGGGAATCGTTGATAAGTTGGAGGTAGAATGTATGTTTCGAGATGAATCCACAAAGGAGCAAGTTTAGTGTACCAAGAAGCTTTGGGTTTTGTGAAAGCTTATGGTTATCTTCACCAATTGAGTCAATGTGACGATGCTGGGTTGATGGACAATAATGTTACACGTGATGTGCACAAGATACTGATGAATCATCGTAGTCATATATGTACAGTGGGAAAGTACAGTGATAAAATTCGAGAAATTCGAGAAATTCATTTTTATTCTAATCCCTCTAATATGGAAGATAAAATGCAGATGTTTAATGATAAATATAACCGGCGCTGGTTGACTGTGAAATCCCTTAAAACAATAAACAAAATGAAAGCTGTAGAAGAATTACTTCAGCTAACAGCATGGTTTATATATGAGTTTTTACAACTCCACCCTTTTGGCGATGGTAATGGAAGAACAGTTCGACATTTATACACTTACATCATGGAATCGTTTGGTTTTCCATTTCAAATCTGTCCGTTGTGGTCTAACAAGGAGGATTCAACAGAAGACAATCATTACAAATGGTGTCAGATTCTAAGGAATGTACGATTGACTACAAATTTAGTGGAACTAGAACAGTGTATGATATATTCCTTGAAAATGTCCTGTAAAGAATATAACTTGCTTAACGAAATAATGAATTAAAATAGAGAGATTCGTTTCAGTGATTTATGAAATACATCTATATAATCGTCACAGTCTATTGTACTCATGGCTTTCGCCATTGTACTCATGACTGTCACAGTCTATTGTACTCATGGATTTCACCATTGTACTCATGAAATTCACCATTACGTCACAGTCTATTGTACTCATGATTTACTCATGGATTACTCAGTACTCATGGATTACTCATGAAAAACAACAGGAGCGTGCGATGCTTATAATACTACTGACATCCATTGCAGGCTTTAGAGTCGGTGGACTGTAGATTCGGCTGGGACAACGATTTTTGAAATAGGTGTATACTTATCTCAATAAAGTAATTAGTTACCAAAAACCGACAAAACCGGGACTGCAGACGGATCATAGATAACACATTTTAACAGAGTAAAGCTTATTGACGAAAATTTAAAGCTTGTGAATTCTCAGAGGAAGCGAAACTGTAACTTTATAATTATAATTTTAACAATATGTCAACTGGACTTGAAAAAAATTCCTAGCCATAACCATTGCCGGTCTCAGCTTCATAGCTTTTAGGTAACTAATTTTATTGAAATAAGTATATGGCAACGACCCCAAATGGACTAAATACCAAGCAGTATATGACCGGTTTTTAATTGAAACTTGGTAGTGGATAAATCATTTCCAATGAATACAATACATTGTATACATTTTATACACTTGAAACTATGCTTATCAACAATCTGAAAAAATATAATAAATAAATAATTGACTGAATGAATGAATGAATGAATGAATGAATGAATGAATGAATGGATGAATGAATGAATGAATGAATGAATGAATGAATGAATGAATGAATGGATGAATGAATGAATGAATGTACGGGTGGATGAATGAATGAATGAATAAATTCATTGATTAATAAACGAATGGATCAATAAATGAATGAATAAGTAAATAAATATAATTTTATCCTACCTATTTTCGAAATTTGAAAATAGAAGTTGATTCTTTTTTCAGTGATTTTAGTCGAAACAAGTTGAGAAATCTATCTGATGATTTCTTTAAAGACACAAGAAAACTGGAGGTCATGTAAGAATTAATAACAAACATTTTAAAATAGTTTCTAAATATCCAGGACACCCAATAACTGTTTAAGTTGTACATTAATCTCAAATATGGGCTGGGCGAGTTGTTTTTAAATAGCCGGACATCCCTTGCATACATCTGTTGATTGTACGCCTATATATGATGAAATGATAATGATATATTCGATACAAGATTGCTTACAATTTAACAAAATTTAAAAAGATGTGAACATTATCAAACAATTGAAAGTAAAACGCTTTAAAATTCAAAGGGCTGTAGTAAAATTGGCAAATACCAAATAAGAGGACTGGGTACTAGTTTCCCTACGCATGCGTGGCAACATTTTCACAACGGTAAATTTGCCATTGTAAACATTAGGAGTTTCGGACTACAGCGTTTAAAGTCAATTTATAAGAAATTCCCTGAATATATAAGCTTCAAGTCAGTTTCGTGTACATAACCTTTGTTATATTCTAAAGCTCACACTTTTATATTTTTCTTTATATTTTGAGAAAAATAGGCAGTCAAAGACTGCATGAAGCTACTGTTTTATATGATATAAATATGAACAACTAAAAAGAACTTAATTAATGATATTAAAAAGCTATTCTGCAAATTTAATGACAATATAGGGAAAATAAATAAATGAATGAGAATGAATAAATAAAAACATCATGTGCAAGTGCTCAATTATGACAAGTAGTGTGTGGTGTACGGATTCAAGCCAATGAATTTACATTTTTTACATCATGGTTTGACTAACAAAATGACTTAATAATAATAAGTCATAATAATAAGGTATAATAATTTTGGTATTTTTAATACTGAATTGATATAAAACATTATCATGATTATATTGAATAACACTAATGAAATGACTTTAACCAGGTATAGAGTGCACACCATATATCCGTGAAACAACTACTAACTTTGTAGTGCATAATAGTATTTAGTTATCAACTTGTTTGTTATCAACTAACTAAGATTTCACTCAGGCGTAAATCATACAAAGAAACACAAAGGCAGCTAATTATGTGACTATTGTTCTTTGCACTGTTCCACTCCAGTGCTATCCACTAGTTTGTACATAATTTAACACATTATCATGATTATATGGAATAATAATGATTACAAGAGTTGATATAATGAACGAAATACAAGACAATATGTAGATGAGGCATGATCGTCCGGGGTGGTGTAGTCTTGAGAAAGACTGATGGTGTTGATGTCTGACGTTTCGACAACCTGAGCGGAAGTCATCTTCAGAGTAAAGAAAATGAAAAGACAGCGGTGTTATTTATGTGTCTGGTTCGTCGGTAATGTTGTTGTTGATGCGTGGGTAGGTGTTCGTCATTGTGTTAGCGGAAAGCTTGAAGTCGTTAATGAGTCTATTGTAGGAAGCCGGTAGTGTTATGCAACGGTTAAGTGGCTTTTGTTCTAAGCCGGTGTACCAGCTTTCAAGTAGTCGGCGTTGGTGATAGTTGGTGCAATGTGTAATGGAGGCGGCAGAGTCCCAGTTAATGGAGTGGCCAGTATGTTTGTGATGTTCCGCAATGTGGTTGTTAGGGTCTTTGTTTTTCGTGGCACGTTTATGTTCAGTTAGTCTCGTGTTCAAATTTCTGCCGGTCTCACCGATGTAGGTAGCGTTACAGTCGGAACAAGCTATTTTGTAAATAGCTCCTTGTCTGTTAATGGGTTCGTCTTTGTCCTTAACGTTAGTCAATAAACGTCTTAACGTCATAGTAGACTTGTGAGCAACGCGAATGTTGTAAGGTTTTAATATGCGTTGAATGGTCTCAGAAGTACCTCTGATGTACGGTATGGTGGCAGTGGCTGTGGGTTGATTGTCGGTTCTGTCAGTAAGTGAAGTGTTTTTGTGAATGTTTCGTTTGACGAAATCTACATTGTAATTGTTCTTATCGAACACACTTTGCAAATATTCGTACTCGTCATGAAGTTTGTCAGGTGAATCACAAACACGTTGTGCACGTCGAGTCAAAGTCTTAATAGTGGTAGCTTTGTGTGAGGTGGGATTGTAAGATGTCTGGTCGAGCAGTCTGTCAGTGTGAGTAAGTTTACGGTATACAGTTGTATGTAAGCAGTAGTTTTGTTTGGATGATTCGACCCCTTTTTTCGAGTGACTTGGAGCGAATTGTGAGTGACCAAATAAATTAACTTGAGTGTCTGACTTAATTTATTCAAGTGACTTAATTTATTCAATGGTTTGACGTCAAACATTGAGTGAATTGGTGAATTAATTTATTCAATCGTCATGGTAACCCAATAACGCAAGCGGGCAAGTCTGAACAGTTCTTTTGTTCCACAGAATAGATATATAGCGCGGGAGTTTTGAAATTATTATTAACCTTCAACCTTTCCTTCAATCTTCCCAACCATAGTCTAATATACTGCTGTGGCAGACTTCGAGGAGAGAACATGTCACGGCGCTCTGCATTTTTCTGCTTTACAGTTGCCGCCTTTGAGGGAATATAAGAATATTGTCGTGAAGAGCTCACTCAACGTAAGTAGTTTGGGGAATAGAACGTTGACATCAAAGGCGTGGCTCATTTTTTTTTTCCCTCACAGAATACTTGTTGGTCAGCCATCTCAAGGACCCCAACCATATTTTTTTTGGCGACCACTATCACGTTATTGTGTACAACATGCGAACGAACCCACTCCTGGACTCTCTCGGTCGTCCTGTCAAAGAAGGTTACGAGAGTCGATTTTTCTGCAATCTCGGGGCCCGAAGAATCAAAAGCTTCACCATGACGGAAGACATAATTGACGTGATCCGACATCTTGTGCAACCGCCTCGGGAGGTCATCCATGCCGACAGGGAGTTTCAGAGTTTGATCGACTTTGTGAGGGCGAACCCAAAATCGGGTCAGGGTCAGACTCGCCGTTGGGATCGAACCGACCGTGACATCGAAACGTTGGGGTGCGTGGTCTCTGTGACATTTTTTGATGAAAAGGACCGTGTCCTGGCGTCGTCACGACTCTCGTATGAAAGGTTTTTCATAGGCATTTTGAAAGACCATTACGAGGAATTGTACAACGAGTTTTATGACTTTTACTTCGGTCAATATCGGTTGGATCCCGGCACATTACCGCTGCATGAAAAACAAGCACGTGAACTGTACAAACTTCTGTTGTATTATGAGTGTCCTGTTGTGGCCACCGGAAAGCATGAGGAACCGAGTTCGGCTCAAATAACCCTCACCTATAAGAACAATAATAACAGCTTTTGGGTGGATTGGGAGTCTGACGATTTTGACGGTTAACGTCACCGACTCGAACACTCAGTTTGTTGAATAATTTATTACTATTCTTCATCATCACTAGAACAATTATTAGGGTGGTGACTAATGCCACCACAATCATTACATGACACCGGGATACTTTTTACAGTATCATGATTAAGACAATTGACTACTAATTTATAGTTGCACAATTGCCTGTTACTGGTGGTTAAGTATTCAACTGAAAGAATCACCACTGTTCAGTCTAATAAAGGATTAAAGCGATTCCTTATTCTCATAGATCGCCGTGTACGATAAGCTTTTAAATAGGGTCCTTGAACTTTATGGGCATCATCATCCAACATATTCTTGATCTGGTCAAATCGAGGTCGCTTTCGTTTTCTTTCACCAGGTGATGAACTCGGAGGTGGTGTTAATAACCCTTCAGGAACCAGAGTTTGCACTGGGGTAAAGGGTTGATAATTTGAAATTGAAGGAGTAGGTAATGGTGTAGAAACCTCTGATTGGCTGATACCATTTTCGTGAAATGGGGGCGGCATTGATTCAGTTGGTGGGTCCATAGGAACAGGTGGCATTGAATTGGAAGAAGGTCGGGGAAGTGGCGAAGGAGTTGAATTCAACTTTTTCTTGTATTGAAGAAAATCATTTTGGAGGTTGACATACTCACGAGCTTTTTGATCAACACTGAGGTTGGAATCATTCAATGTATCAACCATTTGATCTTGCAAATTTTGTACTTTTGACGCGATGGGAGGAAGAACAATACTTTGTTGCTTGAGGTATTTGATCAATTCCTTCGATACCTTATCTACGGATGAATCTTCTGGCTGTTGCTTTTCGTCAGGCAGAACATTGGTTCTAAGTCTACAATCATCTGGAGTGGTTGTTTTTAAATCGATGAGTAGGTATCCAAAAGGTCTGCTCACCGCCTCTTCATACTTCTGAAGAAAATATTCGGTTTTTCTTGGGTACATTTGCTTGGCCAATGTGAAAATTTGAAGTTTATCTCTGGGGTTTTTGAATATTACCAAGTAGTGACAATTTAAGCTGATATCCCTGTTTCCTTTGCTCTGATGAAAGAGATTTTGAACCAAGTAGATAACACTAAGGTTGCGATGATGGGAGCCCTGGGTAAACAAGTTGATAACCTGTTTGTCGTTACTGGCGGAACTCATTTGATCATCAATGACGATGAGATTGCGCACATTGACATTAAAATAATCATCGCTTTCGATATTAGAGGGAATTCCTTTCACAAATTCAATTCCAGGTATAGTCTGCATCATTTCCATATAGGCCGGCTGCCATCTTGTATAACACCATATTATTCTCTGGGGCGTTGGGGTAATCATACGGCTTTTATGTTCCAATACATTTTGTACCCAAGTGGTTTTTCCACATCCGGTCATTCCAGAAACCATACAAGTAAAGGGGTGCTTTAAATAGAATGGTTTGCACTCTTTTTCTTTTTGGTTGAAATCTGAATTAATTCCACTTGGTATTATGTGACGATTATGTTTTTCATATTCAATCCATTGCTTGCGAATATCTCCCTCCATGTGATGTACTCCTTTTAAATGACTCCAAAGGTTTGCTTTAGGCTCCTTACAAATAGGACAGTTTCGTTTCATGGTCTCTGACCAAATGACCAAATGGCCCTTCTGAGATCAATTATATATCATTTTAATTGAAGGCCTGGCCACTAAGTAAAACCAATACCTGTAGCCTACTGTAGCGTACACCTGTAACATGCACCTGTAGCATATTGTAGCCTACAAATGTAGTCTACTGTATCCTACACTTGTAGCCTACTGTAGGCTACAACTGTAGCCTACACCTGTAGCCTACTGTAGCCTACAACTGTAGCCTACAACTGTAGCCTACAACTGTAGCCTACAACTGTAGCCTACAACTGTAGCCTACAACTGTAGCCTACACCTGTAGCCTACTGTAGCCTACAACTGTAGCCTACAATTATAACATATTGTAGCCTACAACTGTAGCCTACAACTGTAGCCTACACCTGTAGCCTACTGTAGGCTACAACTGTAGCCTACAACTGTAGCGTACACCTGTAGCGTACACCTGTAGCCTATTGTAGCCTACTGTAGCGTACACCTGTAGCCTACTGTAGCCTACACCTGTAACCTACACCTGTAGCCTATTGTAGCCTACACCTGTAGCCTACTGTAGCCTAGAACTGTAACCTATTGTAGCCTATAGCTTATACTGAAACCGAGTATAACACAGATATATTATAACCTACATTTGAGGTATAGTTAATGTAGCCTGGTAAATATAGCTCTTTGTTAATGATCGAAATGGTATAAATATAACTCTCAACTCAAACTCAGGTCATTCGGTCATCATGTCTCAAGTAGTAAAGAGGAATCGTGGCTATCTTCAACTGTTAGTTTCCTGTCCACATCATCAACGACAATTCTTACTTGATACTGCAACTCCAGAACAGGTCCATGCCATAGTCCAAGCAGCACACAATGTTTGCAAGGGATATGTTCCGCTGAATAATCATGACCTTACAATGTTGACCCCCTACAAAGAATCCATCAAAAGTATTCAAGATCCGAATATTTCTTACAAGAAAAAGAAACAAATTCTTGTTCAAGAGGGTGGCTCATTTATTCCCGATTTGCTAATCCCTTTTCTGACTGGACTTTTAATATAAATTCAGAAGCTCCTTCTTCTAGAAAGTCATTTGTTTTAGTAATTGGTAGGAGTAACTTGTTCAAAATGAAGAGAAAGCGAGAAAATGACGAAGAATATTCAGATTTCGAGGAAGAAGACCCTGATGAATTGAGTGACAATGAAGATGATGATGATGATGAACCTATTATAAAATTGGTTTTACAAGATCTCCCAGGATCAGTTTCTCAACAACATGCATCAGAACTTTTGCACAGTATGGCCACTTCTAGAAACATTTTGTTTTGGACTCCGGGCGATGAGCTTCTGCGAAATCAGCGTCGCATTTCTAGAACCAATATTGTGGATCTTATAGAATATGTGCTTCTCCCCTATAACAAAGAAATTTCAGAGCCTCGCGGTCTCAAGTCATTTGAGGATGGGCTGGCAGAACTCGGAATAAACAAAAAGTGGGTCAAAAATAAAAAGGTTTTGAATGAAGTGCTGAAAAAAGAACAGGAAAAATTTGAAAATGAACAGAATAACGAAAGAATGACTTCCGATGACGAAGAGAGAGCGGAAGAAGAAGAAGGAGAAGAAGATTCCGATGGTGAAGATAATGGAAATCAAGATGGAGGAAATACAAACTTTGAAGAAGAAGAACAAGAAGAAGAAGAAGAAAATGACGAAAAAGAGAAAAAAAATGCTTGTGCTCATTGTGGAGATTACAATATTGATGTTAACAGTATCGTTGGTTGCCCTAGATGTCAGTGGCACGATGCTTCTTTGAGACCTCCTCGTTTAAATCAAGTAGTCAATTGTCCTATTTGTAAGCATCATTTTCCACTTAATCATGATACTGTAAAAAGTATCTTGGTGTCATGCAATGATTGTGGTGGTATTAGTCACCACCCTAATAATCGCTCTAATGATGATGAAGAATAGACATTAATAATCCCACAAACTGTGAAAAAGTCTTCTTTTTTATTAATTATATCATTTCTGAAATTTTCCGCTAAGTATGATCTAAATATCTCTACTTAACCTTACTTCGGAGAGATTTCGGAGGGTAGCGAAGCGCGTACAATTATACTCTTAATTCTATATCCCTCAATATTTGTTAAATCCAAATTGTAAACAGAATTTTTGTTGTTGTTGTTGTTGATCTTATGATTAATAAGTGTAATAAATATTTTTTAAAAACAAAAACAAAAATTGATAGCAACTCATGATCTGCATCAATTACTAATAAGAGGTGACCCTTGGTTTCCCTGTGTGGTTTACTGGGGACTGGTGCCAAGTTTGAATATCAATTAGCTTAAGATAAACAAAGACGGACATGAGCACAAAAAGAAGGATTAACAAACAATAGCAAACATAAGAAAACTCATTATTCATAATTACACGCTTTTCACTTGGATCCTTTTTTCAAGACTTCTTATCAATAACAGTGTGGATTCAAACGACTTCAAATCCTTGAAGATGGAAAAACTATTCTCAAAATGTCCTCACTTTGTGATGAGAAAATAAACAAAACAACTTTTTTCACTTCATAAAAGTATTTTATTGAGAAAACTTAAAGGTAATTACACAACATTGACTTATATATCAGAAAGGATTTACAAGTATTCAATTCTAGTTTCTAAATGAAGATTTAAGTTTTCCTCCGGTTCTAAAACAAGAGATAGCATTCGTAAATAGTTTTTTCTTCGGTGGTTCGTTTATTTCTTCAGGTCTTTTACAGTTTTTTGGTGTACTTTGATTCCTTGGTAGATTTGGTTGTTCATTTTCAATCGCTGACAATAATTCTTCGTCATCTCCTGGTTGTGTGGTCATTGAACAAGTATCAATCATAACATCCAACATTTCGGTTAAATCGTCCATCACTTTTTTCAGTTCCTCAAACTCCTCGATCGATAGTGCAATTCCAAATTTCGTAGGAATGTTTTTTCTTTCTTCGATATCAATATATTTTCGGATATGCACTCTAATCTTTCCTTGGAATTCTTTGACGGTAGCATGATAACCTCTCTCACCTAGCTTGAATAAACTTGCCATTTTCTCTGCAGTAGTAACTTCGTTTGAGCTTAAATAAATATTTCTTGAAGAGTAATAATAATTTCAAAACTCCCGCGCTATATATCTATTCTGTGGAACAAAAGAACTGTTCAGACTTGCCCGCTTGTGTTATTGGGTTACCATGACGATTGAATAAATTAATTCACCAATTCACTCAATGTTTGACGTCAAACCATTGAATAAATTAAGTCACTTGAATAAACTAAGTCAGACACTCAAGTTAATTTATGTGGTCACTCACAATTCGCTCCAATTCGCTCCTAGTCGCTCGAAAAAAGGGGTCGAATCATCCAAACAAAACTACTGTAAGCGATTGTCAGAGTGAGTTACCAAACAGTCTAGAAAAGGTATAGCACCATTTTCTTCGATCTCTTTGGTGAACTGTATGTGAGTGTTTTGTTTGTTCAGGTGGTCGTGAAACTCGTTGATGTCGTCAGTAGGTAGTGCAGTGATAGTGTCGTCAACGTAACGTAACCAAAAAGGTAGTTGTTGTCTGAATGTAGCAAGAGCTTTCTTCTCGATGTTCTGCATAACAATTTCTGATACAACGACAGAAACTGGAGAGCCCATAGCTGTGCCGTGTAGTTGTTTGTAGTGTTTGCCGTTGTACTGAAAGTAAGTGGAAGTAAGGCAAAGTGAAAGTAAGTCCATGATGTCATTCGTAGGTATGGGTAACGGTGTGTCGTCAGCATGTTGTGTGATGGCAGTCTGGGTGCAGTCTAATGCCAGTTGAAGTGGAATACTGGTGAACAGTGACTTCACATCAACAGACACAAGTTTGTGATTGTCTGGAATGTGAACGTTCTGAATGGCGTCGATGAACTGGTCAGTGGATTGTAGCCGATATGTGGATTTGTTGGTGAGTGGTTGTAAAATGGCTGTCAAGTACTTGGACAGTTCGTAAGTGGGTGAGCCACAGAAGGACACTATGGGTCGCATCGGTATGTCTGGTTTGTGAAGTTTGGGAAGTCCGTAGAGTTTTGGTGTTTGAGGAACAGAACATCGTAGTCGGTAGTAACATGGACCTTCTAAAATGTACATGTCTGCTTTCTTGAGTGCGAGTAGTTTGATGTTGAGTTTGCGTTGTAATGAAGGTGTGGGGTCTTTAGTCAGTTGTTGGTAGGTGTCTTTGTCGTTAACGAGAACGTCCATCTTATCAAAGTAGTCCGTCTTGTCCATGACAACAGTAACACGTCCTTTGTCGGCCGGTAGTGTTTCACGACCACCTGAACAAACAAAACACTCACATACAGTTCACCAAAGAGATCGAAGAAAATGGTGCTATACCTTTTCTAGACTGTTTGGTAACTCACTCTGACAATCGCTTACATACAACTGTATACCGTAAACTTACTCACACTGACAGACTGCTCGACCAGACATCTTACAATCCCACCTCACACAAAGCTACCACTATTAAGACTTTGACTCGACGTGCACAACGTGTTTGTGATTCACCTGACAAACTTCATGACGAGTACGAATATTTGCAAAGTGTGTTCGATAAGAACAATTACAATGTAGATTTCGTCAAACGAAACATTCACAAAAACACTTCACTTACTGACAGAACCGACAATCAACCCACAGCAACTGCCACCATACCGTACATCAGAGGTACTTCTGAGACCATTCAACGCATATTACAACCCTACAACATTCGCGTTGCTCACAAGCCTACTATGACGTTAAGACGTTTATTGACTAACGTTAAGGACAAAGACGAACCCATTAACGTTAACAGACAAGGAGCTATTTACAAAATAGCTTGTTCCGACTGTAACGCTACCTACATCGGTGAGACCGGCAGAAATTTGAACACGAGACTAACTGAACATAAACGTGCCACGAAAAAACAAAGACCCTAACAACCACATTGCGGAACATCACAAACATACTGGCCACTCCATTAACTGGGACTCTGCCGCCTCCATTACACATTGCACCAACTATCACCAATGCCGACTACTTGAAAGCTGGTACACCGGCTTAGAACAAAAGCCACTTAACCGTTGCATAACACTACCGGCTTCCTACAATAGACTCATTAACGACTTCAAGCTTTCCGCTAACACAATGACTAACACCTACCCACGCATCAACAACAACATTACCGACGAACCAGACACATAAATAACACCGCTGTCTTTTCATTTTCTTTACTCTGAAGATGACTTCCGCTCAGGTTGTCGAAACGTCAGACATCAACACCATCAGTCTTTCTCAAGACTACACCACCCCGGACGATCATGCCTGATCTACATCGATTACACCTGGGATCAGACCATTCACTCTTACAAGACAATATATTACATATATATCTTACACATCTATCACAAACATTTGCTAGTCATCCAATAAAATCAAAGTTTTTGCTGCAGTTTGTATGGAACATTTATTCCTGATCGGAGCCTATTGTTGATATATCTTTTGAAGAAACTGCAAAACAATGTACAAAATATTAAGTTAGACAATTATCTAAACTGAGTCATATATTTGCAATACTTTACTCTGGATAAATACAGAAAATGTATGATAATTTGCAAATATAGTACTGGCGATATTCGTTCAACAAACAGATAAACTCATAGCAATTATAATAATAGCACTAAACTATGATAACCTTATGTAGCGGTATATTGCTCTTGGTTGCCAAATTTAATCACTCCATTTCAGTTTCAAAGAATTATTTAAAAGAAAAGAAACAATAAATAGCAGATTGGTACACTCGACAATTTCACCCGGTTGTAGAAGCAGACACGATGAAGATCGCCAAGAGAATTTGGACCGTAAAAGTCTCAACCGAGAGTAAAAATGCTTGAAAATATCGACAAATAAAAACGCTTGACACTTTTTATAAAGTATATTTCAGTTTGCAAATGCAAAGTTTTAAAAAACATTGGAAATAGAACAGTAACTTACCGATTATTTCTTCATATTCGAGTAGTATTTATCAAGAGTTTTCAAGCAAGAAATGCATCGATGCCTTTCCAAGTAGTATAAACATGTTGACTTGGTTAGCTACTTCAACATCCTCACGTCCGCCATTTTGTTTTCGACACAAGCGGCAAATTTCGCGTCGCGCATGCGTAGTAGTCAGTGTTACTTAATTATTATTTTTTTCGGACACTACACGATGACATAGAAGCTACGCCTCCATATATGGAGGCAGTAGCTTCAAAAAAGCGATGAAAGTCGTACACTCCATCATTTTTTATAGAGTCCGTACGAATGTCAGATGTGTGTGCTCATTTTACTTTTTTTTTCCGCGCATGCGTGGTCGTTTGACCGCTGTGTTGGCCAAATCAAGATATGTAAGATTCCTGAGATGTGGTGCTTTTGGTTGGATATTGAGTGAGTTACAGCCATTCAAAACTGCCCAAAATTACAAAGGAATGTATACATACATTTCTTTCTCTTTTTAGGCATTTTTATGAGACTGTATCTTGGCCAGAATACAACCAAACTCAAGAATCGTTCTTAATTACATCAATTAGGCAAACTAGTACCCAGTCCACTACTCGTTTTGGTATTGGCCAATTAAGTCAAATAATATATTATACGCTATCGAGGCCGAGGTTGTTCGATGAGAACAGTAAAAAGGTCTATTGGTAGAGCTGTGTATTGGATCGCAAAGCCGATTGGTTCCAATACTGTCGAAAACGTAAAAAAGTCTTTTTCGTGCTTTTCTAACGCAATTGCTATAATATAACCTAATTTAAGGCCACATATTAGACGGCTTTCTCTAAATAGTTGAACCCAGCGAGCCAAATGCCAAGCGCGCGGGCTGCAAATGTATTTACCACCCTGCTTCTGATATTAGTGAAGACTTTGCATAATTATTGTATATTACTGATAATGATAAAGACATGACTTTTGTCTTACATAATGTTTATTTGTAGTCTTTGTAGCATCGCTTGCATCCTCGCTGTGCTCAGACGCAAAATAGTGCTGATCGTCTTCTTCAAATACTCTCCTCCAAATGTCATGTTGTTGCCATATTATTGTTTTTTCAGATTTTTAGGAATTAACAATCTTCGTCAAATCGTTAACATTAAGAATAAAAGACTGTTGACGTTCTTGTAAGTCATAAATTGCTATTTACATGTATAAGTACTGTGTGGTGCAACTTTGTGTCGGACATTTTCCGCAACGACTTGTTTGGATAACTGACACGGTTACGGCGCAAATTACAGTCACGCAATATAAAGTCATAATACTTTTTTGGTATTTTTTATATCTTTATTCTACGAACAGAATGTTTCACCAGAACAACATTTCCTCTTTGAGCCGCTCATCGATGAGGTCCCTCACTAACCTAGAAATCCTGTAAGTATCAACATTGTAAACGATTATTTATGCCCAGTCGCAGTGACATTAACAATAGTCCCCTCCACAGTTCCCTGCGCCATCTTGAAAGTGGCCAGGCCTTTTCATCGAAGCGAGACGAACGTTGAGCTTGCAATGATAGAGGCCTTTTAACAACTTGCGGGACAATAATTGATGGAGTACATCTATTTATCGAGTCGGGATCCGAGTTAGGATCCGAGTAAGGATTCGAGTTCGGAATATAATGTTTGCTTTTAAAACAAATGAAGTACAAAATAAACTGTTTGGAAACCCACAATCATTATTTCAAGGCTGTGTAATTAACATTTCTTCAAGTTCAAGTACTTGGTTTTTTCTCGCCGGGTAAGCACAAGACCTTTTGGTGCCAAACGGTTATTAGACACGCTAGTTTATTTATTGATGTCCTTATCTTGTACCCTGTGCCTATTTATAATCCGGAGAATCTTCATTTATTTTCTATATGAGCTCACCATAGATTTACACTCATTTTTAACCACCATTTTACACATACACGACTTTGCTTTTGCACATACTTTAACCTAACGTTCTCACTTTTACGGCTATTGTGCGGCTCGTGAGTAATTGCCTTTTTTTGTTTTTTTTAAATGAAATTATCTGTATCAAAATCAGAGATGAAAATTGACGTTTACCGTGGTTGCTCTATGACGCAAAAAAGCACATTTTAACATTCACCTTAACACAAAGGACTCTATATTTTCCAAATTCGGATCTCAGATGATCAATTAAGTGTCAGTTGTTGTGGAACTTACCAGGCAACACAATTAGTTATATATTAGAGTCATAACTTTCGAGAACTCTAGAATTTTTTGAAGTCATCACTGACTGAGGTACTGATTGTTAAAGGGGCAGACAGGAAAGAGTTAACGCCATACAGCGTCTTGTTTGGAAATATATTACATGTTCGATATTTATTGAATCCTAACTCGGATCCTAACTGATGTTGTGGACGAGAATCGTGGAAAAATCTATAAACTGTGCTTAGCAACCAACAATTATAATTGATCCGGTCGTTTAATCGCAAATCACTGCGGTAACTCCGACAGTCTTTGCTGAAATAGGCGAATAAGAAGTTAGATACCAGAAATCAAAAAAGCAGCAGGGACAATCCTATGCGCATGCGACAAACAAAGTCTGCGTATTTCCTTTGTCAGGCGGGAAATATTAGAAATCATGTATGGCGACCGCTTTATATACTGTAAAATAAAGCTTTATATACTTTTTAATAAACGAACAGGAGTGTTTTATCAAGTTTTAACCACAAGGCGTAGCAGAGTGGTTATATTATTATTTTAAAAACGAGCAGCAGTGTGTTAACAGGTATAAAATTTTATACCTGATAAAACACGTGCTGCAAGTTTTTTGACTTAAAAACACATTAGTAATTCATGACCATTTTTGTCCAATATCGATGAAACAAAAGAAAACGGAAGATTGTTTGCATTTGGGAATTGATCTACAGTAATAATATAGGAATGCTAACCAATTTTGAAAGCTTACGAAGTTGTTGAAAACTTTTCATCGATTGCCTCAGTAGTATAATGGCTTAAAGCTCGGATACAACTAAGCAGAAGATCTCCATTTGAATCCTGGCATTGGCACTAAAAGACTTTTTTCGCCAAAAATCTAAAACTGAAATTTTTAAGACTTTTAAAACACGACTTGCGAGTTTATTGAACGGCTTCAAAAACGCAACCTATTTTCTATGTTTCTGTGTAAAAAATTTAAAGTTTGAATCTTATGCTAATTAATATGAAATTTTATCAGTTTTAAAACACTCTTCACGCTTGTGAGTTCTTTTGTCAATTGCTTATGAATTATAAATAAGGTTTTGAATATATATTTGATCATTTTTTTAAATTTCCTTTTTGCTTAATTACCTTACTTTTACAAATTTTATCGATTAAGTTATTGATATTTATTGCATAACCCGGAATAGTGGTCATTTGGGCTTGCAGTAACGCAGCCGTTCAGTCACCATCAGAGTATCAAAATGGCAATATATATGTTTTTACGAAGAAATGGCCTGAAACAAATAAAGAAACACAAATTTTATCTCACACACTTAAATATTCTCAAAAGCGCAAATTAATCTATCATGTAATACATCTGTCGGTTTTGACAGTCATGGGTTTCATTTGAATTTCATATAGAATATCCGAAGACAAATTTTGTATCTGCTTGTAAAAGTCAGTAAAAGCCTTGTACATGTAAATGTAAATTTCGGAACGACAACTTTGTTTTCAATTATGATGATGAAATCCGCTGACGTATAGCGGGCTCAGGATGACCGATATTCCTGGCTATGTTATTCTCCACTAGCTCCCTCTACCCAAATATATATCATAAATACTAGAAGCTACATACTTCCTAAAGATTACTAACAATAACAAATAATATAATTCCATCTAAGGTGGGGATCGTACAACAACATCGAACACCTCGAGGATTATACTTTTAGCGGAATTCCATATCTAAAATACATGTAAGTTAGCTACTCTTCATATCGATACATTCAATGCAATGGATATTGATCCAACAACGAATTTACATTATATTTCTATCCTGTACCCAACCATACATGGAGCTTCTATTTCCAAACATATAGGGTGCTACTGTACCCAACCAACCACACAGAAACCTCTTGTACCTAACCAACCAACCATAGAGCTCCTTTACCCGTCTACACAGGAGCTATGTAGCCAACCAAGCAGAGTTCCTGTAGCCAACCACATAGGGGGGGAGGTCCTGTACCCAACCAACCACACACGGAGCTCCTGTACCCAACCAAAAACACACAGAAACCTATTGTAGCTTACCAACCAACCATAGAGCTCCTTTACCCGTCTACACAGGAGCTCATGTACCCAACTGAGCACAGAGTTCCTGTAGCAAACCCCATAGGGAGATCCTGTATTCAACCAACCACCCATAGAGCTCCTTTACCCGTCCACACAGGAGCTCATGTACCCAACGGAGCAGAGAGCTCCAGTAGCCTACCAGGTAGGGAGATCCCGTACCCAACCAACCACACATTAAGTTACTTTACCCGTCCACACAGGAGCTCATGCACCCAACTGAGCAGAGAGCTCCTGTAGCCTACCAAATAGGGAGATCCCGTACCCAACCAACCACACATTTAGTTACTTTACCCGTCCACACAGGAGATCATGTACCCAACCGAGCAGAGAGCTCCTGTAGCCTACCAAGTAGGGAGATCCCGTACCCAACCAACCACACATTTAGTTACTTTACCCGTCCACACAGGAGCTCATGCACCCAACTGAGCAGAGAGCTGCTGTAGCCTACCAAATAGGGAGATCCCGTACCCAACCAACCACACATTTAGTTACTTTACCCGTCCACACAGGAGATCATGTACCCAACCGAGCAGAGAGCTCCTGTAGCCTACCAAGTAGGGAGATCCCGTACCCAACCAACCACACATTTAGTTACTTTACCCGTCCACACAGGAGATCATGTACCCAACCGAGCAGAGAGCTCCTGTAGCCTACCAAGTAGGGAGATCCCGTACCCAACCAACCACACATTTAGTTACTTTACCCGTCCACACAGGAGCTCATGCACCCAACAGAGCAGAGAGCTCCTGTAGCCTACCAAGTAGGTAGATTGTATCCACCACACAGGGGGCTTATGTAGTTGTCCACTCAGGGAGCTTCTGTACCCAACCACGCAGGTAGCTGCTGCACTCATCCACACGGGGAGTTCTAGAAGTCATCTACTCAGGCAACTCATGTACCGAACCAACCACACAGTATCGACTAACCTGTATTACATCACACAGGTATCTAATCACAACTGGCATAAAAATGGTCAATATGCAGTGGTTCGCGCCATTCCCAAGTTTGTATATGTTTACAACTGTTGCAATGTAAGAATCAATTTTAATTCGTATATATATATAGGTTACAACTTATTGTTTCACATAATGACGTAAAAATGAGACTTAGTAAAGAAATAATTTTTTGACGTTTCGGAGACATCACGCTCCATTATCAAATAATACTAATTACAAAATGCAGAAAGTTCGCTTATAAACTAATTTATAATTATGTAGATAATTTAGCCTTGATGGAATCGGACTGTACATTCAGGACAGGTTTTAATTCCCTGATGTACAGCATCTCGTGAAGAAGGCAGTCAAATTTGCTAGAACATTTCTTAAGGACAATAAAGTTATCAATTGAGTCGTCAGGAGCGGTACTATTGTGTTCTTTAAGATAGTGTTTATAAATAGATGAACATTTTTGCTTGTGCTGTTCAACGCGTACATGAAGGTGTCCATTTGTGAAACCTACATAACCTGCATCGCACAGGTCACATTTAAAAGAATAGACGACACGTTGTTGATTCACAATAGTAGGTTTCAACTCCCGTGTTTTGAGATCTTCTTCAAGCTTACGGGTGGTAAAGATGGGCTGGATAATGGTACCGACGTTTGCGCTAAAATCTTTGAGCTGCTTTTTCTCAGTGTCCGCGGACACCTGGTCCTTAAAAGGGACGACAACACGAACAAGTTCCTCTGGCTCTCGCGTAGAGAGCGTTGCTGTTACTCTTGAAGATACAAAGTTCTTGATGATAGAGTTAATCAGGCTAGGTGGGTATTTCAGTCGAACAAACACATCCCTGAGGCGATCGCACTCATCGGAGAAGTAGGTCCATGAGGATGATAGTCGGTAGGCGCGGTCTAACATTGTTGTTAGTAGACCACGCTTGTACCGACTGTCAACGTGACTTTGGTGATGGAGTAGCAGTCCTGTGTTCGTAGGCTTCACGTAAACCTTAGTCTCGATATCAGGCGCTTGGTTGTGCAATTCAACACCCAAGAAAGGTAGCATACCTTTTGTCTCGACCTCCATTGTGAAGTTAATGGCAGGATGGGCGTGGTTAAGGGTGCGTAGCAAGGTGGTAGCTGAATGAACATCCGGGAGTATGGTGAGCGTGTCATCAACATATCTCATGTAGAAGTCAGGAAGTTTACTATCCTTTTCAAGGCTTGCCTCGGCGGAACACATAAAGGCGTTGGCTAATAATGGTCCCAGGGGGGACCCCATAGCGACCCCATCTGTCTACTCGTAAAGTGCACCATCGAATTGGAACAGTTGGTTTTTCGTTGCGATACTTAACAACTCGACGAGGTCGGTTTTGGTGATGTTAAGGCTGTATGTGTTGTTGAACCAGTCATCCGTGAAGGCCTTATTTACGAGAATTTGTATGGTCTCGTCTAGGGGCACGTTGGTGAAAAGTGATTGCACATCATAGGACACCAAGATTTCACCGGTACTGATCTTATGACCTTGGATCATATCTGTGAATTCAAATATGTCAGTGATGGTGTGCTTGTTGGTAGACAGGGGCTAGAGCTTGTTATCGAGCCACTTTGCAAGGGCGTAGTTATAAGTGCCCATTGCTGAGAGAATCGGGCGCATGACTAATTTCGTTTTGTGTGTTTTCGGCAGACCATATATAAAGATGTGCCAGTCTCGAGCCTTTAGGAATAACAGTGTCAGCGATAGGTTTAGGCAGAATCTTCCGGACAGTAGTCTCCACGAGTTTTTCCTTTTGTAAGAGAGGGTGGTAGTATCTCGGGGGTCTACCCTTAGTCTTAGGTCTCTCTAGAGGAACGGGTTGGAACTTGGCGTTGTCATTTATAGATGCCTGTGTTAAGAGTTCAATGTATTCCGCTTTGTCCATCACTACAACACCGGAGCCCTTGTCTGGTCTTGTTATGACAATGTCATCTCGTTGTTTCAGACGTTTTATAGCTCTGAGTAGGGTCTTGGGAGGTTTTGGTCCTTTCCCTTGTATATAATTCATCGCTATTGATCGGAGGGTAGCGGCCGCTAGCTCCTTTAAGTGGTCACTGGTAAGGTGACGGTCCAATGTCCAGTAGGCCTTCTCAAAGCTTGCTTTTATCTCTATTGGTGAAATCGGATTAGGGATGGAGAACTTTAGACCTCGGCACAATACCAACTTTTCAAAGAAGGAGAGATCGTAGGACGAAATGTTAACAATATGTTCGTCGACGTCGAGTTCCTTATTGATTAGTCGTGAGATCTTCTTGGTGTGAGTAGCCATTACTTGCTGGTAGTAAGCACTGCGAAGGCTTGTTATTGATCGCAAAATGCATATGTAGCGGAAAGCACTACATGTTTGACGGATCTCATCATAGATTGCATTCATCTCTCTCTTAAGGTCTCCATTCAACCTGATCTTATGCTTTAGTTCCTCGGAAATAACATTCCTAGTAAAGCTCTGTGAAGACTGTTTCCACTTTGAATGACGATCTTTGTCAATCTTGGCGAACGTTGATGTAAGATCAAAATTCTGGCAAAGCCGGAGAAACTCGATGGATCCATTACAATTAATCTGCTTTTTACTACATTGTTCGAGCCTACGAAACAAATGTAGTTGATTGTCTCGTTTCAGTAATCTTTACTTTGTAATTTTGGGCAGTTTTGAATGGCTGTAACTCAATATCCAACCAAAAGCAACAAATCTCAGAAATCTTACATATCTTGATCTGCTATTTTGTATTATGAGGTTCATTTCTTAATTACATTAATTAGGCAAACTAGTACCCAGTCCTCTACTCGTTTTGTTACTGGCCAATTATATTAACAGGTCAAAATCGAGCATTATTCTTCAAAGTTCAAGGGGATTGGGATACAAGCATTTATTTCTCAAAGTAGGTTCAAATGTAAAGCCATGTACATGTATATCGTCCCTTTCTTTAATAGACCGACGTCTCTCTATAAGACTCAGTCACATGTAATGAATTAATTACTGTAAGTGTATACTATATTATGATGTCTAGAAAAATCCTGGTCCTAAAAACACACTATATGTTGATCCAAGCAAGACAATAACAGCACCATATAGCTGGTACTGCTTTTATCTTTGGACAAAATACAGTACAACAACGTGTTGAAATGAGTTAATGTTCTTTAATTTATAATAACAAAGATGAAATTAATTCATCAAATGATCTTGTAATGATAATGAATATTGAGGATCAGTTCTGATTGTCACAATCGGCATGACAGTCATTTCTCATGAAATCAGAACTACCCACAAGGTTAAATGTGTTTAATACTGATTATGAACTTCAATATAGTGACAGTTTTAAAGGTAATCTACAAAAAGAAACTGCAAATTATTCATATGAGATATAGGTAGATAAACAAATTTCTAATGAAAGTGCGCGTTCACGCAGGCGTCTATTTTCATAAATTGTACTTATAATTAAACGTAGTTAGAGCATCAAAGAGAATCCCGAGTTCACGCAGTTATGCGTCTAGTTAAATTTAGGTTAATGTTCTTCTCAATTTATTTGTGCGCAACTGAGCATGATTTTGGTTTTTATATTTAAGTCAATATTCATGCAGGAACATCCAGCTTAGCAAGGCTTGTTTAAATGGGATCCATGACTTCCAGCGTTGAGCTAAAAACATTGACTAAAAATATCGTAAAACGTAAACGCCTGGTATATCTAACAATAACTACCCTAGTTCAAACTAAATTATTATGTTATTTTAATAATATTAAAATATTATTGATTGAATAACTTTTGTATACACCTATTTCAAAAAAGGTTGTCATAGGCAATAAGCGAAAGGCGATAGGAAATAGGTAATTCCAAAATCCAAGAATAGCTGGAATAACGTCTTTCTGCTTTTTATTTTCGTCAAGAACACCGAGGTTATTGTTTAGATATTCCGTGTTGTTTGTAGTCCACGAAACCATTTTAAAGGCCTCGGTTATTTGTGTTTAGTTGTATGAATGACCTATCGCTTATCGCCTTTGACCTTTGGCGATGCATCCTTTATTGAAATAGGTGTATTTGCGACCAGGATGTGCCGCGACACTGAGTTAATAACAGCCATTAATCTTTATATGTGTGTGTGTGTGTATTTTTATCACGAAGATCAACTAGTCTGCAAGAAGAATTGCCTGCTTCTTTAAAACTCCCTCAATATCCTTCAGAACTGTCCGCTGGATTTTCAAGTGCAGGCTTCAATTGTCAAAAGAGAGCTGGCTCCACTCGTGACTATATCTGCACTCTATGCCGCTTATCTGGTAACTACATCGTCTACTCTATCAAAGATCAGGCATTCAAGTGCGTGGATTGCCCGGCAGGTAAACTGATTCAATGTTATATACTTATTTCAATAAGGTTTGTCACCAACAAACTATAAAGCAGGGACAACAAAGGATCACGGGAAATACTTTATGCTAGACAAGTAAAGCATTTTGACGCAAACGCAAAATCAATCTTGTGAATGATCACAAGATGTGACTGGTAAAATATTTCTCAAACTCATTAATTATACACGAGGTAATCTCCAATGAAGTGTGTCAAATATGGTCACAGGACGTACCTGGATATTCCGGAAAGTCCGCCCTAGAGCACTTCTAAATATACTCCCCCAAAAAGTGAGTTGCAAAAAAGACAAATATAGATCACATTAAAATGTAAAATAATTTATATCCTAATGAAATCTGAGAGAAATAGTGCTCATTCTACGACTCTACGTCTTCTTTTTGTTTTATTTTCGCCTTTTTATTGTCTCGGTGACGTTTCCACTCATTTAAATCACCCATACATTTTTGTAGCGATTACATAAGACAACTACATTCAATGGATTCATCCTCAACGCTATTTAGTTTAGGTTGAGCCATAACCACGTCAATACTACACTTTTGCTACCATTTTTGACGACAGATTTGAAATTGAAAATAGTCTCTGAAAAAAATATACGATTTTGCCTCCACTGCATATAGTTAATAACACCACACAACACTTGACGCATGGGCTGGTTGGTCAGCCTGGCCCACGATAACACATTTTATTGAAGAATTCAAAGATAATACCTATCATGACAAAATCTAAACATTATAGCCAGTCACGAAAACCCAAAACCACTTTGTGGAAAATAGGAACGTGAACCCCCTACAATTGCTATAATGCATACCTTTGGGGTTTTAAGGTTTACATGGTGAAATGACAACAATACAGTATCTTCCATTGAGAATCTAAGCATCTGCTATATATAAATCATAGTGAAAAACTTAAGCTAAATAAGTACACAGCGCGAGGCTGACCGTAGAATGACTATCACTACGGCCAACACCCTATATATACACTCTATTACACAAGGGACTAGACGCTCTATACGCACGGACTAACTAGACTCAGTGCCGGCAAAATATTAATTTATGTCAATTTCGATTGTCACAAATAACATTTTTATACCCCAGCAACTTTAAAACACAAAGGAATGTGGTAAATTGGGCTACAATTGCGCTGTAAATGTGTTTTTTTTTTGGCCACACAAGGGGCATTGATACCAAATTTGTAACCCTGAGTTTCTCTCGCATTTCAATCGCATTTCCTCATATGCTTATTTATAGCCGTTCACTCTGGCAACCTCAGTTTTCGAAATATATTCTATATGCACATAAACACATTTTGGATGCAAAAAAGTGGCCTGAGTAACAGGAGCTTATCTCCAGTTTACGTAGCCTGCGTCGCAGCCGGTTTAATTACCCGTAATAACCGTCTGCGAAAGTTCGCCAGATATCGTGTTCTCTGTGACCCGATATAAGAAGCGATTTCTGATTGGCTCTCGCTAGGATCAATTCTTACGCGAACTCTGATTGGTCAACAAGATGTTTTCGTTGCTACATGCACGTGAGTTTGACCATGTTGACAGCTAGAGTAAAGAAATGGTTTAAATATATTACTATGAGTGTATTTACCTGCGATTTGTGCCGCAGCACACAACTTAAACCAGAAGAGAGGTTCCTCATTGAAGGACAGTGTGAAATTAAGATTCTTTCAGAGCTCCAAATTCTTTCTCGAACGCCGAATAATGACTATATTTGCCGTCGATGTTTCGTACTTTTGAAGAGACGAAGGCGTTCGCTTCAAGATATAACCTCCACCGAAAGTGCTTTTAACATCACAGCGTCCTTTGAAGAACATTAAATTGTGAAAGTGCTGATTGTAATATATTTAGACCATGTCTTTACTCTCGCTGTCAACATGGTCAAACTCACGTGCATGTAGCAACGAAAACATCGCAACCGGAAGAGATTATGCCGTGCCGTTGACCAATCAGAGTTCGCGTAAGAATTGATCTTAGCGAGAGCCAATCAGAAATCGCTTCATATATCGGGTCACAGAGAACACGATATCTGGCGAACTTTCGCAGACGGTTATTACGGGTAATTAAACCGGCTGCGACGCAGGCTACAGTTTACGTTGCATGAGTAAAGGGTTACCTCTTGTATGTTTTCCGTACATGGTTTTCATCTAATGGGTGAAGCAATTAGAAAGAAGGTGCACTCAATGCTCGATATGCTGTTACAGTCGTTTTCTATTGTTTGTTTTAGGTGGTTTCTATCAAGACCAAATGGCTCATTATGGCAATAGAACGTTTGACAATGGATGTAAAATGTGCCCTAATGGTTCATTTGTAAGCCAGGAAAATGCACCAGGAAGACAACTTAGTGACTGTAAAACCTGTCCTCAAGGTATACCAATGTTCTTGTTCATGCCAAATGGGGAATCCATTGCTCATGCGAGTTTAGAGAATCAGCCCAAACGTTTTCAAACATATCTTTTAAGATATGGAGCTTTACTATTGTATGTTATATATTAACTGTGATACTAATCTAACCTTTTCAAATATACTGATTACTATGGTTTTTTTTGTAGGTACTGAGCCTGAGCGTTTTGCCGGCTTTAGAGCCTGTCAGTGCCAAAGTCATTATTATCGACTGAATCGATTTGACAGATGCTATCCTTGTTTAAGCTATGGAGTCACGTGCTCAAACGAGTCCTTAACACTAAACCCAGGCTACTATTGGCAGTGGATATCCGAGTACGAGAAAAACTACTACAATAATTTTACCGAGGATCTTCAAATCTTTGATAATAGTTACAACAAAAGCCTTGCTTTGTTCAATGGATCTTTTCCCAGGCCCTACCAATGTCCAAGACCGCTATCTTGTAAAGGAGGAATGAATGCCGAATGTACTCATGGATACAGGGGACCTTTGTGTGCTGTCTGTAGCAAAGGACACTATAAACTGGTAGCCACGTGCTTCAAGTGCCCTGCATTTCATTGGCTCATTTTTCAGGTATGTTACGTACTGTATTCTTGAATTATCAAAAAAAAAAAACGGGGAGCAATGATGATTTAATGTCCAATGATTGTCGCAAGACAAATCAATTGCTCCTTTTAACGGTGTAATAATTACCTTCTGCATTTCTTTTTTACAGATATGTGCAGTTTGTCTGCTTGTCGTGATTATTCTTATCGTGGTGGTCAAAGGGAAAAGAAGGAAGCCAGGAACACAGCGATCTGTTACTGACATCATCCTTGCACGAGTTAAGATTATTTTATCTTTCTACCAAATATCTTGCGGTACTTTAGACGCCTTCTCATATGTGCAATGGCCAGGTGCTTTGGTCAAGATCAGTGAATATGCCAGGTTTGTCCAGATGAACATTTTCCAGATAGCGCCCCTTCACTGTATCAATTATACCTACCTACTGAACGCCTACCATCATCTTGTGATTACATGCTGTCTTACTGCTGGAGTTGTTCTTATCGCTTTGTCGTACTTCAACCTCAAGCGACTTTACCTCAACAAACATAGCCAGAAGTATAGAAAAACCAAGATCGATTCTATTCTGGACGAAACCAAAGAGATCTGTTATCGAAATGTTTTTCTTTTCCTGTTTGTAACATATCCTCAGACTTGCTCCACGATATTTCAAATTCTGCCTCCTAGTTGTCACAAAATATGTCAAGACATCAATGAGACGAAGTGCAGCTTTTACTTAAAAGCAGATTACTCGATCAAGTGTTTCACTGACAAGTACAATAGCTATGTTATCTTGGCCTACCTTGCTGCGATCTATCCGATTGCAGTTCCTGTATTGACCGTGTTCGTTTTATGGAAATGGCACTTCAAACGAAAACTAAAAGAAGTTGAAGATGACGTAAAGGATAATGAAAATCCCAAGATTGATAATGATGACTCAAAGAACAGAAAGGTTGATGAAACTAGTGAAGTGAACATTGAAGATGTTCAGTCAACCAGCTCGGTGCCTAATAGAAGTGAAAGCCCAAAGCACCTCGAGATCATTACCGAAGAAAGAGAACCACAGAACTGCAAGCAAGACGAACAATCGACGCCAAAACAAACAGGTTTGATCGACATAACGAACAGCAGTCCATCCACTGAATCTTATCCAAAGCTTAGAGGATTTTCAAGTCGATTCTCTAAAGCATTATCTTCTGCCTCTTTGCCAAACGCTGTAAGCACTGTTTGTGCTGCCAAACGAGCTCAAGAAAAGAAAGAACGAAGACAGTCAGGACGTTTTGTAGTAACCGACGTCCCAATGGTTGCAGCCTTGAGTTTTATTTATGAAAACTATGCTGAAGATTGTTGGTTTTGGGAGACCCTTGAAATGACCAGAAAGCTGTTATTGACGTCATCTTTAGCTTTGATTGGTGCTGAAGGACGAACGTCTCTTGGAGTTGCCTCTTTACTTTCAGGTAACGTGAGAAAAATAGCTTATGCATATAAAGGTTTTCAAGAGTTTCACGTTGCTAATGTTTTGTACGTACGTTGATCTCACACTCACTCCAAAACATGAGAAAGTTCAAATTCGTCTACAGCTATTTCAAAACAAGTTGAATACTAAAAAGTGCATTCCAAAACCAAATGGCATTGTGGGTCTCATTCATTTAAAATAAAATATATATATATATATATGCAGCGATATTTACTCCCCATAACTAGCTCGTATATTGTTTAAAATCGAATACCATAATAAATAATAATAATACATAATTATTATTTATTTTACTTTAAACAATATTACATGACCCAACATTTATTTCCGTCTTTCAATTCACTATTTAGTATGCAGTATTCTATGTTTTTTGGAAGCTGTATACGTACGCTGAATAGAGTCGTTTTCGCATGAGTGTGAAAAACTTACGACACGGTTCATTCCGTACCGTGGTCGTGGTCGTGCGGTGTCTCAGCATTCTCATTGGACGAGCAGTGATCGTGCGGGCTGTGATTGGTCCATAGGATGTCGTAATGTCCGTGACGTGTCCGTGTTACTCGCCGTGACTTTTCACAGTCATACGAAATCTGCTCTACTACCGGAGTGAGGGGTGAGGGACGTTGTAAATTTACTACTATAGTGATTAAGCTGGTACCTTTTAGGGTGTTGGGCGAGGTGAGAATCGTACCCGCAATGAGATCATGACAATCGCAATACAAATATAAGCGTGACCATTTAGGGCTAACATGATTTGTGGAAGAGATACTGGTATACCTTTTAGGGCTTATTTGTGAAATATCAGACAGACATCGAGTCCTTTTAAATATGAGAGTTCCCTAGGGTGAATATTGAAGTGTAAAGCAAATTATGAGATCATTTCTTGTTTCAGGGAGCTATGCCATTCTGCATGCCTATTTCAAGCCGATCCCCGACACGTTCGAGCATGTTCTTCAGTTGACGTCTCTATTAGTGACATTTGTCAATACGTGTATTGGTATGATGCTCAAGATAGACAATAGTGTTGTAATGAGTGATGATGTTAGAATTGTGGACTCAACAATCATGACAATATTGTTGGTGGGGGCTAATGTATTGGTAACGGCGCTTGTAGTGGGTAAGTCACGACGATTTCCTGCTATTTCCTGATGAGTGACCATCTAAATTACAAATTATTTTAGAATCTTAATGGTCGAGTTGTACCTCGAGATTCTTATGCAGAAATGATTTTTTGCTATATGTGATCACAGGCGAGAAATACTTGCTACTATTAAATTAAACTCACTCCATTAAGCTTATATATTTATCTTGTTGCAGTGAGATATTCTGTTGCAATTGGTCGAAATATTTACTCTGTGTATAAGAACCCTCGCTGTTCAATGCCTTGTTGTCTTTCAATCATGCTTACAGTCGACCAGGTACAGAATGAAGCTCGGAGCATGGAAGGCAGTGCTAGTGGATGGAGAATGAAAGCACAACTTAAACGTGGCAACGAATTCGCAGGTAGAATATCAATACTGGTATAATTTTCTTGACTTGCTCTGAGAGGGGTGGTGGGAGTTGTTTGGTTAAGGGATGGGAGGGGGCGTTTGGCAGAGAGAAGCCACGCCATGCTTTGCTTTGCTTTGCTGGGCAAAGTCGGTACGCCAGGAAGTTCTTTCACTCGTAGCGTTTGCCGGGTCTAGCCCGGAAAGGTATGTCCCCGCCTGAATGATGTTCTTCAATGTTCTTCTAGTTTTATTTCAATATCGTGTCTAGATTCTTAAGTTCAATTAAAGAACAAAATATACTAAAAGCGTGTAAAATCAAAGATAACTATACTATAAGATTTAGAAAAAATACTATTTAGTACTATGTACTACTATGTACTACGTTTCTATTGTTTTACTAGTATAGCTTGGATACATTCCTCTCATCCCTAGCCTGTGAATAGGCTCAAGAGGATTGGAAAGGAGGGGGAGAGGAGGGGGAAAGGAGGGAGAGTCTGTTCATAAGCTATCTCATCCCCAACACCCACTTGGCCCTTTCTTGGAACCCCTTGGAACCCAGGGTAGCTCACTGATGAAATACTGGAAAATCTGCACCATGTAGCGGAGTATCAAATTACGTACGCGGCGTTCTGATCGTTTTGCTGTTTATTTATATCTATGCACAGGTTTGGGAATAGGAGATGCCGCAGGGGATTATGGGTTAACTGGCATTGAAATGGATGACGAAGAAGACGAAGATGAGGAAAACAAAAAAGAGACTTCTGAAAAAAGGGGTCGCCAAATGCCGCTTTTTGTCAAGAAATTGTTGAAATGATATCCTTATGTATTCGCAATAAATGTGAATTTAATACTTACATGAAAACACTAAATAGTTGTCAAAATCTTCGATCAAATATTCAGGATTTTTGAAAGCAAAAATAAGCTTATAAGCAAAATAAAAATTACAATGGATTTTATGTGCTCCAATACACAATATCATAACTATGTATATACACCTAATTTCAAGAATATTGTCGCATGAAAAAAAAAAGAACATTAGTAATTTAGTAAGAAAGGAATAACAAAAGAAAATGTTCAGCTTGAGTGATCTTCTTTTGTTTTTAATTAATTCCTTTCCCACTAAATTGCAAAAGTTAGGACAACGTTTTTAAAAACAACAACAACAAGTAAACAAACTTTTGATTTATATACCACTATCAAGAAAGCTTTTGAGATATCAGAAGATCTGGTTAATTTTTTTTTGAATCCCAATTCGGTTGTTAATAGTTTATCTCAACAACCACACGATTTACCAAAGTATATAACTGTTGGCAGTTTGGATGTTTTTGATTATAATGAACAGTCATAACGTTATGATTTTTTTGGACGCCACATTTTGCCAATAAATGTAAATAAAAATAATATTAACTACATTTTATGCACTGTTTAGCAATTCAGAAAAAAACTTAGATGGCAATTAAAATAAAAATTAAATTTGTTGATATTTTCACGGGCAAATGCACTAAATATGTAAATAAGCATATTCATTTTCACACATACAATTCACTTAATGATTTCAGTAGAGCAATGATATACCCATGAAATAAAATAAAATTGCTACTGTGTAATATAGTTCTTATTTAGTGTCTATTAGTCACTATCAAAGACAAGTGAAGTTGTAATGAGGTATTGTTTCCTTTTCTATTTGATGTTTCTAGCTCTGGTTGAGTGATACTGAATAAACAGTCACTAAATAGGAACTATAAGGGGCTGTTTATATGAAAGCGAGTTGTCCCTGCTAGCCGGGATAACTCTTTTGTTTTGCATTCCCCGGGGGACTCAAAACAATGAGGGTCTCCCAGGGGGGTCCGTGTTCCCATGTTCCCTTCAAATTTTTCGCTTTGTTCCCTTGTTCCCATCCAAAATTTCACCATGTTCCCTTGTTCCCATTCATTCGTGTTCCCTTGTTCCCTATATTGTTTTTGCTTTGTTCCCTTGTTCCCATTCATTCGTGTTCCCTTGTTCCCTATATTGTTTTTGCTTTGTTCCCTTGTTCCCATTGCTAACTTTACACTGTTCATGTTCCCCCAAAAACCCCTGGGAGACCCTCAACAATAGAGTTATCCCGGCTAGCAGGGACAACTCGCCTTCATATAAACAGCCCTTTATAATTAGTAGCTATTTGGGTTTTATTTCATGGTTTTAGTGTTTTTGCTCTAGTGGTTTGTGTGATTTTTAGTGCTTTTTAGGGAATTTGTGAATCGTTATGATAGAGTGGTTTTCATTAACCCGTGAAACACACTGTAGCGTAATATGCTTTATTACACTTTAATTTTAACTTTGTGTTTTATAATCATTTGTTCACTATTACACAGTAATACACTTTATTACTCTTTCC
The DNA here is from genome assembly GCA_949775045.1 of Metridium senile. Taxonomy (NCBI): domain Eukaryota; kingdom Metazoa; phylum Cnidaria; class Anthozoa; order Actiniaria; family Metridiidae; genus Metridium; species Metridium senile. The sequence goes on from OX459095.1 coordinate 30,282,083, forward strand.
CTATTACACTTTGTTTCACGGGTTAATGAAAACCACTCTAATTATGCCATATTTGCAATTTCAGTGGCTGTTTATAAAATGCACCAGTTATTTATCCCAAAAGATAACAAAATTATTATGATTAATTAAGTCGTAATAAAACTTCGTGGTAAAATAAAACTAATTTGGTCAGAAATCATACTTGTGATTAGATCGAGTTAACTCTGTTGTGATTATTAACGAAACGGCTACGCGGTCGTTTTAGACCAAATTGCACTCCACTATGGTTTATTTATTAATACCATTATGAAACTAATCCATAGAATAGGAAATAAATGAATCATTCTTGTAAACTGAACATAGTGAATAAAAATCTACTAACCTATTGGGTTTTTCTTCTTTTTGAGCGCCACCCTCAAGTTTCGCTAAGGGAAGGTACGTTTATTATCAGGGGGAGGGCTGGAGAATTCAGAGTAATTTTTCCAAAAAAACGTTTGACACTCCCCAGCGATTCCAAAACAAAACTCATGACCCTCCCCATCCAGTATACTTAGAATACCCATGGCCCCCCATGGTCACACTCAGGTTTTAAATATCTACACAAATGAATTTTTCTCTCGGACGTTTCTTAAATTTATTATTAAAAATAAGTCAATCTTCTATTAAATAAACAAAAACAGCAAAAATCATTTGAATTTTATGTCATTGAAGTAGTATTTGATTGAGAACGAATACAACACATAAACTACGTCGAACGGTAATTCACAACTTGTTGAGTCTGAGCGCATGTTCAGTATTGTGTTTAAACTTATATATAAATTCATACTTTAATACACAAGTAATTTGTTATATCTAAAGTGTTCCGGCCCTTGTTTTATAGAGTGTTTTTATTTAACCCGTGAATGAAAAATTACTACAGTAGTTCGTACTTATAAAACGAAACTAATGTATTTTGTGTCTACTACGTACGTACTGAGTTCAGTTAGTTTGGCAATCTTTTTCACATTAGTCAATCTCGAACCCAGAGCCTGCGTTACTCTTGGCCAGCAGTGCCGAGCAACGTTGCTCGGCACTGCTGGCCAAGAGTAACGCAGGCTCTGGGTTCGAGATTGCACATTAGTCAGTCAGTATTCAGTTCTTCATGATCAGTATCATTATCTATCATTACTAGATGAACTGCTATCTTCACAAATGTCATCATCTACATGTATTGGCTTATTTATCAAGGTTAAGATAATATATTGTTTCATACTTAAAATAAAAGAACAAAAATGTGATCAAAATTAAAATGAGTAACTTCAAATGATTAACTTCAAATGAAATGTGTGGCCCTCCCCTTAAGCTTATAAATTTGACTATTGACCCTCCCCTCTGAGGCTCCAGCCCTCCCCCTGATAATAAACGTACCTTCCCTAAAAAATAAATTTTAAGTTTATTTTAGCGAAGTTTGAGTCTTTTTGTCTGGACTTCGGCATAATTGCTTGTTTTCAGGCTCCAGAAGACTGTATTTTTTTTTTTTTTTTACAAGTAAGTCAAGTTCCTAGCCATTTTCTCGTCATTTTGGTCGTTGTTCAAAGCACAAAGCGACTTCATGAGAAAAATCGCTCTTGAAGTGCTGCAAGTCAGAGATAAAAACCGCGCCAACAAAATTTTGTCATGAGACCTGATTGGCTAAACCCGGGCTAAACACATACGTATGCTCGTTTCTGATTGGCTCAGAATTGAACAGTGTCTCCGGTCAACACAGGTAACCCAGAAAAGGCCAACAAATATTCTAGGGAGGGACTAGGGAGAGTAAAACCAAAATGGCTGCCGTGGAGAAGGTACGAATCTTTGTAGTTGGAGATTCGGGTGTCGGTAAAACATCTTTGGTTCATTTAATATGCCACGAAGAAAGTATATCAAGTCCTGCATGGACCATTGGTTGTACTGTGGAAGTCAAATTGTACGATTACAAGGAAGGAATGCCCGGAGCAAAAACATTCTTCCTCGAGTTTTGGGACATCGGTGGATCGGCTAATCATGAAATGAGTCGTCCTATATTCTACAACTCGGTCAACGGACTGATCCTTGTTCACGATCTAACAAACAAGAAGTCGTTCTCCAATCTAAGTAAATGGTTAAGTGAAGTTCTTAATTCTAGTAGCTCGAATAATGGTGCTAATTCAAAATCAAACGAGAATTGGTTTGGTGGTGATACTGTTGAAGATTTTGACCTTGAACAATTTGCAGGTAGTCAGATACCAACGCTAGTCGTTGGAACTAAACTAGACTTAGCAGGATCGTCAAGGATTACTAATTCATCAAGGGGAATGAACTTAGTGGATGAAATAGGTGCTGATATGGTGAATATAAATTGTACTGATTCGACACAGTTGAGACCTGGACACGTCAACACAAGAAAATTACGAAATTTTTTCGACAAAGTCGTAGAGAGAAGATTCAATAGCAGGGATATAACACAAAGTTATGGCTATCAGGATGGACCAAGGCTATTTCAGGAAAGATCGTCGAAAAGAAAACAGTTTTAAATAATTGACATTTAGGAAAATTTTTGAGGTGTAACAGAATGAAATAAAATAAGGCAAGTGTCGATTAAACCCATGATTAATATATCAGCATTCCGTAAAGCCAAATTAAATCATTTTTGAATGACCATTAAAATTTTAATATATTAAATATAAATTTAGACTAATGAAATCGTACTACTTACGTAAATGGTAAAAATAGGATTTATTTATTGAACATCTAATCTACTATTTTCACATTTGGAATTATATAAAATACTAAACTTTGTTATGCAGTGAAATTTATAGCAATTTATGAAAGTGTATTCACTGAATATCAGTCTATCAATTGGTAAAAGTCAATCTATTGAGCATTCAAATAGAAATTTATGAAAGTGTGTTCACTGAATATCAGTTTATCAATTGGATAAGTATTCTAATTCTATTAAGCATTCAAAAAAGGCCTACTATGAAATGTCAATGTATTCAACAAATAAACTCAACAACTAATGAACATCATGTAAATAAATCTGGAAAATAACATAAATTTACTATTTGCAATTTCTAAGGGTATATGATGATTAGTTATTAAAGAAATATAGAAAAATATAAATTGCCCTTGGCATGACTTGAACTAGCCTGTGAAATAATGAACATATTCGTGTTCTGAGACCCCCAGCGAATAGCAGGAAAATATATAATAGATGCTGATTGGCTGTTGACCTTTCAAATTCTAACGAGTCCTCCCATTTGTTCGATTCCAAAACCATGATTTGAGTATTTTTTTCTGGACTATTTTCAGAAATCAATGGGTGAGCCCCCTCCCCCCCAATCATTTTGAGGGTGCTACGGCCCATCAGGCTAAACTTTTACTTTTTAAATAGGAATCTTTTACATAACAAATCAAAGATTGGGCTGTGTACAATATTTTCCAACAGCCCTCCCATTCCTACCTTATTTGCTCGAAATTCATGGCCACTGCATGCAGTAGAAGGTTTTCACCTTCTCTAAACGGATACTCGATCAACATTCCCATACCTTAATTAAACAATGAGTACAAGTGAGAGTATTGTGAAATAGAATATTTGCCTTCTCACTGTTCTGCTTGATAATTCATAGTAGAGCATACAAGTGCATTCTTTTTCACAATACAAAATAGTATTTTGAACATATTTGACATTGACAATTTTATTTCCAATGTAACGTACAGACAACACTTTTTTCTTATACATTTTACTAACTTCATTGAATCTGATTGGCTGAGAGCACACAGCTAAATCTGAGTAGCATGTGAACTTGACAGTGATAAATGCAGTATCTGCAGCAGGTACTGCATTTATCACTTTTAAGTTCCAAGGCTCTCTCGGTCACAGGTTGCTGTTTTCAGTGAAGATGGTGGCTGCTCGTTTTGCTTCATTCACTATATTGTTGTTTACTAGTCTACAAAATGTATAATAAAACAATTATTGGGTTTGGTTTTCGCATGATATCGTAAATTATCAAGACCTCGAGTCTGTTATCTGCCTCAGCCTCCGGATTTGGCAGATAACACAGACTTTGGTCTTGATAATTTACGATATCATGCTCAACCTCACCCAATAATTGCTTATTCTTTGTATAAAAAGAAATGTTTCAAGACCAAGCATTTGTGAAGTGCTTCAATCATTTATTAATAGCACTATCATCATCTTCATCAGATCTGTGCTTCCTGATGTTTTTACTATGCTTACGCTTTGTAAACACAACTTTTTTACTCTCAGATACTCCCCTATTGCCATCATCTTGACCTGTGCTATCGCTCTCTTGCTCAGATTGTAGTAAATGGCTGATTTGTATATCAGATCTAATTTTCTGATTTGAACTTGAGGGGTTATTTGTCTCAAGTTGTTTTCTTTTGTTTTGAGCTTTTGTTTTACCCACTACATATTCTGGCATTACAGTCACTCCTTGTTTCTGACTCACTAGTGATTTGTTTTCTTCAGATGCACTTTCCGTGTTTGTTGTGCAAGGTTTGGAAAAGGAATGTTTTTCTGAAAAGTTTTCTCTCATATCCTCATCCTTTTCGGCTGTATTTTCATCTTTATCAACTGATTTTCTTCTGTCTTTAAGCTCGTTTAGAAAGCTCAAAGCAGCGTGTTTGTTAACTTCATGAGCATTTAGCCGGCCGAGATGTTCACTTCCATCCTCTTCTAAACTGTATTTGGTCCACTTGGCTGGATGCAACACATGATCAGGGACATGGTTGGGTCTGCGACGATTCCCTCTCGTTACTTCTCGGGAAGGCGAATTCTCGATCTCTTTTGGGGGCTCAAGAGTATTTAAACCTTCAAATACAGATTTCGAACGCGATTGGAAACCTTCGTCTCCGTCAATATGCATAAAACCTTTCTTTTCTTGAGACATTTTCTGACAGAAGTTCGAAATCCTACGTTTGCTAAGAGGTCTGAGTACGAGCTAAATACAGCTCGCACGTAGACTGGTACCTATTCGAAGTCCTTGGATACCAAGAGATTTCGCTAGCAACCAAAATGGCGGATTGTTTTGATGGAAGTTTTTCTTTATAAACCGACGTAAAATCAAAAATGCAACCAACTTCTTGTACTGTAACAGACGCTTTTAATTCACAGCTAAAAGCTCTTTGTATCAAAGAGTTTCCTTGTGGATTTGGAACCTGGGTAAGCTCTTAAAATTATTATATATTGCTCTCAATCAAAAAATATTACTGGAACATGCAAATTAAACTATGTGATAATCAATCACTCACCACTTATATTGTGTGTGTTTATGTATAAGACTACTTTTTGATATTCTACAGAGAATACCTGATTTTCAGTTTCCAACAAAAGCGACGAAACTAAAAACGAAGATAGAAACGACACCGATCTCACGAAATGGTAATTTACTGATCTATTCCTGCATGTTAAAATAAAACTTAACTTAATATATTTTAAGGCTGTGATTGATTAATATGATTGATTAATCTTTTAAGTGTTGAAAATAAAATGATTTGATAAAATTTATTTAAAAATAATTCATCATAACTTACATTTTATTTTATTATATTTTATTTATTTTATCAAATAATCGATTAATTGCTCATTTTTTTAGTTTAAACGATATCCATCATTTTCTTTCCCTAGAACTTACAGCACAGTATGAAACAATCGAAGGACTCCAGGAATTGTCTCTCAAGCCTCCTTATACAATTGACTGCAGCTGGAGCAACGAAGCATCATCCTTGAGAGAATTAGCTGTTAAAACACCCAATAAACTTAGCCATGATTTTATACTAAATTATTTCAAATCTTTAAGGATTGTTGATAAAAAGGTGATTGAATAATTAACTAACAATTAATGATTAAAATGTGCAAAATTTTGATTTAATTTTTATCATTTTCATGCTTCCTAAATAAAATGTTTCTTCATTACCAAATATTAGGTAACTGAAATTGATGAAGGGCTACTCCAGTTTAAAAATCTTGAAAAGTTTACACTTAGTGCAAACCTTATCTCAGATGTGAACTCCAAGAACCTTCCCTCTGACCTACAGGTATACATCAATATCACTCACTCATTTATGTAATTGTTATCTAAAAGGGGGAGGGACTGTATGGTGTCATGTGTTACATAATATATTATTATTGTATTGTTTGGAATCCCTGTGTCTGAGATCAAATGTACAATAAATATTATGGTTTCAAGTAGTTAAACACACATACTGTTTAATTGTTGATTCTGTCTCAATCCTTGACAGAAATACAACAGTACCAATTGAGTGTACACTGTAAATCAATTATAACTTACATATAGAGCAGTAGTATTTAGTTATGAATTATTTATTTGATGCATTTATTTATTCATTCATTTGCTCACTTGTTCCTAATACATGTTTATGTAGATGTGTTATGATCATTCAGGTATGTGTAGTCTTGAGAAAGACTTATGGTGTTGTTGTCTGATGTTTCAACTCCCTGAGTGGATGTCTTCAGAGTAAAAAAACAACTGTCTTTTAGTTTAATTCTTTACTCATTACATCACTTACACCTGGGACCACACCATTCACTCTTAAGACATGTTTACTAATATTTATCTACACTGACTCAGTCACTCTCTAAGTAAATCTATCAGCTGGTCAGTTGTTCTGTAAATTATTTTGTCATTCAAAATAATTTTCTTTTTGTTATATTTCAAGGAGCTGGAATTATCTGCCAATAAAATATCCAACATCAGCCCTCTCTGCATTAGTCCACCTCCTCTGATACATCTTGGACTCGGCTATAATAATATTTCATCTTTACCACTCCAGATGAAACCTGAATCTTGGTAGGTGTTGACATAGGTTGTGCTCATATACAATACAAGAATATAGGACCCATTAATTGTGAAAGTACTTGAACTTGTATACAGCTATTTCAAAAAACATAGAATACTAAATAGTGCATACTGAATACTGCATACTGAATAGTGCATATATTGCAAGACCGAAATGCATTTTGGGACAGGCAATATTGTTTGAAATAAAATGAAAAAATAATTATTTATTAATATATTCTTAGTTTATTCGATTCAAAACAATATACGAGCCAGTTATGGGAAGTAAATAGCGATGTATATTTATTTTTCATTTCAAAAATATTAATGAGACCCACAAAGCGTTTTGGTCTTGGAATACACTATATTCAGTATTCAACGTTTTTTGAAATAGCTGTAAATCACTGAAATAAATAATGAAATGATATTTTGATTGATTATATTAATTTTTATGAATGTTATGTGTCATGTGAAATTGTTTGATTCATGTTTAGGAGTCATCTCTTATCCCTGGACATGAGCTACAACAATCTATTAGACCTTAATGGAACTATTAGTATTCTGAAGCAGCTTCCTAAATTACGTAACCTGGTTTTGCAAGGAAATCCTCTCATGGTATGTGAGTAATTGACAGATCTCTTTACTGTCAGTTGTGACTGTTCATTGACTTAAACCTTGTCTTTATAATAATATAATTGCTCCACTTTTCTCACCAACTGTCCACAATGAAAGATAAACAACTAGCCTAGTATAAACAAAACTTTTTTAAAGATAAATATGGAACTAAATCTAAAACTTGGAATCAATTATTGTACTTGCAGCTTGTCCCTGGTTACCGTGGTTACGTTATTGATTCCATTCGCCAGTTGATGATACTTGATGACAAAAGAATATCTGCTGATGAGAAACATTATTTTAAAGGATTATCCAAACTAAAGGGTGAGAGTTTTAACTTCTTTCTCCTTATTATGGGTTAGCACTTTTCCTCTTCTTCCTTCCTGGTTTTCCTTATGGGGGAGGGGATGGGGTTGAGAAATGGCTAGTCACAAGTTATTGAATATGCTATTATAGCTGCTACAAAAAACGTCTTTGCATGTTTAAACTCTTGTGCACTGCACACCCAATCTATTACAGCTGCGACGCACCTTACCATGGCCACCCAATTAAAGTTTTGTACAAGTTAGCTTAGCGTTCAAAAGTTTCTCTTTCTTTATTTGCTACACCTTTTCAAATTTAAACATCCTGGGAGGTTTTTCAGACACTTATAAACTTCAATCTTGTCTTCGCTTTGAACAATTCAAAGTGTTTACCATTTGACACTTGGCATGTCGTATATATAATATGGTCAAATTCTCGCTTTCTGATTGGTTAACTTGTACAAAACTTTAATTAGGTGGCCACTGTAAGGTGCGTCGTGCTGTAACACAGGAACTTCAATTTAGAATAAATACAGAGTGTGAATTGATAACCTGCCAAATAATCTGCTTCCACACATTTGGAAAATGATTTTTCATTTAAAAAAAATTCCTTCTTTTAACTCATTGGTTTGTAATAGCTGCCTTGATATTCTTCCTTCAGATATTCCACTGGATAGATCTCAATTAACATTAACTATTAGTAACATCACTGGGGTAAAGCTAAATGAAGAATTAGAGGTTAGTACTATGATTGTGAGGAAAATGACAATCAACATTATGGCAAATGAAGGAATACATGGTTGAATAAATGGAATTATTAACTCAAAGAAAATATTAAGGTAGAAAAAAAAAGAGAGTATGTGACTCAGTTTCTGTAACTCCCAGGGGGCAAATTTCATCAATGAACCCTCAAAGGTATACCAATATCTTGTCCAAATGGGTGTATCAACAAATAGTTTCCACCCCTATATATTATAAAGTATTATGTATTTGTCATTCTGGTTGTCACATGTGTATTGCATCACGTTACTGCTAGTTGCACTTGACTGAGCCGGGCGCCAAATTTATTGATTTCCAGACGTTCATTAACTAGTTAACATTAAGGTTACAGTCAACCTTCGCGGGTTGTCTCTGTAAAAAAATCATTAGAGCGACGGATTAGATATTATTATTAAGTATTATACATCATTTTAAAGCTCAATAACTATAAAATATTACTGTGTAATTTGTTTTTAAGAAATATTTATGTATAAAAAGTTTTGAATTTTTAAACTCAAAACGACCGTCTGTGTTTCAGCAAATTGATCTAGTACATAATGTTTAATTGTCTTGTCAACTTTTTTGCTTAATGTCAATCAGTACACATGTGTCTCCAAAACAGTGTCAGGCTTTGTCAATATTTTACTTAGTTTAGATATAATTTAGAGTTGAAGATGATGATTCGATTATTTTTGTGAAATTTGAAACTTTTTGCTGTAGATCAAAAACTATGCTTTTATTCAACAAAGCCTGACACAGTTTTAGAGACACATGTCTACTAATTGACATTAAGCAGAAAAGTTGACAATACAATGAAAGGTTATGTAGATCAATTCTCTCAAACACATACGGTCGTTTTGAGTTTAAAAAATCAAAATTCTTTACACATAACTATTTCTTAGAAACAAATTACACAGGCATATTCTGTGGTTATAATGCTAAAATGATATATAATTCTTTGACATAATTTCTAATCCAGCGCTCAAATGAATTTTTTTACGAAGACACCCCGCGAGACCCGCAAAGGTTTACTGTAACCTTAACAGACCTTAAACACAATACTACATTCATGCTCTTTTACAAACAGGAACAAGAAAACCAACCAGAGTTTCCTAAAATTGAGTACAAGTACCATGTAGAATTCAAGTTTATTGAGCAGCCAATAGAACATCCTGATGATTCTAAAAGTGTTACTCCTTTACCTGACTCAACACCTACACAAGAACAGCCAGCTCAGGACTTAACAGCCTCATTACAGAGGAAAACATGCGAAGAAAACAATAATGATGACACAGGTACACCATAACTCTAATACATATGTGTTGACAAAATAATGTGTATTACTTGTATTACATTTATTAAATATGTAGGATACTAGGTAATGTAATGAAATTTGTAACATGATCGTAAAAAATGTTGTAAAAAAATAATTTATCAAATTTTTATATATTTATTCACTTAATAATAAGAAATTGTGTGTATATTGCCCCCTTTGTGTGTGTTTTCTTTTCTTTTTTTAATACAATAAAAAGTTCACCACCATAAACCTATCTTTATTATGTTCCAGGTTTAACATTGATTACTACCAACAGTCTACCATGGAATGAAGAAGCCATAGAGCTTGACTACTGTAAAGAATTCCATACCAATAAACTTTGTAAACTGAAAGAATTCTTCAAGAATGGAATAGACTTCAATGTCATTGAAACAAAGCATTCTTATGTCCAAGAAGATCCAAATGCTGGCGATGATGATGGAAAAATGAGTACCCATAGTGGAAAAGGTGAATAATAATTAAGATTTGAACAAGCCAACCCACTCGTATGAGGGAAGGAAAAACTTGAGTTACGCACTTCGAGACACGCCCATTTTGCTGAGACCACACCCATTTTGACAAATGTGCGTAACTCAAACTTGAAACAACGAAACAATATTTTCTAGTTACGCGCTCTTGTTGTAACTCGAACTTGTAACAGCGAACGCATAACTCGAAAAGCACGTAACTCCAAGTGTGTAACTCAAAGCCGTAACTCGAGAAATACCTCCACTTGTGTCTATCTGAACACTTTGTTGGCTTGCCAGGTAGCCTAGCACCAATATTTTCAATTTGACTTTTTATAGTTTTTTTTATTACCGGTAGTGACTATGAATAATAATTCCAAGTCAAGGTTGGAGTTGCCACACATAGCAAAACTATAATTTATCATGTGCAGAAATCCAACCACGACTTGGAACTATTATTCGTGGTCACTGAACAGAACTATAAAAAGGTTTACATGAGACTTTAGTCTAGATAGCAGGACATTTATGCAGGACCATTATGCAAATGGTGGGATTAAACCGATTTCTTATCGAGGCTCTGGCACATTCACTTCACTTTTCTAAATACCTTTGTAAAGAAGAAGAAAAAAGAAACAAAAACAAAAGCAAAAGTGACAAAGACAGTCTAAATTCAAGCCTTGAACTTGCCTTCAAAAAATAAGTTAATTTTAAAAAGTTTAAAACTAAAACGGTTGGGTGTTTTTATTTTTTGCCAAAAGACAGTAAACCTGAGAAGCGCAAGAAGAGTGGTAAAGACAAATCAGACAAAGATAAAAGAAAAGAATCTGCAAAGTCAAAAGATAAGGTCAGTACTAGTAAACAAAACTTGTTTGTTAGTACTAGAATTAATCATAACTTTTTCATAAAATGGTACAGTTTCCAATCTCAATCAAAACTTCCAAATATGCAGCCCCAGAAAAAAATAAATATCTACACATTGATCATCCAATACATTGTCTATTTAAACCCCCACACCTCTATAAATGTCCATTTCCTTTCTCATTGGTGGGGTACAGTCTTGATTGCTGTTGCCTTTAGTACTGGGATTCCTGTCCCTTCCCACAAGTATGGTGACATGGGTGGCCTAGCAGTGAGAGCACTGGCCTTTCACCACTGACATGGGTTCAAATACTGGCCCGGGCAACAAGTGAATAGAGTTTGTTTGATGTGTTGTTCTCTCTCATGCCACAAGGGCTTTTCTCCAGGTTATTTGGTTTTCCTCCCTCCACAAAAATCAACATGTGAGAAGTATTGTGTGCTAAAAATATTTAATGAAGAGGTAGTGAGTAGGAGTGTGATGAATACATTTAATACAATACACTTAATTATAAGCCTCTGGCTTGGGAGATTCAGGAATAACTCCCTGTATTCTGACGTAAAACAATGCTCTACTTTTAAAGTAAAGGATATGATACTGGGGTAGCCTGCATGGCGGCTCTTGGGGACTGGGGAGGAGGGATTTTCAAAATTCCTCCTCCCCAGTCCCCAAGAGCCACCACGCAGGCTAATACTGGGGCCGGTTGTATGAAGGGTGGATAGTGCTATCCATCAAATAAAATCTATAGAAAAACCTAATAGTATGCAGTAGATAACTTTTATCTGCGGATAACTTTATCCACCCTTTGTACAAATAACCCCTGAAGATTTTACTCTGACATTCAGCATTTGTGTTTTAAGGGAAAGGACAACAAGGGTAAAGGCAAAGGCAAACATGAAGAAGTAGAACTGTTTGAGTTACCAAGAGAGTACAGAACATTAGGATCCTGTCATGTTGAACTAGATACCTTTGTTGATGGAGAAGTTGAAGTGACAGTTGACAGTAATTGTGAAGAAACAAAGGATGGAAAAACAGATGATAATAAAAGTGTAATAAGTGGAAAACAGGATGGAAGTGAGAAGAAAAAAACAGCAAAAGGTACACAATTAATGTTTTACGTAAGGCATCAATAGTGATGTGGAAATGGAAATGGTATTGATAATAGTAGAATATATATTAAGTATCTTTCTTTTGAAATGCTCAAAATAATCACAATTATATATATCATAATAACGATGGATTGCAACCATTCCCAGGAGAGCGAATTGAACAAATGTCATGGTGATGGTTTTCTTTCGTCAAGACCACCTGCCGTTTCTTTTGTTTAATTCACTCTCCTGGGAATTGTTGCAATCCATCTATATGCAATTCCTTCTGCATGTTGAAAAAAGAAAACAAACAAACCACAAAACAAGAAACATCTTAAGTAGCCTAAAAACCCTTCACAATTATTTTTTTGAAATAACGTTTTCTGCAGTTCGAAAAAAATTTGTGTAAATATGCTACTTTTGGTTTTCAGGTCATGAAGCAGTAGAAAAAGCTAACAAAGGAGGTAAACAAGCAGCTGACAGCAAAAAGGGAGGTAAAGAAGGAAAGAAAGGAGGCAAGGATGAAAAAGGAAAAGGCAAAGCTGCCAAAGAAGAAGACACAAACAATGATGAAGATGAGGAAGTGGTTCCTCCACCACCATTAACAATTCATTTATCCATAAAACTACATCACTGGAAATCTGCAAAAGAAGCCACAGTAGCTTGTGCTGTCAGTAAAGGAAAGGAGTAGTGTTTGCAGGAGAGTTTGAAAATGAATGTTCTTATTCATCCAAATACCACTGCAGAAATTTACTTGTTCATCAAATGAAGTTTATTTTCAATTGTACATATTATTTACATATTAAAGGCGAGGTTTTGTATAACTGTACATACATTATAATTAGTGTTATAATTTGTGTTTCTTTTATAGTTTGTGTACATTATTTTTGAGTAAAGTTAGACTACAATTTATTATGAAACTATAAAGTGATTTAACAGTCTTTAAAAATGCATTAAATATAGAATAAGCAATTATTATAGTTATCAATATTTGTATGCAAAACTAACCCTGATTTATCACTTAAACTATCATTTTTTCTAAGAGTTCTTACAGTACCAACAACTTATCTCCCCTACAAATCTTAACTTGGTTTATTGGCTTGAACGTATGCCAACTACTTAATTAAAGACATGTTTAGGGAAGTTAAATGGTTTGACGAAATACACATAATTAACATATTCAATATTATTTGCATTATTTTTAAATATAATATACAACATTTGAAATATATATTTGAATTAGAAATATTAGATCTAGATATCCTATGTGTCCCATGTTTTTTTCCTATTATTGCCTTTTTTTTCCCTATTTATACAGTACTGTTTTTAGGGGTTTTACCCTCTATCTAATCATGGATAGTAGATTATCCATGGTCTAATTATAACTATTATAAGGTGAATCTGATTGACTGAGAAACGTCCTTTTGCTTTTCTTTTAGTATTAGCCAGACAGTTGTAATCAGATTGTTGAGACAGTCAATCATATTAGTGTACATTTACATGCAATTCGCTAATTGCTACATCATTGGCATGATCTCGAAAGATTTTTTACCAACTTTTATGCTTGTATTTTATGCTTATATTAATATAATACCAAAATTTGGATTTTTTTTCTTACATGACTATTTTTCTCTGAAATTATATATTATTGTGGTGACACATCAAACTTAAATTTGTTTTTAACTTTATGCATAATAAATATAAGAATGTCAATCATTTATTTTGCATGGTTTTGTACCTGGACGATCGAACCACTGGATGCTTCCTATCGGTAATCTTCTGGATATGTCTGGCTAAGATATTCATTAGGAATGTACCTAGTGCCTGTCCAGTGGTTAAAGTATTTCCCTATTTCTGGATGAGGATTTAATGGTTGATCAGGCTCCTCAATCAGGTTTTCTAAGATGAAAATATACAAAGGATTAGTAACATTATTGTACAGCATTAGAAGTCTTGGTTTATTATAATTTTATGTGACTCAAAAGATATTGAATAAAGATATATATTGAGTTATAAAAAACGTTTGGAAAATTAGCAATGGAATAATGGACTCTGGATTATGTATCTAGCTTTCTCTACCATAACATACCCTGTGCTGCATATCTACTGGAGCCATCATCACCAAGTACATTATAAAATGGCTGTGAGCGTCCTAGTGGTAGTCTGTCCACTCCCATCTGCTGTATCCAAGATTCCTGCATGTCACAGAAATTATCCCAGCCATATATAACACAGCCATAATGAAACCTAACATTATGGTACAAAGAAATAAACAAGTGATATTAAAGAAATAGGAAAGTGAGTGCTTGCTGTGTGCAGTTAGATAGCATGGCTTGTCATAGCCCTGGGGGTGGGGGTTATCTGGGTAAAAAGTACTGTGGATGCTCATCCAAAATCTTCAAAAATGCCCCTAAAAGATACCAGAAGTCTTTTAAAAAGGGCGTGCCTGATATACCAGAAAATGCCAACTTTTAAAAATTCGCATTTAACATTCTAAACGATACCAAATCGCTGAATTTTACTCCTAAGAGATATGACGAGCAACCCCGGTTCTTTTTCCCCTGAGTCACCCCCCCGGGGTGAGAGCATGAGAGAAGAGTTAAGAGATGCAAGACTGAAAGCAGAGTACTTCTCAACACTTCTCAAGTGTGTTTTAACTGCATGCAGCACAGGTGTGTTTTATAAAATACAAATTGACCAACATGCAAACACTTGTGCTGTGTGCTCTCATAAAGCGTGCACAAATTATATTAGAATAATATATTGAAATATTAAAATATGACATAAATTATACTATTGAAAAAAAATAATTTCTTAATTTGTTTTGCCCAAAACATGTACAAAATAATAAATTTAATATGAATCAAAATAAATTGAAATATATTATTAAAAATAGAAGTAATCTATCAATTACCTTCTATGCCTCATAACCATTCCTACTCGGTAGTCTATCCGACTGTTCTTTGCATCAGATATCAATTTCTGAAAATATAAAACATTGTTGAGATATACAAGCATTTATAGTATAATTTTCATTAAATGTAATTTTTTTTGTTAATAAATCACTTTTTTTTAACGTCTCCATGTATTTAGCCAGTGGCTAATTGGGGAGACTCGCACTCACTACCTCTACGTTGAATATTTTAGCACACAACTCTAGATCTTCTCATATGTTCATTTTTGCAGTGGGAGGAAAATTGAGAAAACCCCCCGTGGCATACGAGAGAAGAACACGTACATCAAACAAACTCAACTCACATATAATTCATGCCCGAGCTGGGACTCAACCTGGACCAGAGCGGTGAGAGGCGTGCAGTAAACCACTACGCCACCCATTATACTGCTAATACATTTTCATAATTCACTGTAAAATGCATTGAGACTTTAATTTTGTATACCAGTAATGCAATATTTATTAAATTTTTATTTATAACTATTTTTTTTTTTCTGTGAGCCACAAGCCACAGTGAAAATCATTGATAAAAGTGGTTTCAAATAAATCTATAAATGTTTTCATAGTCACCCGTCAGTTTTATTTCGACTCACTGAAGCATATAGCTTTAGTACACCTCATTAACATGTTATTTGATATATTTCATTAGTATATCAAAATTGAGTTAATATATATGAAAATGTACTATTAACTAAAAAAAATACATATAAGAAAACTAATTATTAATAATTAGAACTTCAATTATAAATACAAGTATAGTTTAATAAACGAGCAGGAGTGTTTTATCAGGTTTAAAATCCCGAGGGCGAAGCCCAAGGGATTTTAAACCTGATAAAACACGTTCTGCGAGTTTATTGAACGGCTTAAAAAACTCATTAGTAATTCATGACCATTTTGTCCAATATCGATGAAACAAAAGAAAACGGAAGGTTGTTTGCATTTGGGAATTGATCTACACTAATAATAGAGGAATGCTAACCAACTTGAATGCTAATGAACTTGATGACATTTCGTTGCATACTTTTCATCGATTGCCTCAGTGGCATAATGGCTTAAAGCTCGGATACAACAAAGCAGAAGATCTCGGTTCGAATCCTGGCATTGGCACTCATGATGATCAAAGACTTTTTTTCGCCAAAAATCTAAAAGTAAATTATTTCTAAGTCTGATGTTCACTCATCAGTAGAGATGGGGGGATGGGGGGAAGGGTAATATCTGAATTATGGACATGAAGCATTATATAATGACACATGTGCCATTATATAATGCTTCATGTTCATTTGCATTCCATTGTTCTTCTATTGTACATCATCATTTCCCTGGGCCGCATTCAAATCCCTCCGCGTTTCAGCCGTAGATTATGCGATATACAATGCTTTCCTCGTGACCAGAGAGGAGCATCGGATTGGACAAAATGGTCATGAATTATTAATGAGTTTTTTAAGTTCAAATAATCTACTGTTTTATCTCCTTTTACCTGTTCAATTGGTTTATTTTGCTCTTGTTGTTCTTTGTACTGCTTCTCTTGTGCACGCTCAATCAGGTTTTCGAGGAGACTACGCTCAGCCTGTCGTAGAATAAGCATCTCTTGAAGCATTGCTATTGCCTGATAATATATAGAACAATTATAGCATTATGATAATATTGATATGAAGTGGTTACAAATTTTGATTCCATTACAATTATAGAAAGCCCTATAATGAAAGCCCCATAATCATGGAAGTACAGTGTTTGCAAAATGGCTGGACCAATACTCAGAGTTTTAAACTGTCTTATAGACCCTATATGCATAAAGAGAAAGGACTGGGAATGAGCACCATGAACAATAAAATATTTCAAAATTATAATATTTTTCAATTACAAGAAAGAGCATTTCTAAATTTATTTAGTAATTTGGTTGAGTTATGGTGTCATGTATTAAATCACTGCAGAGTTATCAGCATTTGAAATGTACCAAAAACATGAAACGAGGCTCATCAGCCCAAAGCTCAAATTTTAATCCAAATCCTTGTAAATTCAAACAGCTGTAGCTTTTTATCATAATTTTATGTTACTAAATTAAAACTTTGGTATATTACTAATTTCGATGTGCTCTTTCTATTGAAAGCATTGTTGTATTCTAAAACTGATTAACTATGATATGTTTATTGCCACGCCTTTATGCATAGGGTGTATTAGTTGTTATTGTGATATACCTCATCTAAGTTGATCCCAAGATGCATGTTTACATGTGCTAATAGTGTCTTGTGTTTGATATCAGTGGGATTGACCAAGATAAGAAGCTCTATTCCATTGCGGAAGGCATGCAACCTGATTATTGAATAGAAAGTAACCATTTAATATTGGCGCATTTTAGTAAGGCATAACTATTTAAGATATTAGCATATTTTCAGGTTTGTTTGTGGGTTGGTAAATTAGTTGGTAGCTTGTAGGTGGGATTTCAGTTGGTTGGGTGGTAGGTGGATTGGTAGGTTTGTTTGTGGGTTGGCAAGTTAGTTGGTAGGTTGTAGGTGGGATTTCAGTTGGTTGGGTGGTAGGTGGATTGGTAGGTTTGTTTGTGGGTTGGCAAGTTAGTTGGTAGGTTGTAGGTGGGATTTCAGTTGGTTGGGTGGTAGGTGGATTGGTAGGTTTGTTTGTGGGTTGGCAAGTTAGTTGGTAGGTTATAGGTGGGATTTCAGTTGGTTGGGTGGTAGGTGGATTGGTAGGTTTGTTTGTGGGTTGGCAAGTTAGTTGGTAGGTTATAGGTGGGATTTCAGTTGGTTGGGTGGTAGGTGGATTGTTAGGCTAGCTGGTTTGTTGGTTGGTAAGTTAGTTGTAAGGTGGGTTTTTCAGTTGGTTGGGTGGTAGGTGGATTAGTAGCTAGGCTGGTTTGTGGGCTGGCAAGTTAATTAATACTGTAGGTGAGTTTTTCATTTGGTGTGACACGTACGGTATTACTGTTGTTTCATTAAATTGTTTAATTGTTGTTTAATTAATTAAATCAAAGAAGTTGTCCATACCCATTATCATTCCTATAAATAGTATGATAGATGTTCACCAAATTGGACACCATCCTTACAAAAACCTGTCAGATAAATGCAAAAAAAAGAAAAAAATATTTAGGATGTACTGATAACAACATAAATTTTAGATACCATCCTCATAGAAGGACTAAGTAATCAAAATGACCAATTAGTTATTACAGCAAGTAAAGACTGTTTTGATTTGAATATCTTAAACTAGTAGGTAATAAGCAAATGTTTTGCTATTGATTTCTTACATCTTTTGGCAAGGCTTTAGGGAAGGCAGTTTCTGTGTTAAATGTTCCTGCAAACCCTGAGATGAAATGATTATAACACTCCACTTGAGTGAAGAACTTGCCCTTGTCAAACGCATCAATGTATAAAACTGTCGGTGAGGAATCATCGCTGCAGATCAAATGTTAAAATCCTTAGTTTGTAATCTCAACTGATTATTTTATTTTAACTGGTTTTGTCAACTCTAGATTATGCACTGGTTGGTATTAAACCTGTTTGTAACATTCATTTAGTCCTTTGTTCATTAATGCCTTCATTTGTCTATAAGTATATATATCCAATTGTTTCTTGTTTGTTTGTTTGTTTTACTTATCTATCCATTATATATACTTGTATGTTGTTACATTCATTTAGTCTTTTGTTCATAAATGCTTTGATTTATCTAATAGACAAATGAAGGCATTTATGAACAAAATACTAAATGAATGTAACAACACACAAGTATAATGAATAGATAAGTAAAACAAACAAACAAGAAACAATTGGATATATAGACAAATGATAGCATTTAAATTATATATCCAATAAATATTGTTTCTTGTTTGGTTCTTTAAATTACTTATCTATTCATTATACTTGTGTGTCGTGCTTGACCTTGTGACCTTTGTCTGTTTATTCATTTATTTATTCCTTCTCTTCCATTTGTTTATTTATAAAACATTGCATTGAAACAATCAAGTATTGTTTACTTTCTTAATTATATCCATTCTTCCTTTTCCTCCCATCCATTTTTTGTCTATTTTCATTTTACATGGCTTTATTGTCCCTGCCTTTTTTCCTTCTTTTCTTCACTTATGAATTTATTCCAACCATTTTCCCTTCCTTCTTTCTAGCGCTTCCCTCCTTACTATCTTCTTCTTTCTTTCCTCCATCCCTTCCTGGTCATTCTTTTTTTCCTCCCCTCCCTCCTTCCTCCATGCCTTCCTTCCTCCCTGTGTTCCTTTCTCCATTTGTTCTTTCCTTCCTTCCCTCCCATATTTATCTATTTATTAAATGTATACCATCCTTCAGAGTATACCTTACCTTAATCCCCTTCTTTTTTTGTCCTTCCTCCATTACTTCCTGGTACTTTTTCTTTCCTTCCTTCCTGCTTTTATTTCTGCCTTCCTTCCTCCCTTCCTGGTCAGTCCAACCATCTATCTTTCTTTCTTTCTTTCTTTTCTTCCTTCCCTACTCCCTGACTTCTTTTCTTCCTCCCTCCTTTCTTTCCTTCCTCCCTTCTTCTTTTCGTCCTTCCTTCCTCCCTTACGCCCTGGTCCTTCTTTCTTTCTTTCCTTCCTCCCTGGTTCTTCCTGATTTTCTCCTTCCCTTCTTTCTGTCCTCCCTCCCTCCCTCCCTCTCTCTCTCCCTCCCTCCCTTACTTCCCTCTAATATTTTTCTATTTATATAATGTGTGCCATCCTTCAAAGTATCTTTTGTAAACCTTACCTTAATCCCTGGTTGGAAGAATATCTCAGCAAAAAATGGTTTGGGGAATTCACCTGATGTAAAATATTAGATAGAATGAGATCATTAATTGTTGAATAGAATTAGATTGTTGCTCAACAACTTCATCTAGTTGTAAAGATGAACAAATTTATATCAAGCAAGGGTTTTAAAGTTTGTACTTATTGACAAACAAAAAATACCAATCCAAATCCAATCTGTTTATCAAATAAGTAAATTTAAACACACTTATGAAATTCACAGATACAATACTAGAAACAAAGATTTATTACGTCCTCACAAGCAAGGACCACAAAGTATCAACTAAGGTAGTTTCAGGTACAATGGGGCAATAACATACAACAACCTGCCCTCAGACATTAGACGACTACGCAGTCTAAATAGCTTTGTATCAGCTTGTAAGCGTCATTTCAAAGAATACTCTTAAGCTTCATAATTGTTAACTTTTGCTATTTTATATTTTCTGTAATGTGTTTAATATATTTGTAATGTAACTTAGTATATACATTCATGTTATGTATAATTCAGGGCTCAGTTTAAACTAGCCATGCTAAATCTGATACCCTGTATAAATATTGATTTAAATAAATAAATAATAAAAATATGTTTTTAATTAAAACTTGAAAATGAAGTCAGTGACTTCAGAACGTCTTAATATACTTGCCTTATCTTTATTTTAAATTCAGATATCTGCAGTCAAAATCACTTACAGTAGTATAAAATATAATCTACTTATTTTCAGGGAGATGCTTTTAATTATCATTGAATGAGTTCTTTTCCATAATTATTATCATAGACAAAGTATATCTATATGTTCTTACTGGATCAATGTGCACTCCAAGTCTCCGTGCAAGTTCAGTAAAAACCACACCCAAACTTATTGGAATGCCTTGTTTCTTTTCTAAGACCTGATGATACAATGAATACATCTGGATGAAAATCACATTTATTTAATTTATTCTATTTTTTATTCTTTTTTATGGATAGTGAATGGATAAATGAACAAATGAATGAACAGATGAATGAATTAAAAAAAAAAAAACATAAAAAGCGAATTGATATATTAAATAGAAAAAAATGAATGAAAGAATTTATTAATTAATTATTACCCAATAAAAATTGATATGGTATGCGCCTTAATGTGCAAAAAATATAAAATGAATAATAAGTACTTATTGACGGAGTGGGAGGGCCGTACGGGAAAATATTTGGCTCGCGGTCATGACGTACGGAATGAGCGCAGCGAGGTCCGTACAAATGACCAAGAGCCAAATATTTTCCCGTACGGCCCGACCTAACTCAGTCAATAAGTTTTTTATCATATGACCTGTATTTTGCCCAGCGCGCGCCATTTTTGTTTTGTTGTTTCGAGTAGCTTGTCCGTACGTGACTTTTTTCCGAAGGTTTTCTTAAGAGCGTGAAAATGTGAAAATAACATTTTACAGATATCAAATTTTGAAGCCAAGATATATAGGTATTTCATTGACAACATTTATATAATAAATATACTAATTAGTCTTTATAGCAACTTTTTCAACCATCAAATAAAACAATTTCAACTGCAAAATAATGGAGAGAAAAAACCCACCTCAGTTATCAAGGAGTTGTTGATACTATAATAATCTTGCGAGTTTCCAGAGAACCTTTCTTCTTCATACATTACTTGCTTGATTCCTTCAAGTATCTTCATCAAATGTTCAGGATCTTTTGAAACTGCATTGCAATCCATGGGCTGGGCTTGTTCTTGTACAATACTTCTCACTCTGTCAGCCATATTGTCAAGTTTAGTTTTAACTTTCTCAGCAGAACCATTTAATGTTATAGTGTGGTCAACCCACTTTGCTATTATTAATGCACCTGGAATGATAGGTAAGATAAAAACAGAACTTTTGTATGCATTATTATAGTTGAACTTCTTAAGCCTAGTTTTCATATGATTGCTCACAATCGCTGGTTCGTTGGAAATGATCACTCGATTTCACTCTATTTGATGCTCGATATTTAATTATCATTAATTGTGAGTTCAACGTAGATTTCATAATTCTTATTCTTATTATTCCATGTGGTGTCAGGTGACCTTTTTTTAATGTTGACTGTTTTTCACTTGGTAGTAATTAATATTTCAGCAATGGAAAATACCAACAAAAGTATCTGAGACATGAATAGAATCCATGTCCTTCTAAAATTTTACCAATCAAACACTTTATATAACCACTGAAATACTTACCATAGTGGTGAGCAAGGACTGAAGGATATGAATGTTCACTTACACTGCACATTCATTTGTTTATATAAATATATCATCTATTTCTAGTCTGACATCACAGCGCTTAATAATAATAATAATAATAATCTTTATTAAATCTTTATTGTGCCATTTCCAATTAACATATCCGAATAAAATTTGCGCATCACAATATAAATGCATTTACAATAAATTATATAATTATGAATAAATATATATATCTATAAATGACAGTCAACTCGATGGAATACAGAACCCAGAAAAATAATAATAATAGTCAATACTTGCTTATTAATAATATTTTCTTTTAACTATTGAAAGCTGTGAGTCATCACATTCAATAATGCTTGATCATAGCTATATAGAATGATACAAAGAGTTCACCAGTTGAATTCCTCCAATCAGAAATAAGGAAATATTTTGAATGAGTAATACTGTTTCTTACCTACCTCTATCCATTACAGACATCTCAAATTTATCGACTTTTAAATCAAAACTGAAAACGTACTTGTTCAAATTAGCTTTTAAATTATAATTTTGTATTTTTATGTTATTTTTCAGTGCTTATAATAGAATTACACACTTGAATTAGCGCTTTATAAGCAAATTATTATTAAGAGTATTACCATCTTCTAACAGCTGCTCTTCGGGAGGTTTCTGCATGAGAGTTGCCCATTCTTTTTTAAGGGAATGTTTTAGAAAATATCCATAGAGTCTAGTAGAATAGTATTGGTGTGTCAAATTGGAATGTCTGTACAAAGAATAAGAATATATAATTCAATATTATAGTGGATAATGCTTCAAATAATTACAGACAACATACATGGTTAAAGTCTGGTATGGCCACCTTTCTGGGGTAACCGATTGATGAAATCAACCATGAGAAATTCAATCAATAAATTTATTAGCCTGCGTAGCCTGGCTCTCTGGTGGAAAGGGGAAGGGGGGAGGGGATGTGGATGTCAATCAACGATATTCCCAAGGAAACTCAGCCAAAATTGTCTGTTGTGAACGGTGATATAAAATATTATCAAGCATTACCAATAATTTGTTTAAATTAGATCTTATTTTGATAGAGTTGAATCTTCTATTTGTTCTTTTTTATCAAACCTTTTCGTCCTAGAATACTCGGAAATCAATATTGGTTAAAATTGATTTAACCCATTTTACGGGCAGAAACTCTACTTAAAGGGACCCTCAGATACTTTTCGACTTGAACTTATTTTATGTAAAAAATGATGCTGATTTCAAAAACATTATCAAAATTTCCATAAAATATTTTTTTCCCACCAAAAATGCGATTTTAATCTCGATGAAAACACGTTTTGGGCTTCCTGTGGTTTTGTCACATGGTCTGATGACGTCAGGTCGTGGTCGTCAAGCTCGTTGCGTTCTTATCTCGATCCAGCTATCAAAACAACAAATTAGACACAGAAAGAATGGTTTTACCATTTAAATTTGAGCCTGACATTACAGAAAATGAAACGACAAATCGACCAAGTGAGTCAGAATTGGATGAATCAGAAGATAAAGAGAATAACAGCAGATAAACGGAAGAAGTTTCATCTTGGTGCGTATGTGGACGCTGTGTTAACGAGATCGACTAATCACCGAGTTATGAGGTTGAATTAGTTTGTATTGAGTTTGAACTAAGCTTGGGTTATGAAAACTACGAAAACGTCGTGAATAAAAACAATCTCAGGTTGTTCAGTTATAGAAGTTGTTTATTATACTTGGGTTGATATTTCTTCTTTCTTCATAGACTATATCACACGCGTACGGTCGATGGATAAATCTGCTTCTCGAACGAATTATGACATGATAATATGACTAGTTACTGACAATTACTGAACACACACATCAACTCTTGCTATATATAACGAATATTAAAAACACGAATAAGCACATGAACAAATAAATACGCTAAACAATGCTCCTGCGGCGTTGTGCTTCCCAATTAAGTTTATCGCTGATCTGCAACGGACATTTTCAGGTATGTGTTACCTTGGAAATACATTGATTGATATCCAACAAAATCAAGTTTGGCGGCAATGTTTTATGGTGAACAGGCACGACGACTGAGAATGGCTGTAACTGATGTTTATTGATATTGGCCGACTAAGGCCAATTGATTATCATAGGACGTCTCCAATTGATAATCATCGATTGACAATATAACGATAATCAATATCAATGAAACAAATTGTTTCATTAATTGGCCATCAAGTAATATCAATATCAATCAATTAATTGATATTGATTGGTATATTGAGTATCAAATT
The DNA here is from genome assembly GCA_949775045.1 of Metridium senile. Taxonomy (NCBI): domain Eukaryota; kingdom Metazoa; phylum Cnidaria; class Anthozoa; order Actiniaria; family Metridiidae; genus Metridium; species Metridium senile. The sequence continues at coordinate 30,306,504 of OX459095.1, forward strand.
CAACAGTTGGATATTTTGGGCCACCTTACAGTGCGACTACTGAAACCGGGGCCACCCAGACAAATTTCAAAATATATATTTTTAGATCAAACAAAAAAATTGTAGAGAGTTCTCACAGGGTAAGATGTTTCTTATTCAATCTTGATCTATTCCGTTCTCATATAATGAAAACTCTTAGCATTTTAAGTAAAAAAGGCAAACAGAGATTCGATCTATTGTTCATATTCTCGATCGTGATTGGATCATTATGTTTTATGTGGCCCCGGTTTCAGTGGTCGCACTGTAAATGTCTTAATATTTGTAAATAGACAATCAACTCCAGGGAACAATATAATCAATCAATTAATTGTCATCATATTAAAATATATAATCAACATATACTGAAACTTTTATTTACTAAATAGTGACAAATCTTATCACCTTGGTTCACCGCTAATGATTTCTTCTAACGTGCACTGCAGCCATTCCGCATAAGGATGCTCCCTTGCAAGATAGATCAGTGACTTATACTCTGCATTCGAAACATCAGCTTTGGAGCCATATTTCACACACAACACATCAAGAATCGTCAGTACTTCTCTTTCTGTTTTATGCCGGTTTTGATAACTGTCTTTCCAGTGGCCTTCTGTGGTATTGTTCCAGTGTTTCCAACTTTTAAATCAATCATTTTTACTGAGCATAAGCGTCCAGTTTGTCAATGTAAATTTTATGTCGTCACTAGCTTAACCTACTTACCGATTAAGAGCTTTTTTCTTCCATAACTCGGAGTAATTTGCGATTTCTTTACAACGAACACATATCTGAGCAAAACGGCATAAATCTATATGGTCTATAAATTTGTTGGACAGTATAATATCGATGAGTTCATCTGCCAGAACCAAAAAATGCGAAGTGCAGACACTTTCCTCCGCCATCTTGTGTTCTTGTTTGACATAGCACAGGTAACCCACGCAGGCCAACACAGGAACCCCAAAATAGGCACTACGTTATCTCCACTACCCTATCCTTCAAGTCAGGTCGTCGGCTGAAGGTTTAAATCGAAGAATTGAATGTTTGGACCGAATCATTGAATATTTGAATCGAAGAATTGAATATTTGTTTTTGTCGCGACGCGCGATTGTACATATCACCAGGTGGCCCGTTACGGTACGTTGAGCAGGCGGCTACAAAAAATCCTAGCTAGGGTTTTCTCAATCTCGAACCCCGAGCCTTCGTTCCTCTTGGCCAGCCGAGTAACGTAAGACTCTGGGGGACCGAAATTCTCTGCTTATGCTGATTGGCCCTTGAAAATACAATGGTCGAACCGGAAACAGACGAAGTAAAAGCTCTGATTGGTCCATCATGTAAACAAATGTACATTCAAAATGTAAATTTTACGATTACATGCAATACGACGTCAAAGGTTCTTTAATACTAGATAGAATATTAAATATCGTCGTTTACGAGTCGCGAAGCGAAGAGATATTGTATCGCCGCTAAGCGATGATTATCGAGTCGCGAAGAAAATTAGAATACACACAAAATACTTCTTTAAACTATTCTAAACCTTGGCAATCCTCAGACCTCTGGCATCCAGTTATTTACTAAAGGTCAATTGTACCACGAAAGCAAACTAATAACCGTTGGAAAACTATAAATAAATCGACGGTTAAAGCGATCTGAATTGAAGAAGATTTAGACGCGTTTTTATATCGTTATAAATCCTGATGGCCGTTAAAAAACCTTCCTAAACTTTAAATGTTTCATTAGAAAGGAAAATGTTTATATTTTGGCTTAGAAAATATTTAAAATGCTACTAGGTCAATAATATTTTGAATGTCATTAACGTACTAAGTAACACAGGATGCCCAATCCCACAGATCATTATAATATTAACTAAGCATGCGCAATAGAAACCGGAACTCCAAAATCGGAGCTGAAAATTCCGTTCCCCCAGAGTCTAATGTCGGGCGCCATAAGACCGCTGACAAAAAGCCAGACGTGACGCTGGGCTCGAGATTGGATTGGGGTTTTCTCTTCTCTCCCGATACCGCAGACCACCTGCAACGCAGACTAGCTGAAGGTGAGTACGTACGTAATAGCCGTTTTGATGTTCATTATTACTATTTTAACTGAGCTCTCGCCATCTACAAATTACACATTACCTAGAATTGTTAGTATTGTAATTTTGTTTTTTAAGATCGAGCTTGTTTTAAAAACACCAAGACATTTTTCTGTTGTCAAAGTTTTACATACGACCAAGAAACGATTAGAATTAATTCTTATGTAAAGCATTTGTCGTTTAGCGATCTGAAAACTTAAATATAAGGTATGTTACCAGTATTTTTTCTTAACAGTGAACAACGTTAGACCTTGATTGCTTTTTTATAATAGATATACGGTAGTTTAGAATTTATCGAATTACGCCCATTTCCAAATGCAAATTGTCAGCCGGACAGACAGTTTTGAAATATAAACTCCGAGTTATAGGACCAACAAAATGGTTCGTATTGCTCGATTGTGTAAGCTTCATTGGTGAATACAACGATTCATAATGAACGATAGTAATTTCAATTGTCTAAAAGAACAATAATCAAGTGGATATGTGTTTTTTTACAGCCATACAACTGCCCAGCGTTTGCGTTGAAATTAGCCATTTAATCTAGTGTGTAAACAAAACGAAGGTATTCGTTCCAACCTATCGAGTTGTGGTTTAGGATATAAGAATGGCTCCTCCAAATCAACCGAGAACTAATAGTGACCAACATATGAGGTAAGTGGTGGGATCGTTTTAGTTATATAAAGCAAAGGTGTTTTTAAAAAGGGTGCATTATGAATAGATCTTATCAATTGTTGCGAATCACAAAACCGTGGGCACCTAGAATTATTTAAAAAATCGTTTTTTGTTTGTTGAACAACTCAGAAATTACTATGGCACGCCAAGGAGTTTGACTGATGTGTAGTATGATAAACGTTTTGTAGTAAGAGTTTTTTGTGAGTTGCTATAAGAACAATAAACGATTTCTAAAATATTTCTGGTTGCCCACGGTTTTTCGATTCGCACTGTTATATAGCAAATCGAAAGGGCCAGGGATGACATAATTAACTGTGTAAAGTTCTATAAGTATACTTACTTTTTTATTCTTTTTTTATTATTATTATTGTTGTTGTTGGACTCAGTGAGCAATTCAAGCTGCCACAGGCTTGCAGGGCTATTGTATAGAAATTCGTATTCTTTGAACATGTTGAAGCAATTTTCGCAATCTAGCTTTACACTTTATTTTTCAATTCTAATGATTGTATTTAAATGTCTTTGAAAAAAGAGTAATCGACATATATTTATCACATGGAAAATTATCCTTTAATTGCTGCTTCGTTCAGTCCCGCTGTTAGAAGATTTTTTAAAAGTGTCAAAAATCGTTTCCAAATACTATAATTCTTCAAACATATTCTAGGGTGTTCTTTTATTATGATTGATTGCATTTTTTCTTGATTTCTTTCTTGATTTTTTCCCCCACTAAGACATTCTAGCTGTCTCGCTGCTTACGAGAATTAACTGACGAAATTAAGATATTGATTATTTGTGTTGCTTAATTAAAAAATCAAAGGCCACCTATGGCCAACTCGTGGATCATAATTAGAACATTTTGAAAGCGCTTACAGTTTAGACCGCTCCATTATGATTATGTAATTATTTTCTCGGATTAGCTTGAGATGATTTGAAGCGAAAAATAAGTATTCAATGTTGTTGTTTTATTTGTATTTTTTTGGTTGTCGTCCGTTTCCCTTACGGTCCGTCGTTCCCTCAGTCCGTGATCCGCTGACAAGTCTGATATTTACCTGGTTCGATCTTCGGTTCGTGCAGAGATACATGCGAGTTCAAAGAGTGTCTAAGAAACAGTGTTATTAAGTTGTTCTTGCAAAATAAACGCCAGAAAAAGCAAAATAGATAGTCATTGAAGCAATTGGTGTTATATTTGAGGCGATTTGGGCTGTTGGGGTAGTTTTTAGAGAGGCCGTTTTAGCTGTTTATTTGTTGTTGTCGAGGTCAACCTGGAGGTTTAAAACCGATCACGTTATCTCACATATTGTAAAGAAAGAAATATTACTTTCATCTACATATACATAGATCGTTAAGTTGAACTACTAGATAATAGGGTGAAGCGATTTAAATTTTGCGAATAAGTTTGTTGTTCTGTGCAAGAAGCTAAGAGCTCGAGAATCGCCTGTTTCAATCGCCTTTCGAATTTGTACGAATTAATAGTAGTCAATAAAATTAAACTATTGACAGATAAACTGGTTACTTTAATCAAAAATATAAAAGAAATAATTACAATAAGCAATATATTTACCCTACAACATCACTAAAACAACTATACTGTTGTTGTCTTCACTTCTAGTGTGTATCGTACTCTCTAAGAATGCTTACCGGAAATACTGTTAAATATCCAGTAATAACAGCTTCGTCCTTTGTAACTGGTTGTGAATCCATTCCATAGCATTATGAAAGGATGGATAAAAAGTAGCTTCTGTTTATAGCAGGGAAGATATCTCGATAAATTTGATCATAATAAGTTGGCTCGCTTAGTTCGCTCGTAAATTGCATGATCTTTAGTAAAATTCACAGTGACCATTTCCGAAAACATTCGACATAAACTTAGACCATTCACTCTTATAAACTTATGTGTAATTCTACTGCGAATCGTGTGGCGTGAGCACATAAAATATGAGAGTATTCGCGATTACTTCGACCGAAAAATCATTCCTTCAAATATCCATGTGCTCGAAGTACGCTGACCGAGATCTTGGGGCTCAAAAGTTTACACTGACGGTCTAGTGAGTGAGCGAGTGAGCGAGTGAGTGAGTGAGTGAGTGACACTTCCGGTTCAAAAGCCCCATCCCAATAACTCGAGGATCTTCGATCCACGAGTTAAAAACATATTGCTAAATTATTGTTTGTTCACCTAACTTGTTTAATTGGTCATTTGCATATATCCCTGAGTTTTAAATATATGGAAACAGTATTTTTAAGATAATATTAGTATACAAATGTGTAAGTATAATTTTGTTATAAGCCTGGTGATAGGTGCTAAGTTGAGAATTACAAGTATTTTTTTGCAAATGATTGTTGTAGCAGCAATTGAAATATGATGATGGCGAGCGATGTCACTGAAACGTTTAAATTAAAGGTTGTCGTTTTGCTTCTTAAAAGTATATTTTTGTTTCAATTAAACTATATCAACACACTATATAGCACAGCTGTTTACATATTGGTCCAAATGTGTTTAATTCCTAGCTATTATTATACATTCAAAATATTTCCCTGTTTTTGATTTGTTGATTTTGCCCAGTTAATTTTTCATAACCTGCTAAGACTTACCAAATTTTGGAGACATAAAAGTCAATCGTCCAATAATTGAAATAAATATTGGACAAATGATGTCAATAGTCCAATAAATGAAAATTTATTAATAATAATAATAATAATAATAATAATAATAATAATAATAATAATAATAATAATAATAATACTTATAAAGTGCCTATTCATCGCTATTCTACGTACGTCACACACAGAGAGTGGGAAAATGGCTGCCTCAAATCAGGACGATTTCCCTCACTTAGCGATGGTTTCACTCACTTAGCGAGGAGGAAATAGGCGCAATATTGCAAGGAAAATTAATACAGCAAAAACACCAAAAAATCAACAAAAGGCTGTGAAATATTGTTCAGAGGGAAAACAAAAAGCCTGAGAAAACAGACGTTGTTTCGCTCCTCGTACCGTACCCCTGCGAAACTAACGCCTGAGCAACAAGCCGGGAAATTCCTTACTGAGGACGTAGTGCTACCAAGATCAAATTATCAATACACGCGTGGATATCCAATGTCGGTCATTCATCGAACTGGCTGTGGATTCTGAGTTGTTTTAAATCTTACATTGTAGACACAATGTGTTTGAATAAGCCAACTGGGTTTCAGTAAAAATCTATCTATCAATGTCCAAATCGCTTCATTTATAGAGATGGCTTTGTTGAAGCACACCCGGCATAATATGGTATGGTCAGGAGCAAGGCCATAATAGTCATACTGATAGTTTAATATTTGCCCTTTGGTCTTTCTAATGAAAGACCAAGTAAAGTATCTGGAAAATCCTAACCTTAGTGCAGCTCATGTCTTCTCAGATCAGTCCGTCGAGACAGTTTCCAAAAAGATAGAGGCAGGACATATAGTTTCAAACACTGAGTGTATAGAAAACATGCCCAAACGGTTAACGGCTAGCAGAATAATGATAATAATCCAAAGGCCGATCGCTTCAAAAATCACATCTTATTACCCCTCGATACTTAATACCTTTTTAGAAGGCATTTTGTTTTCTTTACTGACAGAGACTTACAGAGGTATGAAGGACTGTATATGTTTACGTATTAACTTTAATGTGACTTCAAATGACAATTCGTCAAACAACAAAATACATTCAATTCCACTGCTTGATATTGTGTTTTCAATAAACTTTAACCACAATGCACAATCAATTAATATGTGTATAGCAAACATCAAAATATAAAAAAAAGTTTCTACATATTCTCAAGGTCAACAAGCCAGCCACACGCAGTTCGTGTGCTAATGTATTGATGTTCATATTCAGTCAATCACAGACGCTACCCAGATCTCGGTAGTGCTACATTATCAGTATGGAATTTCCTGGCTCGACGTTCAGACGTTAGTTCAGCGGGGGGACGAGGAGCGAAACAACGTCTGTTTTCTCAGGCTAGAAAACATATTGATTTCATCATTGAAGAAGCGCAGTTTTGGATGTATATAACTGGAGCAGTAAAAATATTTTAAATGAATAATAAAACAATTGTTGAATTCGGCTTTGTATGATATGAAAGTTATGCAAACCTCGGAGGGTGTTATTCACCTCAGCCTGACGACTATAATAATAACCTCCTTGGTTAAAGTTGCATAATTTTCCATATCATACTCAGCATCATCCAATAATTGCTTAATATTATAGCCAATGCAGCTATACTGGATATGAGCAATCATGTGCTCTGATTGGTTCCTCTACTACTAGGCTATCAGCTGTTATAATTCAACAACAAGTTTTCTTCCGCTCTCATTGGTTGAGGGACGATCACGTGACGTGATAGTGCCTGCCGTGAGGGGATACTATCAGCGCATAGTGGCCGCTGAGTGCTTTTCGTCCACTTCAGAAAATTTTGTTGTTGAATAATAAAAACAATAGATCAGTTCAAATCTCGGGCAAAATGCTGTGATAGTTGCCCTTGGAAATAAGATGTTCCTCAAAACAAATAAGTACAACGAGTACGTTCTTGGCTGACTATTTGTTTTTCTGAACATCCAGTTTGTGCGGGCAGCTATCACAGCATAATGCCCTCGATTCAACTACTCTATTGTTTAAATAAAGCATGAATTACAGAGAATTAAGAAAAGAAAATGGCAGCATGTTTTTTTTCAGTTGATTCTATAAACAATGCCACACTAGGGGAACAATTAAATTGTTTAAAGAAGTAAGAGTCATCAACCTTTTTTAGATTATTTAATTCGACGTTTCGTGCCATTAGGACCCATCTTTAGGGATGTTTAGCCTGAAACGTCGGATTAAATAATCTAAAAAGGGTTGATGACTCTTATTTTTTTATACAATGATTCCAACCTACAAAGCTACACTAGAATTAAATTAATTGTTGTTAAGTTTCTTTGTAATTATAATCCCTATCTAAAACTTTTTATATCTATACATTTTTAGTTTTTTTCTCCATATAATTTCCAACTCATATCTCATTGTGAAAGTTGATATTTAATGTGACATATATGATATTAAACCATCTTTTTCTATTTCTCTTATTTTAGATGTTTAAAGCAAGATGTAATTGCATTGATTGCTGCAATTGTGATATTTGTTGTAATTGTCATACTGGGCCTTGCATCTACCCTTGATGTGTTCAATGCTCCTGCCCTTCCATCATTTGCCAATCCTATCAAGGTACTCATTATTCAATATGTCATTATATTATATACATACTGAGTGATATTCACTGTAAAGTCATACCGTAAATTTTTGTTCGGAAATAAATTGTGACCAACCAGAGCTTGCGTAAGATGTTTTTCATGTGTGAGAAAAATGATATGTCCAATCAGAGGCCCTGTACAACATTTTTTTACTGCAGGGAAATTAGTTCCCACCATGTCGTGGTTTGATGGGCGCTGTACTGTCCCCGAACATATCCCAGGACCTGAACAGATCCCAGGACACGAGCAGATCCAAGGACACAAACTGATCCCCAGAACAATTGCTATAGTACCCGAACAGACCCCAGACCCGAACAGATCCCCAGACGAGGCCCCGAAAAGATCCCCACAAACTAGGTCGAATGGAACTACTAAAAAGTTGTTTTCTATCAGTTATCAGGGCCTATTTTAAATTCTCTTCCTAATGAAATTGTAAATTGTTCTTCGCTTCTTTCTTTTACGGACCAAATTATTAATTAGGAGTACCGGTATCTTCATTCTTTTTATATTCTACACTTGAAAAAAAGCAACTTTTGTAAAAATCTATTTATTTGTAATTCTATATAAAAAAAACTTATAAAAAGATAAACATATGAACAATCACTTATTCAATATATCATAGGTTATAATTACATTGGCTTGCATTGGAGGTGAGAAAAAAATGAAGCAGGCAGCTCATCTGAGGCCAATTTGTTATTAAGTTTTTTTCATATAGAATACACAGGTAAAAAAAAGAACATTGCTAATTTAGAGAGAATGAAAAAGACAAAAGAAGTTCAACATTTTGTATTAACTATCTTATAGGTTCACCTAATTGCAATAACATTGTCATATAAAAAAGAAAATTACAAAAAAAGGAATTAATTAAAAGACAAAAGCAGAGTACTCAACTGAACTTCTTCTTAAAAATTTTCTTTTTTATATGACAATGTTATTGCAATTAGGTGTATATTTTTTCGAAAATCCAGTTCAGTTAAGATGCATTAGAAAAATCCAGTCATCGATCAGTCCATTCGACCTAGTTTGTGGGGACCTTTTCAGATCCTAGTCTTGGGATCAATTCGGGTCCTGGGATCTGTTCGGGTACTATAGCATATGTTCTGGGGTTCTGTTTGGGTCCTGGGATCTGTACCGTATAGCGCTCGTTTTTTTTCCATTCAGCTTATTTCTCTCATTCAGCAAGTGTTGTTTGACTTAACTCCATAAAAAGAGATAAAAAAGTTAAAAATGGAGCCAGAACGATTTGTAAACTTTGAAATTTCACCGGAAGATTACATAGAGAGTCTTGAAACAAAAAAACACGAAGGCAAAGTTATAGAAAATTGATATAAAATTGCTGAAAATTGTTTTGATGACCCAGACCTAGGAGTGAGAAGTCAACGAGCTATCTCGTTTGATTTCTTATAATACGGTTAACCCCTTCATAAATTTCGTACGCACACACTTTCCATGTAGTATTCTCTATGTTTAAATTACAAACTTATCCCTTCCCAAATAGGTCCCCAATAGGTTTTGCCTAGACACTGAATCTGGTCTTTTTTGTTAATAAGAAATTCCAAAACGAAATATTGATTTATGCTCTGGTCAAAATTTCAAATTTGGATGTTACCAATTTTTCTGTTTTTATTTATACAAATTTAGAATTAAATTATAATTTTATATAAACTGTCTGTTATAGATTGAAATTAATTGATCGACACTATATTAATGTGAGACAATAAGTAGGTGGTAGTCTGGAGAACATGATGCAGTCTTGTGGGGTTTTGGGAAAATTGGGGTTATTGGTTTATCTTTGTGGCTACCAGTCAGCATATGAGAAGATAGAGAAGATAGATAAAGAAGACAAAGTCAGGAAGGGGGAAGAGAAAATGAGAAGGGTGATGAGAGAGGGGAGGAAGTTCCCTTCTTCTTTTCCCTTCCACCTCATTCTTCAGTGCCTTTTCTCTAGGTTCCATTTCTTACTCATCCAAAGACCTACGCCATGCAATGTTATTTCATCTTGATCACCTACAATTACTGTCATAACTTAAGACCCAACATCCCTGTGTCAAAGTAGTTATATGTTTTGTTTGTTTGCATTTTTAGGGCTTTGAACCGAGAGGAACAGACCTTAGTAATCGTATAAATACGGCTACAAGTTTGCGTGACCCTAACAACAAGCAATTAACAAGAGAAAAAACAAATTCAAACCAGAATACACCTGCTAAAACAAGAAAACGACGCGCGAATGGTTGTCCAACAATTTATTATGCCAGACTAGTCTTTGAGTCTAAATCATCAGGCAATCTTCTGACATCTGATAACTTGAAATACATGTGCTACTTGGAGAAAAAAATTATGAAAACTAGTCCGTCGAGGTATCATTCATATTATTATGGAGGCTGTCCCGACTGTTGTACCAGCATATCCTTGGGAAGTATTATTGCACAGCTGGTAAACAAAACCTGTGAAAAAATTGATGATAATGATGTAAAGCAGGCAGTGAATGTTCTTCAAATGTGTTCGGCTTATTTTACCAAAGAATTGTTGAAAGAATACTGTTCCTGCTCCAACCTAGCAAATAAGGGTTCTATTGGTTGCCCCAGTGTTCCGTGTATTTGCAGTTGGAAAAGTGGCGTTTACACCATTTTGAATCATTTGACGGATAATGAGTTTCTGCGAACTCCAAACCAGACCAACATTAAATATTCAGCGATCCTATCTTCTATGCGATGGGATAGCTATGATCTTTACAAGTATATCTACGAAACACATCTACAAGACTCTTTCCCAGAGTACAAAGGGGTCAAAGTGGTTGGTTTCGACTTTGCTAACTTTAGATTTGATCTTTTTAATATTCTTCTAGTTGAAAATGCAAAGTATCCTGCCATTGCTATGGTAGCTGTGCTTATCATCATGTGGTTTTTTCTCAAGTCTTTTATTCTGGCATTCGCTGCTATCTTAACTATCATCTTTGCACTTGTATTGGCATATTTTCTGTACATGGTTGTTTTTGGTATCAAATTCTTTCCGTTCTTGAACGTGGTGACTCTGGTGTTTATTGTTGGAATTGGTGCCGATGATGCATTTGTCTATTATGATATCTTCAGGCAAACAAAAAGTGCCAATCCAAATGCAAGTATTGTGACTTTGACTTTGAAAACTCTTCGGTATGCAGCACTTTCCATGTTCGTGACAAGTTTCACTACATCAGCAGCGTTTTTTGCTAATCTGACATCTCACATTACCTCCATCAAGCTATTTGGTATATTTGCCGGGTTATCCATCTTGACAAACTACGTGTTAATGATTACGTGGTTTCCTGTAGTTGTGATTCTGCATGAGCGATGGGTGAGGAAGCGAACGGTAGACCAGACCTTACAGGCTAACAACGTTAACAGCGGACAAGCAGATGTAAGAGGAAGTGCTCCAGTGTATGAAGAAATGGATAACCGCGACGGAAGCTCATCCACAAGAGAAGAAAATACCAGATCAAGCCTTGCTTGTCAAATCTGTTGGGCAATCGACTTTCCATGCCATTTTATAACCCGAGGAACTACATTCATCTCCAACATCAGTACCAAACTATTTGACACATGGCTGCCAAATGCAATTCTTAAGAAGAGACTCTACTTCTTGTGGATTTTCCTCTTCGTTGGTTTGACTGTTGGCTTTGCATGCATAACTTTCGTTTCTCCAGGACTTCGTTTGCCAACCAACAAAGACTTCCAAGTGTTTTCTTCTAGCAGCACCATTGAGCAATACAACCTTCATTTAAAGGATAAGTTCCGTTACGCTAGTGAGAACCGGGGTGGTTTAATAGTCGAGTTAGTATGGGGAGTGAAAGCACAAGATAATGGTAATCATTTGGATCCCGACAACAAAGGCTCATTTGTGTATGACGATTCGTTTAACTCAACACTTACAGCAGAGGCGCAAAAATGGTTATCATCCACTTGCAAAAGTCTTCTTGATCAGTCATTCTATTCTGATAGTAATGAATATACCGCTGGTTCCATCTGTGGCATCGAAAAACTGAAAAATGTTTGTCTTCAAACTAAAGATACTTGTTGTAAAAACGTAACCTCAATCCCTTTTCCCAAGGCTGTACTCGATGGCTGTTCATCAGGTTATTGGCGCAAGCCTACTTTATACTATGACAAAAAAACTGGTGATATTAAAGCGATGTCAATGTACTTTTATTCCAATGTTATGTGGACAGCTGAATACGATAAGATGGACAAGTTTTGGAATCAGATTGTTACTTGGGCTGACAAGCAATTCTCTTCTGCTCCAGCTTCACTTCAAAATGGCTGGGTTGTTTGTAGGTATTTAGATCAAATGTACAGCCTACAGTATAGTCTTCAGAAAGGCACTATATCTTCCATGGGAGTATCTATAGGCATTGCATTTGGTGTAATGCTGTTGACTACCTTAAATATCTTTATCAGTTTGTATGCAATCATCACCATCATCGGTATCCTGGCTATGACTGTCGGAAGTCTTGTACTCTTAGGATGGCAGTTGAGTGTTCTGGAGTCTATCGTGTTCTCTGTGTCAGTTGGCCTGTCTATTGATTTTACCATGCATTATGGAGTAGCATATCGACTATCACCGTATAAAGATAATAGAAAGGACAGAGTACATTATTCGTTTGTCCATATTGGATCTGCTATTCTGATGGCTGCAGTTACTACCTTTATAACAGGTCAGTGGAATGCCTTATATACATGTAGATATGATATGCTGGTTGCTTTTTATCAAAATATTTTATTCTTTTCGAAGATTTTATTTGTTTGTTTATTTTGTATTTGGTTTTATTTTTTGCTGTGTGCAAGGCTATATTTACACTGAACTGATATTAATAATGATAATAATAATAATAATATATAGGTCTTGAAAAGCATTTAACAAAAAGGAGCAGACAGATAGCAGGTTACAATTAGTAAATGAAGATAGTAAAAAAAGTCAAGAAAGTCTTAAGTGCAGATTTAAAGGCAGGAACAGTCAGAGTACTTCACAACATCAGGCAGATTATATATTCCAAAGTACAGATGCAGCAAGGGCAAAGCTTCTGTTACAAAATGTAGAAGTTCTTGATTTATTATAGTTATCGGCAGACATTCGGTCCACTTATATTCCGATATTTCCGTGTAAATAATGGATTGCAGACAGATGTTATAAACACTACCAAAAAAATCCCAAACAAAAAGGTGCATATTCAAATTTTCCAAAACGAGTATGAAGGACTGGGTACTAGTTTCCCTAATTATTGTAATTAAGAAATTAACCTCATAATATAAAAGAGCAGATCAAGATATGTATGATTCCTGAGATTTGGTGCTTTTGGTTGGATACTGTGAGTAAGTTACAGCTATTCAAAATGGATTGGAAGGACAGGCGTCCTTCCAAACCATACATTTCCTTCTATTTTAGTCATTTTATGAGGCTGTATCTTGGTTAGAATATAACCTAATGCAACCAAACTCTTACATCTTACATATTTTAATGTGCTCTATTTAAGTATGCGGTTCATTTCTTAATTACATTAATTAGGGAAACTATTACCCAGTCCTTTACTCGTTTTGGAAAAGGCCAATTGTCTGCATTGAACACTTCATAGTCATGTCGGAGAAGGGCACTAAGCACTGGATCTGGAGACTAACGAGATAACGTTTTAAATTATTTGACATAAATCGCGCGCTCTGATTGGCTGAGAAGCGTTCTCTATAACTCAACCGAGAGCACGGAACGTCTTTTCGTTTGATTCTTACAACTGAATATTTTATAAAAGAAATAGGTATCTCGGTAGCGGTGCTCTTTCGAGTTACAGAGCACTTGGAAATTTTAAGAAGACTTGTCGTAGCGCTTCTGTCATCGTTTTAAGGTTACAGTGTACCTTCGCGGGGTGTCTCAGTAAAAACATCATTAGCTCGTCAAATTAAATATTATTTCAAAGATTTACACATCATCTTAAAGCGAAATAACCATAGAATACGCCTGTGTAATTTGTTTTACCGAACTCTTCATGTATAAAGAGGTTCGATGCTTTAGACTCAAAATGACCGTCTTTGTTTGAGAGAATTGATCTAAAAAAGTTATTATTGTATTGTCGCCTTTTCTGCACAATGTCAATCAGCACATACTTGCCTTCCAAAAAAGTGTGAAGCTTTGTCAATATTTTACTTAGTTTAGATATAAATTAGAGTTGAAGCCGGTGATTCAATTATTTTTTTGAAATTCGAAACTTTTGGTCATAAATCTAAAACCAAGCTGTTATTCGACAAACGCTCACACCTTTTGAATTTTGTTGAGTTGATAATGCTATTGTAATTATTTCATGCAAGGTAGAAATAAAATGTTGTTGTTGTTGTTGTTGTTGTTGCTACATGGCGTATTTTCAGGCTATTTGGTTGAAAACCTTTTTTAGATCAATTCGCTCAAAGTTGTATTATACGCATTAAAAGTCCAGCGTGCTCTATATAACTCCGTCGATAGAGCACGCTGCCTCATTTTCTATTTCTTCAGTGTATAAATTGTCTTTTGTGTTTGTAGGATTGCTAATGATGCCAGCCATAGTTCTAGTGTATATTCAACTTGGACAGTTCTTGATGCTAGTAATGCTGTTTAGCTGGCTGTTTGCTACCTTCGCCTTCCTTTCTTTGAGTGCATTTATTGGTCCTGTAGGAAACTTTGGGCAGCTAAGTGTCACAAGGTGAGTGTCTTTATCACTGCCATGAACTTGGTCTTGAGCATCATTATTATCACGGTCTTCATCATAACTAACATCGTAATAATCATCTTTATGATTAGTTAAATAGATTAGAAAAATACAACGACATGATTATTATTATCATCATGCCGAAAACCTCACCCGGTCATCATAATCAATGGGTGCCAGAGGAATCATTCTCCGTGTGGTCGCTTCGCGCTCGCTATAGTACCAAACGGAAAATAATTCCTCTGGCACCAAGGGTACATAATCAATATTGTCAACAACAGCAACAACAGCATCATGATCAACATTATTACCATAGTAATAATTATCAATGTCACCATTATAAAGGTTAAAATATTTTTTTTTTTTCATTTTTGTTATTATATTTCATATGGTACTTTGTCATCGTTATTATAATTGTACGCAATCGAGTTATTTATTTTCATTTGCTATTGTACGTTAACGCCTCTAAATATTTTGCTTTTCTTTATATTTAGAATCTGCCGAAAGTTTGGCCTTTGTAAAGTAAAACCAAAGGATGACGCCATTGTATTATCAAAGAGAAATCAAAGTACTAATCCAGATGTTATAATCAGCAATGACAACCCAGCAGTAGTCGAAGGAGAGGGAAATCTATACTCCGCCGACTGTTAGACTAACATATCGTACTTACTTACTTACGAACTTATCTTACTTACGTACTTACATACATGCATACTTGCTCACTTACCTACTTACATACGTTTTCACTTACTTACCTACCTACTAACTTACTAACCTACTTACTTACTTACGTACTTACTTACTTACGTACTTACTTATTTGCTTGCTTACTTACTAAATTATCCTACTTACGTTAGTTACTTACATTAATACTTACTCACTTACTTACCTACTTACTTACTTACTTACTTACTTATTAACCTACTTACTTACTCAACTACTTACTCACTTACTTACCTACTTACTTACTAACCAACTTACTCACCTACTTACTTACGCACTCACTTACCATTATGCCTAGAACGGCAGCAACAAAGGAAGAACACTTCTGTCCTACCTAGGCTAATTTATGTACTGCACCCCATGCATGTGGGGTTCAGGATCTTTAGCTCTGATTTATCAGTCGTGCGTGGCCAGGTGTTCTTAGTTAGTGTAAGATAATATAAGAATCAAAGTGTGACATGTCCATATCGAGCAAGGGACTGGGTACGAGTGTGAAAAACTAATGTAATTATGGTTCCAGAAAAAAACCCTCTCATGGGAGAGTAACCAAATATAAGCATATGACCAACTTTCAGAACGTTTGGCTAAATGTCCTTCCAAAACGTCCTTCCAAACCATACATTCTTTTTATTTTCGAAAAAAATACCATAATTTCGTTGCAATTTGCACAAACTTGTTTAAACTTTCAATTCTTACTAATTTGTATTTGTTCTTTCGTGTGAAGGGGTTTATTTTTGAATTAAATTAATTTTGAGAAACTTGATTCCAGTCCTTTGCTCGATATAAAAAAGGCTAATTGTTCTTGATTGATTCACTCGTCTCGTGAAAACTAAGAAGTAAAGCTGAATATGTATATATGTATATGATGCATGTTCGTGTGCGAGATATTTTAAAAGATATCAAGAAACTGGTGTATATAATTTTTAACCAAGTTCTATTTTTCAATAACATTTTCGTAAATACTCAAGTATTTTAGAGTTTAATTATCATCATCATCATCATCATCATTTGGTCGACTTGATCGATTTCCCAGTACTCTGACGATCGAGTGGGATATCCACATTTTATAACGAGAAACCATTGTATAATTATTTTGTCCCACAAAGAAAATTATGTCTCATGGGAAGAGTCCGTTGAATATTGAAGAAATAGAAAACGAGGCAGCGTGCTCTGTTGAGTTATAGAGCACGCGGGGATTTTAAGAAGACGAGAGAAGCGTTAGGAGAAGCACGACGCGTAGCGGAGTGCTTCTCAGCGCTTCTCGAGTCTTCTTAAAATTCCCAAGTGCTCTATAACTCAACAGAGCACTGCTGCCGAGTTTTCTATTTCTTTTATAAAATATTCAGTAGTTAAAATCAAACAAATCGACGCTCCGTGCACTGTTGAGTTATAGAGAACGCTTCTCAGCCAATCAGAGCGCGCGATATAAATCAAATATTTTATAACGCCTAATATTCAACTACTTTCATTTTATGCTTTCTAATTGGCTGTCTTTAATTTGGATACGTAATATATACTCGAATATGATTTAATTTGCAAGAGTTTATTTGTATATAGCATTGTAAGGTTAAATATTATGTATATAATTATATAGTATTGTCAACTAGTTGTTAATATAACAGCTTTTATAAAGAGAGAAAACTTGGATCATATACAGTCCATGTCATTACCGTTGTCCACGTAAAGTAGAGACATAGTTAACTATGGTAGAGATTAACAGTACAACCATAATATATAGTTAACTAATCTATTTTCAGCAGTTGAAATTTCTACTTTCAACTGTATAATGAGTGTGACATGAAACAAGAATTAACAAATCTAATTTATGTTTGTGTACCAATAAACACGGAGAAAATGTACTGGATTGTGGTCGTGTTATAATAATTTGTTTTTTCTATATAACATTTCACTTGCCTTGTTTGTTTGTTTGTTTGTGTCGTATAAATAGGTAGTCAAGCAGGGTCATGATAGAACTCTAGGTATTGCCTTCGAATCGATCGACTTAAACAAGGCTTTCCTCCTTTTTGATAAGGGGGAGGGTTATTTAAGTCCTTAATTGATTAACGATTAATAATAACTTCAAAAACACATGAAATGTCATGGGATTCCTTTTATAACTTTATGCACATAAAATATATATTTTCAATCTTATTTGTTAATGTTATTTTTTTTATTTCAAAAAGGAACAGGAACACATTATGTACTCATTACTATAATTTATCATGTGCTAAAACCTTAAACTTACAAAATCGAGCAATACTTCCGTTTTGTTGGTCCTTTAACTCGGTCAGTTTAGAGCGCGACGCGCAAAAGTATGACCACATTTAATGTATTCACATACTTCTATGCACGGGAGTTTGTACTTTAAACAGACACATTTGATGTGAAGTTTTCTGATTTTACCTAATAAAAACTGCGTGTAAAAACTCGTTTCGCAGCATTAAGTCCGTGCATAGAAGTATAAGAATATATAAAAAGTGGTCATACTTTTGCGCGTCGCGCTGTAAAGCTGACGCTTCGCATTTAAAACGAAATCACGTATCAAAACGAAATCACGAATCACAATTTTCACGAGCTAACACAATTATGGAGTTATCTTCACAACTGTTCCTCCTTTGAAAAATCCCTGGCATTCGCCAGCGTCATCCATGTTCTTTTCGTTTTCCTCCGTCAAAACATAAAGAGTTTCTTCGAGAAGTTCAGGTGATAGTCCTACTGTTTTAATACAGGAGGAGTGCCAAATATCCTCTTTTTACATATTTAGTTTGAAAAAATATTTTTTAGCTCCAAAAACAATGCCAGTAAATTTAGTCAAAGCATAACAAGCAGAGGAGAGATTTGTATGAGCATGCGCTAGACCCCTGAACTTTTGAAAGCATAATTGCTGCAGGAGCGTTTACTGTGACTTGCTCAGTTTGATTGGTCAAACAGTGTTTTTTAATTTATGCTATGTCTGAAAATGTTTTCCGCCTCTTTCATAATTACGTAGCCATTGTAAATCAAGGTTCAAAAGGCATTGTTACTGCGGTCAATCAAAATTTCACAATGTCAGCTAATTATGAAAGGCGCTGTAAGGCAATAACAAAGTTGTTATTTTGCACCATTTTTGACACTAAAATCAATAGTATGGCATCAAAGTACATTCAACTGACTGATGTTTTCTGAAATAACTCTTTTGGAAGGTAGCCTAAAGGTTTTTAAGAGGATCATCAAATCATCATGAAATTGGAAAGTTTTGCTATGCGCAGCAACTGGAATTCCGACTTGGAGCTCAGTATGATTCGTGGTCACTGAACGGAACTGTGAAAAGTGGATATGTGTTTCTTTAAAGCCATACAACTGTCCAGCGTTTGCGTTGGAGGCCATTTTGTGTAGTGTGTAAACAAGACGAAGGTATTCGTCCCAACCGATCGAGTTGTGGTTTAGGATATAAGAATGGCTCCTCCAAATCAACCGAGAAATAATAGTGACCAACACATGAGGTAATTTAATCAAAATCAGGCCAGAGCCAAACCAATTTGTATTTTGACATGAGGTAAGTGGTGGGATCGTTTTTAATAATGGAATGCTTTATTTTCATTGGCGAAAAGAGTCTTGATTGATAAGTTAATCGCTCTTGAGCGAAAGATTTCTTTAAAAGTTCCTTTTATAGCTATAGCTTTGAAATTAAAGCTATATATTACTAAAATAATGTTTATTCACAAGTTTAAAAATTGGGGAAATCGGTTAACTTATTTGTTAAACTTATGTATATTAAGGTATCATGGGACTAAATCGAGGTGTCTTTTTGAAAGCCGCGTAGTGCGTACAACTTTAAATGTATTCCCAATAAAGTATATATATTCTTAAAGCTTAATAAACGAAGCTTTCGTTGTCATTATTGGTTTCAATAAATAATATTTAGTTTTAATGATATTGCTATTTTAACAAAATCCGACTAGTCAAAATCAATAAGTTTATTTTTCCTCAATATTCAACCAATCCGAACAAAACCTAATCAGGCCTATTAAAAAACTCATGAAGTTCAAAATGGTGTCTGCTTTTTTTTATTATGCGCTTCGTTAATTTTTTATTTATTTTTGTATCTATAGGTACTAGAATCTTAGGTTATTTTGCAGTTTATCCTTGATTACTTTTGAATGAATCAAAAAACGCAGGCACCGTTTTGAACTTCATGACTTTTTTTAACGGTCTGTTTCGGTTTTTTGCCGATTGTTTAAATATTGCGGGACAATAAACCCTTCAAAGTTCGTAAATATTCTAAAATCTCAACGAGAGATAAATTAAGCCGGTTTTGTTTCCCGTGTACTTTGCTTCTGTTTACTAATCCGGATTAAGGTTACAGTCCACCTTCGCGGGGTTTCTCAGTAAAACAATCATTAGCTCGTCAGATTAAATATTATTTCAAAGATTTACACATTATCTTAAAGCTAAATAACCATAGAATACGCCTGTGTAATTTTTTTTACCGAAATGTTCATGTATAAAGAGTTGTGATGCATTAAACTCAAAACGACCGTCTTTGTTTGAGCGAATTGATCTAAAAAAGTTCTCATTGTATTGTCAACTTTTATGCATAATGTCAATCAGCACATACGTGCCTCCCAAAACGTGTGAGGCTTTGTTAATATTTCACTTAGTTTAGATATAAATTAGAGTTGAAGCCGGAGATTCAATTAGTTTTGTGAAATTCGAAACTTTTGGTCATAAATCTGAAACTAAGCTGTTATTCGACAAACGCTCACACGGTTTGAATTTTGTTGAGTTGATAATGCTACATGGCATTTTTCAGGCTATTTGGTTGAACACGTTTCTAGATCAATTCGCTCAAAGTTGTGTTATACGCATTAAACTCGAACAAAGTTATAAGGCTTTGAAGTTGTGTAAAAATTGAGTCTCTATCTGTCATCGGGATCACGAAAGGTCACCGAACCAACCAACTCCAAGGGTTTTTCCTCTCTCTCTTTGACATGTAAGTGGGTTTTAAAGTAAAAATTTCAACATATATCCGAACTGTAAACAGTCTTGCA
This sequence comes from Metridium senile, assembly GCA_949775045.1. Lineage (NCBI taxonomy): Eukaryota > Metazoa > Cnidaria > Anthozoa > Actiniaria > Metridiidae > Metridium > Metridium senile. The sequence goes on from OX459095.1 coordinate 30,326,973, forward strand.
CGTTGTGTATGCTAATTATAATAATTTGCCGAAAAAAGCTCCACAGGAATGAATCACGCAACACTGCATTTTGGACGGATTATGACACTTTCTTCGTTATATTTATTTGACCATAAAATACGTTTCGTTAAATATCTCGCTAAGGAAAATACATTTTCAGAAGATTTTGATTTTATTCGAAGGTTTATTCATCGACTAAAAAGTTCATGAAATAAAAAAAAATTGGGCAGATTATAGGTCTGAAACTAGACTGTAACCTTAACAGCGACGCCCAAGACAAAGCAGTGATATTCGATAATAGTCAATTGCTTCTTTCGTTCGACTTCGAAAAAAAGCAAAGTCAATTTTTTTTTTAACAATAGACAAGACATTGAATAATCACTTCATGCTTTTTTCTAAAAATGTTCATTTTCTTCAAGCATTTTGTCCCAAAAGTAAAGGTTTTATAGTCCATTTTTAAATCGGTCTTGTACTCCCGCTCTATACATTTTCTTCAAACTTGAAACACTGCAAGATGACTATCTATTTATTAGGAATCTGAAGTTTCATAAAAATCGATAGACAACTTTCCGAGCTAGAGCGCAATATTTGGAAATATCATTGTTAGAAAATTGGCTTGTAACGGCAAACGTGACTATAAAATAAAATTTCGAATTAACTGTTAGAAGCCTAAATGTTTGAAGTAACACATATGTAAAATTTACATTCATTTGTGAGGTTTTGACACGGTACGAGCGAGTTAAAAAATGTATCAAATACGCTTCCAATTATGTTGGAGACACCTTAAACTAAAAGTTTATTTTTCCCGAACGAAAGATTTGATAAATATACAAAGTTTGACTGAGTTAATACTCCTCAATATTTAAGCTAAAGTAACCAAGCTCAACCAGTAAACTAAAACATTTATTGAACACCAAAACGGTGTCTATTTTTTTCGATCTTTTTCGTTATTCGCGAGATATTAATTGTTTTGTACAACAATCCCGTAAAATTACGTAAAATTACGTGTCTTAAACTTTAAAAATCGATAAAAAAAATTAAAGAAGCTATAAAACAAATAATGGAGACACAGTTTTATAGTTCAACATTTGCATAATGCAATAAACAAAGAGTAGATCTGTCAGGCGACGTAAAAATGAGCTCGAGCTCACTTGTTTTGCAACACCAAATTTTAAAATATGACTCTGTTAACAAAAATAAAACAATAAAAAAACACTATAGTTTATGTTATCCTCAGTTTGAGATATACTTTCAGAAAATGTATAGTTTATTACCATTTGGAGCCGTAAATACTAGCGATTTATATTATCGGAGTAGATGACCCATTTGTGTTCTCTATGATACCTTAAAAAGTTAGCCTGCGCAGGCTATAAAAAGGGTGCATTATGAATATTAGATTTTATGTAGATGAGGCATGATCGTCCAGGGTGGTGTAGTCTTGAGAAAAACTGATGGTGTTGATGTCTGACGTTTTGACAACCTGAGCGGAAGTCATCTTCAGAGTAAAGAAACGAAAAGACAGCGGTGGTATTTTAATATATGTCTGGTTCAGTGGGTAGGTGGGTAGGTGTTAGTCATTGTATTGGCGGAATGCTTGAAGATGTTAATGAGTCTATTCTCGGTTTTCATGTAACGTCATCAAAACGCTAAAATCTAAACTATAAATCGCAGAAGCCTGGTCCTCTAGTATTTTGTAGATGTTTTTGAAAGATATTACTGCTGAAAGTTTGGTTGGTTGTTGTTTCGTCCTCGAGATACTGGAAGCGAAATTCCCGTTACGTCAATTTTTTGGGCTGGAACGCAAACGAAATTGTTTGTTGATTAAAAATCTTTACCTCTGAAGCGTTTTAGTCCGAGTTAAATTGTAATTTCGACGCCTGGACCTTTGTCCGCCATGTTGGTGTATATGACGCGGCTCCATACATTCTTACCAAAAAAAAAAAAGCATATAAAAGTGTTCATATCTTCGCAGCAAAAACTCGGTTTGACTTGAAATTTTGCAGAATAAAATAGTTTTACTCACTTTTTCACATGAAAGTACTATTATTATATTTAGGCCTCTGAAACGGACTGAAATATTTTTGATGACGTCAATGCAAACCGACAATTGTAAGAAGCCGGAAGTGTTACGCAACGGTTAAGTGGTTTTTGTTGCAAGCCGGTACGTTGTACCAGCTTTCAAGTATTCGGCGTTGGTGATAGTTTAATAGTGCAATGTGTGTAATGGAGGCGGTAGAATCCCAGTTGATGCTGTGCCCAGTATGTTTGGAAATGTGTATTTCTTAAGACTACACCACTTCTGACGATCATGCCTCATCACAGGCAGCCCAAGCTCATTAATACAGTGTTTATATGCACTTTACGGTCATAATTCGAATTCTCTAAATTTGAGTTTTTATGAATAAAAATGACTCACTTTGATAACTTGTTGTGTCAAGGACGTGGCTTTATTTTTCTGGGATTTATACTTGAATCACTACTTGAGTCCGGTGGCCGTGGGACTGTTCGGCCTTGGAATTATTTATGGGTAGGGGGGAAAAATTAAGTCTTGTGAAACTGCTTCAAACTGCAAGTAATAAAAGACACAACAAGTTATCAAAGTGACTCATTTTTATTCATAAAAACTCAAATTAATTTAGAAAATTCGAATTATGACCGTTAAAGTGCATATAAACACTGTATTAATGAGCTTGGGCTGCCTGTGGCCTCATCTACATCGATTACACATGGGATCAGACCGTTCACTCTTAATATATCTTATCATTATGTTATTGTAAGTTACAACCATAGCAAATTGAAAGGGCCAGGTCCGAATTATCATTATTGTTGAAGAATATTAAAGTTATTCTTCAGCTAGTAGCATTGTATATAATTAAAGGAATTGATTGAGGCCATATTATTGTTGTTATTGAAACGTCAGTAAAGTTCAGTCAACATTTTTTACGGTGTTATAAATTTCATTATATTACCTATCGTTTACTAAACAAAGCTATGCAGCAGATTAGTAATTTGTGCCAGGTGTTCTCCTATGAAAGTAAGATTTTTCCTCTCAGTGCTACAACTTTTTTGAATTCTTTCAAAAATTTTTCAGTGGATTTTATAAACAATGCTACACTAAGGTAAAAATTTTAAGTTCTTATCTCCATATGATTTCCAACTCATATCTCATTGTCACACTTGATATTTAATGTTACATATATTATATTAAACCATCTTTTTCTATTTCTCTTATTTTAGATGTTTAAAGCAAGATGTAATTGCATTGATTGCTGCAATTGTGATATTTGTTGTAATTGTCGTAATTGGCCTTGCATCTACCCTTGATGTGTTCAATGCTCCTGTACTTCCATCATTTGCCAATCCTATCAAGGTACTCATTATTCAATACCGTAAAAACCCGCATATAAGAACCTAGGTCAGCCTTCATAGGTTCTTATACACCTATTTCAAAAATCGTTGTCGCAGCCTAAGTTACAGTCCACACTCTGAAGCCTGCAAAGGTTGTCGGTATTATGAACATAATTTGTGATTTATAGCACGTTTTTTAAAGAAATATCAGTGTTTCATCATGTACCACTGTAACAGTGCTATAACACAAATACGTCCATCCAAAATATGCTATGAATATAAAAAATTAAAGAAGAAATACCGACATCCTTTGCAAGGTTCAGAGTGTGGACTGTAGCTTTGGCTGCGACAACGATTTTTGAAATAGGTGTATGCTTAGGCTACTTGGTTCTTAATTAGGTTCTTAATTTTCGTTCAAAACAATAATGTATATTCATTGGTGTGGCACCCACTGTATTGAATCATTTATGCATTTTTCAGTGTTACTTACACAATTAAAGAACATAATCCCTCCCTGATACATGTATATGTGCCTCAAAATAATATCAACAGTTACCTAAGTTATGTACATAGAATTAACTATAACACAACATCATAACCATAAAAAAGAACCTGTTTAGATTTTAGCCTAGAGTGGTTCTTATGTGAAGGGTGCTTAATTGGGAAATTTTAGCCTAACAGGTTCTTAAATGGTGCGTTCTTATACGCGGATTTTTACTGTATGTCATTGTTTGAATTACAAAATTACCATTTCCAAAAGCGTCACAATTTGTTTTGGCTAGATGCCGAATCTTGCTTTTTTTTGTAAATAAGAAATACCAATTGAAAATGAATTAACAGTGATTTACCCTCTGGTCAAAATTACTATACCAATATTGAAAATGAGAAGGGTGATGAGAGAGGGGAGGAAGTTCCCTTCTTCTTTTCCCTTCCACCTCATTCTTCAGTGCCTTTTCTCTAGGTTCCATTTCTTGCTCATCCAAAGACCTACGCCATGCAATGTTATTTCATCTTGATCACCTACAATTACTGTCATAACTTTAGACCCAACATCCCTGTGTCGAAGTAGTTATATATGTTTTGTTTGTTTGCATTTTTAGGGCTTTGAACCGAGAGGAACAGACCTTAGTAATCGTATAAATACAGTTACAAGTTTGCATGACCCCAACAACAAGCATTTAACAAGAGTCATTCCAAGTTCAAACCAGAATACACCTGCTAAAACAAGAAAACGCCGGTCGAATGGCTGTGAAGCAATTTATTATTCCAGACTAGTATTTGGGTCTAAAACATTAGGCAATCTTCTGACTACCGATAACTTAAAGTCCATGTGCTATTTGGAGAAACAAATTATGAAATCTAGTCCGTCGAGGTATCATTCATATTATTAAAATTGATGATAATGATGTAAAGCAAGCAGTGGATGTTCTTCAAATATGTTCGCCTTATTTTACCAATGGATCGTTGAAAGAGTCCTGTTCCTGCTCCAATCTAACAAACAAGTACTCTGATTGCGACAATGTTCCATGTATTTGCAGTTGGAAAAGTGGTGTTTACACCATTTTGAATCATTTGACGGATAAGGAGTTTCTGAAAACTCCAAACCAGACGAACATGAAATATTCAGCTATCCTATCTTCTATTCGGTGGAAAAGCCATGATCATGATCTTTACAAGTATATTTATAAGACACACTTACAAGACTCTTTCCCAGAGTACAAAGGGATCAAAGTGGTTGGTTTCGACTTTGCTAACTTTAGATTTGATCTTTTTAATATTCTTCTAGTTGAAAATGCAAAGTATCCCGCCATTGCTATGGTAGTTGTGCTTATCATCATGTGTTTGTTTCTTAAGTCTTTTATTCTGGCATTCGCTGCTATCTTAACTATCATCTTTGCACTTGTATTGGCATGTTTTCTGTACATGGTTGTTTTTGGTATCAAATTCTTTCCGTTCTTGAACGTGGTGACTCTGGTGTTTATTGTTGGAATTGGTGCCGATGATGCCTTTGTCTATTATGATATCTTCAGGCAAACAAAAAGTGCCAATCCAAATGCAAGTATTGTGACTTTGACTTTGAAAACTCTTCGGTATGCAGCACTTTCCATGTTTGTAACAAGTTTCACTACATCAGCAGCGTTTTTTGCTAATCTGACATCTCACATTACCTCCATCAAGCTATTTGGTATATTTGCCGGGTTATCCATCTTGACAAACTACTTGTTAATGATTACGTGGTTTCCTGTAGTTGTGATGCTGCATGAGCGATGGGTGAGGAAGCGAACTGTAGACCAGACCTTGCAGGCTGACAATGTTGACAGCGGACAGGGAGATATAAAAGGAAGTCCTCCCGCATATGAAGAAATGGATAACCGCGAGGGAAGCCTATCCACAAGAGAAGAAAATACAAGATCAAGCCTTGCTTGTCAAATCTGTTGGGCTATCGACTTTCCATGCCATTTTATAACCCGAGGAACTACATTCATCTCCAACACCTGTACAAAACTATTTGACACATGGCTGCCAAATGCAATTCTTAAGAAGAGACTCTACTGCTTGTGGATTTTCCTCTTCGTTGGTTTGACTGTTGGCTTTGCATGCATAACTTTCGTTTCTCCAGGACTTCGTTTGCCAACCAACAAAGACTTCCAAGTGTTTTCTTCTAGCAGCACCATTGAGCAATACAACCTTCATTTAAAGGATAAGTTCCGTTACGCTAGTGAGAACCGGGGTGGTTTAATAGTCGAGTTAGTATGGGGAGTGAAAGCACAAGATAATGGTAATCATTTGGATCCCGACAACAAAGGCTCATTTGTATATGACGATTCGTTTAACTCAACACTTACAGCAGAGGCGCAAAAATGGTTATCATCCACTTGCAAAAGTCTTCTTGATCAGTCATTCTATTCTGATAGTAATGAATATACCGCTGGTTCCATCTGTGGCATCGAAAAACTGAAAAACGTTTGTCTTCAAACTAAACATCCTTGTTGTAAAAACGTAACCTTAATTCCTTTCCCCAAGGCCGTACTCGATGGCTGTTCATTAGTTAATTATTGGCGCACGCCTACATTATACTATGACAAAAAAACTGGTGATATTAAAGCGATGTCAATGTACTTTTATTCCAATGTTAAGTGGACAGTTGAATACGATAAGATGGACAAGTTTTGGAATCAGATTGTTACTTGGGCTGACAAGCAATTCTCCTCTGCTCCAGCTTCACTTCAAAATGGCTGGGTTATTTGTAAGTCTTTAAATATGTACAGCCTACAATATAGTCTTCAGAAAGACACTATATCTTCCATGGGAGTATCTATAGGCATTGCGTTTGGTGCAATGCTGCTGACTACCTTAAATATCTTTATCAGTTTGTATGCAATCATCACCATCATCGGTATCCTGGCTATGACTGTCGGAAGTCTTGTTCTCTTAGGATGGCAGTTGAGTGTTGTGGAGTCTATCGTGTTGTCTGTGTCAGTTGGCCTGTCTATTGACTTTACCATGCATTATGGAGTAGCATATCGACTGTCACCGCATACAGATAATAGAAAAGACAGAGTACATTATTCGTTTGTCCATATTGGATCTGCTAATCTGATGGGTGCATTTACTACCTTTATAACAGGTCAGTGGAATGCCTTAGATATTTATCTATTTATTTATTTATTTATTTATTTATTTACAAGATTCGCCACTAGGCAGGGATAAACCCACAGAGAAATCTCCAGTAACGGGTTCCCAAATTCCAGTGTACGTATGAGAGTGAGGCATGATATAATATGCTGGTTGCTTTTGATCAATATGTTTTATTCTTTTCCACGATTTGATTTGATTTGTTTATTATTTATTTGGTTTTATTTTGTTGTTGTTTGCAAGTCTATTTTTACACTCAATATTACGAATAATAATAATGATATAAAGGTCATGATAAAGCATCTAACAAAAGGGAGCATGCAGACAGATAGCAGGATACAATAAGTATATATAGAGAATATAGTTAAACGTTTCAGTTACAAGATCAGGCAGATTATGAGAGTAGGTTTGAGGCCATGTTCTACGGTATTTATTCAGATCTTGAGCTTTCGTCGGACGCCGACATCATCAGAAGATAGAGCGAAAAATTGTACGAAATTTACATAGTTCAGTATGCGAGTGTAGAATATACATAATATTACTTTTCATAATACTTTTCAAAAATGCTACTGAAGGACAACTTTAATATTCATCAGGCAGATTATTCCAAAGTACAGGTGTAGCAAGTGCAAAGCTTCTGTTACCAAATGTAGAAGTTGATTTATTATACTTATATAGCCCAGTCGGCAGACATTTGGTCCACTATATTCCGATCGATATTTTCGTTTAAATAATGGATTGCAGGCAGATGGACTAAACACTACCAAAAAAATAGAAAACCATAAGGTGCATATCCAAGGTTACTTTCGCGACATGCCCTCTTTGAAAATTGTTTTTTCGCGTCACTTTAAAGTAAAGGCTAATAAACTATACATTATTTTAAAGCTTGTAGAACAAAGATTATAATGATACATATGTTTTTTGGAAGTATTATATTTTTGACAAGCACAAAACGGCCACCTTTGGTTTTTTTATATTTTCGAATATAAGTCAAAACTCTGTATTCTTATTGATAAGATTTTTACGTCAAAAATGCAGCACATATCAAACTCCAAAACCGTGCCTTTTAATATCATTCGAAATATATATATATATCCATTGAAAAAACTCAAGCGACGTCATGATAGCCAACGCGATACTGACTCAAAAACTAAGGCCTAAATTAAATCGATAAAGCCACTTCATATACTGAGTCATGTCAGAGAGGGGCACTAAGTACTGGATCCGGAGACTAAGTTTATAGACATGCCGGCAAGAGATAACAATATCTAAATTGTCTTTGTGTTTGTAGGATTGCTAATGATGCCAGCCATAGTTCTAGTGTATATTCAACTTGGACAGTTCTTGATGCTAGTAATGCTGTTTAGCTGGCTGTTTGCTACCTTCGCCTTCCTTTCTTTGAGTGCATTTATTGGTCCTGTAGGAAACTTTGGGCAGCTAAGTATCACAAGGTGAGTGTCACTGCCATGAACTTTGTCTTGAGCATCAATATTATCACGGTCTTCGTCATAACTAACATCGTAATAATCATCTTTATGATAAGTTAAAAAATTAATAGATTAGAAAAATACAACGACATGATTATCATTATCTGATGATTATTATCATGATTATTATTATCATCATGCCGAAAACCTCACCCGGTCATCATAATCATCATTGTCAACAACAACAGCATCATGATCAATTGATAATTATTAATGTCAATATTTTAAAAATTCGTCTTTGTTTTTATTATTACATTTACATTATACCTATTATTTATTGATATCATCAACAGCAACTTCGTCAGCGTCATTATAATTGTACGCAATCGAGTTATTTATTGTCATTTATCGTGCGTTAACGCTTTTTTTGTTGTTGCTTTTTTATATTAAGAATCTGGCAAATGTTTGGCCTTGGTAAAGTAAAACCAAAGGATGTTGCCATTGTATTATCAAAGAGAAATCAAAGTAATCCAGATGTTATAATTGGCAAAGACAACCCTGCAGTAGTAAAAGAAGACGGAAGTCTATACTTCACCGACTTTCCAGATGCCATAATCGGCAAAGACAACCCAGCAGTAGTAGAAGAAGACGGAAGTCTATACTTCACCGACTTTCCAGATGTCATAATCGGCAAAGACAACCCAGCAGTAGTAGAAGAAGACGGTAGTCTATACTCCACCGACTTTCCAGATGCCATAATCGGCAAAGACAACCCAGCAGTAGTCGAAGGGGACGGCGGAAGTCTATACTCCACCGACTTTTAGTTGCTGTTAATTATACACCGCATCAAAATATACTTACTTACTTACTAACATATCGTACTTACTTACTTGCTTAATTACGAACTTATCTTGCTTACTTACGTACGTACGTATACACATGCATACTTACTCACTTACTAACTTACCTACTTACATACGTACTCACTTATCTACCTACCTACTAACTTACTAACCTACTTACTTACTTACCAACTTACATACACCTACTTGCAAGAACGTTGTCATACAACATTTGAACATTTTTAGTGGATTAGAAATAAATTAAAAGTACAAAAGAAAGAGTTCTGCATGCTTCAATGATCTTCTTTTGTACTTTTAATTTATTTCTAATCCACTAACTACAAATGTTCAAATGTTATATGACAATGTTCTTGCAAGTAGGTGTACATACATACATACTAACTTTAATACATACATACATACGTACTCACTTGCTTACTTACTAGGCCTATTTCTGCATTGTAACCAATGTGTGGTTCAGGGTCTTTAGCTCTGACTTTATCAGTCGTGTGTGGTAGGGTGTTCTTAGGTCTCCCTCTCTTATTGTATTAAAGGTAATATCACAATCAAAGTATGATAACCAATTATGGTTCTTGATTGATTGACTCATCTCGTGGAAACTAAGAAGTAAAGCTGAATATGTATATATATGATGCATGTTCGTATACGCTATAATTTAATGTATCAAGAAAGTGTTTATAATTTATAACCAAGTTCTATATTTGTCAATATCATTTTCGTAAATACTTAAGTATTTTAGAGTTTAATCATGATCATGATCATCGACTTGATCGATTTTCCAGTACTCTGACGATCGAGTGGGGAAACCATTGTAGTTATTTTGTCCCACATACAAAATTACCGCAGTGTCTCATGGGAAGAATATTCAACTACTTTAATTTTGTGCTTTCTGATTGGCTGTCTTTAATTTGGATACTCGAATGTGATTTAATTTGCAAGAGTTTCTGTGGATATAGCATTGTAACTGATTGAATATTATGTAAATAGTTTTGTCAACTGGTCGTTAGTGAGAATATACTATAGAGCTCGACCTTACTGAGTCGTATGAAGAGGGCAAACCCAGATTATATACAGTTCATGTCATTACAGTGTGGATACTCGATATGTGAACACCTGACTTTTTTCATGATTTTAATTTCTGAACCTTTTACAGCTTCAATACCTCTAAAAATGAAACAGTGAGTTCAAATACACTAAGTGTTCATAATAAATCTTATTTCTAATCTATTCGCTCATGGGATGTGGGTTAAAAAAGGAACAAAGAAACTCAAAGTGTTCATGGTTCGAGTATCTTCACTGTAACGTTATCCACATAAAGTAGAGATTAACAGTACAACCATAGTAATGGCAAATAAATGACACGTGATTCTTTCTTCATATATTTTCAGCAGTTGAAATTTCTATTTTCAACTGTATAATGAGTGTGGCATGAAAAAAGGGATGTTTATATACCAATAAAAACGGAGAAAATGTACTGGATTATTGTCGTGTTATAATAATTTGGTTTTTCTATATAAAATTTCATTTGCCTTGTTTGTGTCGTATAAATACACCTTATTCCAAAATGGCTGACTGGCCCTTGATGTCTCGCTCTCATGAAATTATTCTTTTTTAAATTCACTCAAGCTCAAAGACAATTAAAATAATAATCGATCGACTAAACAATTATAGTTTAGTGACCGGTCATTATTAATGAAAGGGGGTGGGAGGGAGAAATCAGGGGGGGAGGTCAGGTGTATATTTTTAGAGAACAGGGGATGGGTCATTAAGATAATCATTTATGATAAGGGTAAAAGAAAATAAGCCATAACTAAACAAACAAGTTTACAGTCATCGCACTTCAACACTTTTTGAACGATGATTCGAATATTCAAAATGTATATCACACAAGCAAACTAAAATATGACATAGATTTCCTTTTCTGGATCATAAGTATTTTAACTATTCATTTTGAATAATTATCGAATGTTCATTTTGAATAATCGAATGTGCGTTTTATGCGTAAAGTGGGTTGACTGTAATGTAATGGTTGAGTTTATAAATGTCTGAGAAGGTTTTATAGGATATTTGCATTGAGATTCAAGATGAAAATATTAAGTACTTATTGACTGAGTGGGAGGGCCGTACAGGAAATATTTGGCTCGAATTTACTGTTAGATAGTATACCTGTCTAGGATTTCAACAGCAAGGAATCGACTTTCAGCCGACAGACCTACAATCATTGTCAAAAGTAGTTGGCACGATTTTAGTATTTTATCTCATAGTGACTACTTCATTTATCTTAAGTATAAAAAATTTCCCCCCCTTCCCCCCACATCAATGTTGGTGTGAAATGATAGCGCATTGACAGGTCAACCACACAAGCACCAAACAATGATTCTTTCCTCAACATTGCGAAGGGGGGTGGGGGGAGAAGTAGAATTTCAGCAGTGCTTCCCCCCACATCAATGTTGGTGTGAAATGATAGCGCATTGACAGGTCAACCACACAAGCACCAAACAATGATTCTTTCCTCAACATTGCGAAGGGGGGTGGGGGGAGAAGTAGAATTTCAGCAGTGCTAAAATTACTTTATCACATTCGTGCCAACACTTTTGTCAATGATTGTAGTTCTTGGCAAAGTAGAAACACATATTCTGAAATGGAAAAGCAAAAATGCGGCATATAAAATATATAAATCACAATTTTCACGAGCCAATACAATTTAATATGGAGTTAATTTCACCTGCAATTGTTCCTCCTTTGGAAAATTCCTGGCGTTCGCCAGCGTCGTCCATGTTCTTTTCGTTTTCCTCGGCCAAAACATAAAGAGTTTCTTCGAGAAGTTCAGGTGATATTCTTACTGTTTTCATGTCAAGAGTGGTTCAGGCCTAGGAGTGCATACACATTTTGTTTAAAAACAATTTAGTTCCAAAATCAATGCCAGTAAATAAATTATATTGCTACACAAAATAAAGTCAGAGCATAACATACGAGAGACGAAATTCGGGCGCTCGTTCGTGTATCCATGTTCGTGCCGAATTGAGTTTTCGCGCCAAAGTTTGGCTTGCCGCGCGCGCTTTTCCCTGACGTCATCATAAAAATGCATAATTTAATTTTTCCATTGTTCTTTAACTCCTCCTACATTCCCTATCGCTTTTGATTGGTTCATCACTTTTCCCGCTTCTTATTTATACCCAGTATCTCTCTTTAGTCTAACTTTTTACTCCGACGAAGGGCTCGAAAACTCGATCGCGAGACGTCAGTAAAGCCAACATTTTTTACGGTGTTACAAATTTCATTATATTACCTATCTATAAACATATTTAATATTTAACAATTAGTCGAAGGCGAAGTGATTATTGGTGAATATTTACCGAGCGGCGAGTCTTCGAGTTTTCACCGATCAGTCACTTCTCCTAAGGTGGATAATCGTTTTAGTATAAAACTGGCAGCCATTTTGTCCGAAAAGGTGATTACTGGCTGATAATCCGAGATAGCAAACCAATCAGAGTGCGCAATTTTGTATAATCACTTTGTATTTATACTAATATATAGTATCAATGCAAACAAGTGTGTGCCCACAGGGGTAACCAAAGCTTATTATGTACTTCATTGTATGTTTTGGTATTTCAATTTGTTCAGTTCAACTGCCTTGAGAATCAATTTCATACCCTTTCAAGTCTTTCTATAGTATTTCCAATCAGGCATATGAATCAAGGAACTTGCTCTTTCTGGATTTATTTTTGTCATTTATGTATTTTGTTTATTATGATGTGAGAGTTCAATTATTTTTGTTTATAAGTTATTTTTTAACGGAAGCATTATCCCCCTTTATAACCATTACATGCATTTTTATGATGACGTCAAGGGAGAGCGCGCGCGCGCGGCAGCCAAATTTCGGCGCGAAAACTCAATTCGGCGCGAACGCGCGCCCGAATTTCGTCTCTCGTATGGATGTTCCAGGTTATGCTTTGATTTTTTTTTTGTGTAGCAATTTATTGACTGGCATTGTTTTTGGAGCTAAATTTTTTTAAACAAAATGTGTAAAAAGAGGATATTTGGCACTCCTCCTGAACCACTCTTTAATATGAAAACAGTAGGAATGTCGCCTGAACTTCTCGAAGAAACTCTTTATGTTTTGGCCGAGGAAAACGAAAAGAACATGGACAACGCTGGCGAACGCCAGGGATTTTTCAAAGGAGGAACAATTGCAGGTGAAATTAACTCCATATTAAATTGTATTGGCTCGTGAAAATTGTGATTCGTGTATATTATATGCAGCATTTTTACTTTTCCATTTCAGAATATGTGTTTCTACTTTGCCAAGATCTAGGTCTGTCGGCAGAAAGTCGATTCCTTGCTATTGAAATCCTGGACAGGTATAAAAACTCTAACCCTAAATTTATGAAATTGAATTAAGCTGACAACGCTGTATAGCCGATGAAACAAATGTGTGAAATTAAAGTGTTTTTTTTTTCAAAGGTTTATGGCAAAGCATATCATCGATCTTCACGAATACATCCATACCAACTCTGATGAAAACCAAAAGGAAAACTGGAGTGAAGTCGAGAAACGTATTAAAAGTCAGCTGCCATTACGAATTGTCTCATGTGTACAGTTAGCAAGCAAGATTCAATCCCACTATAAGGTATTTTAAAAACAACAAAAACTTAATTTCATCAACAACAAAACAGTACAAAACCTTGAACAACGAGAAAGCACAGGTTGAAAGGAAACTGATGTTTAATAAATTTAGAAAAGAAATTAAGGTAGTACCTATTATCGCGCACATCCTATTATAAAAAAATATATCTTCAAAAAAACTGCTTCAAAATTAATTAAAACAATGATGGCTGCTTATTTTATTGCAATAAACCTTTTTGGTCCACTTTTTCCATAACCTTTTACGCAGAATAGAAGATATATATTATTTTTTTACGAAAAGCACGATAATAGCATGTGCGCGATAATAGGTACGACTACCTTATAAGCTTAGTATATTCGAGTTATTAGTTACTTAATAATAAAAAAATCAAACAAATGAAAAACAAACAAAAAGAACGATAAACAGGACAACCAACAAAAGCAAGCAAAAAAAGTTTGAAATTAAAAAAACATATTGAAGCTGAAAAATAACGTTTTTGTTTGTCTTCTTTTTTTATGCACTGTAGACAGTCACGTCCAATAAAGCAAGACGTTTTTTGAACACTGTTGATTGCTGCTTTTCAGTGAACAGTATTCTAAAATCAGAGCTGCGTGTTTTAAAAACGTTGAACTTTAACGTTCCGTTTAATACACCACTTACTTATCTGGAAACAATTCTGGAAATTCTTGGTATGTAATTGATAATAGAGTACAAACAGTAAAAGTGTGCAATACTTTGTAGTATTTACCACTAAATAGTGTTGATTAAACAATAGAGAACAATAGAATTTGCATAATTTAGTTGTATTTAGTGGTATTTATGTTGCACACTTTTAGTGTTTGTACTCTATCATGCTTCTTTTATAGGTGGACGTCCAATGATGTAGTTTGTTATGGTTTTGCCAACCAACCTTTGTTATTAGAACAAAGAAAATTAAAAACTTTTTTCTCAAAATGGAAATGGTTGGCAAATTAGCATCACAATACCAACACTTGTAAACATTGCCTATTCAGCAAACATTCATTTCATCAGGGGCAGATCCAGAGGGTGTGCAGGGGGTGTGCACCCATCCCCCCCCCTCCCCCGGGCTCAGACAATCATAAAGCTATTTATATATTACATCATTTCCTAATGGTGCACCCCCTGAAAAAAATTCTGGATCCGCCCCTGTTTTATTCATTTATCCATCCATTCATTTATCAGGTTATTATATCTCATCCATCCTTGCTTACACTCATGATTTATGATCTCATTTATTTATTATTTGACCCGTTAACTCACTCACTCGGCATTCTGCAAATAGTTTTGCTTCATTCCATACATACATGTACATGTCATTTTGCTCTGATTTGCTTCCTTCCCATTAACCCGTAAATAAAAATGTGGGTGGTTTATGGTTCAAAAATGGGAAAATACTACCTCAACTCAGAAAGTCTACATATATTTCATAGTTCTTTTGTTATTATGTCATTTACAGGCCATAATGATTCAAAAGCCCAGGTAAAGGTACTCCATGATATCTCTATCAAGATTCTAGACATTGTCTATCTCAAGTATCATGACATGTACATACAATTGTGCATGGCCGCTACAGGTGAAAAGTGCACCGGGGAAGATAGACATAAACTAGCTGTACTCGCTGGTGATCAGATGCTTTTGGCTGTTAGTGTTATTGGTTCTGCATCATATATAGTTGACAAGACTTCCAGTGATATGGTAGGTTATATTTTATTCTCAAGAAATAAGGTATAATTTTTTATGATGAGTAATTATCTGGAATTATTTTTAAACTGCATTTAACCCATGAATTGTTTTCAAAATAGTAAACTCTAGACTAATAAAAACCTATAAAAAGTAGTAGAGTAGACGTTCTTAATCCGTGAAACAAATACTAATTTTTAGTACTAAATAGTGATAATAAAACAATAGAAAACAAAGAATTTTTTTATGAAATAGTACTAATTAGTACTAATTATATGTCACGAATTTAGTGTGTCTACTCTACCTGATAAGTAAAGACAAGTTTTGAGCAGTAGGTTTGATTATGTGATATTTTTATTGATACTAAATAAAAATGGCCGAGTAAAACAAGTTATAATGGTCTATTATAATATTTTTCTTCTTTGTTTGTAAGTTCATTATAAATCATATAACACTTTATTATATGGATAATAGTGTTTAACGGAAACTAAAACACTCATATTTTCCATATTTTCACTAGTGAAGATATGAAAAAGTTATGTAGTACCAAATGTCCTGTATGTATGCGCGTCCTAAACCCTTTTTTGTCCATATAATAAAAAGAACATTACATGTTGGCTTAAGAAGATATGAATTTTATTTTCTCGTGTTAAAAACAACATATTGTTTTCACCATTCAAAAATAAAATTCATATTTTCGCGCAACCGTGTAATATCCTCTATATATTTAGAATAATAGATTATAACTTTTAATATTGTTCTCTGTAGGTTGTTGAGCAGCTGAGCCGCATTACACAAATCCCAAAGGAAGATTTATTGGATTTTGCTACCATTATATTAGAAGCAATTCTATAAAGTGCATGAACCAGAACAAAAAAAAAAACAATTAAAAAAAAAAAAATCAATTTTGAGAGTTTGCAAATTAAGCAAGCATAAAAAAATCATATTATGAGCATCAATAGTTGTGACATTGTTATCTGATGATTCAGATTGATACCTGATATCATGAAAGAATGAAACATCACAATGAAAATATTGAACATAACGATATTGAAACCGCTCATATTTTGTTTTGTCAATTTCAATTTAACAGATTGTATATATATATATATCAATGATTCATGTTTACTAACATTTGCATAACTATACATCCTGTCAGACTAGAGTCTTGAATTGGTAATTTAAGGAATATAAAATAGTGGACTTGTCTATATATTGTGCTATACACTTGTCTATATATTGCTTTTATAAAATATTTTTAAAATGTTCTGCTGGGTGTGTTCTATGATATTAACACAGTAGCAAGCCAATCAGAGCGAGTGTAGTATCTCAAATATTTTATAATGTTCAATAGGCCTTTTGCAACAACAGGTCACGTGACCCTCCCCCTTTTAAATCGAGCAGCTGTGTCAAAATGAACATCAGAAATGAAAATAGCACCTCAACATTAGTAAGAAGCCAAAGTTTTAGCTTATAATATTGAGCATAGGAGAAATGGCATTAAATATAAAATTAAATATTTTATAAGGATTTGTATCATTAGGAAATATGTATATTTTCTATACAAATCCTTATAAAAAATGCCATTTCCCTTGTGTTACATTTTATGAGCTGATATTTCGCCTTCTTGCTAATGTTGAGGTGCTCTTTTCATTTCTGATGATCATTTTGACACATCTGTTCGATTTAGAAGGGGTAGGGTCATGTGACCTGTTGTTGCAATTAAATGCTCTGACAGTCAAATTAGTGGGTAGAGTGTTTTGGTATACTATATTGACCAATTCCCAATCCTTACTCTGACAGGATGGTTGAGTGAAGGCATTAAACCTGTGAAACAAAATTAAATAGTCAAGGTGTAATAGTCAAATAGACACAAAGTAAAACAATGCCATTTAAGACTGCTAAGGTGTATTAGTCTAATATATATTTCACGGGTTAAATGACTTCACTCTGGTAATCAAATAATGATATGTTACCCACTATCAAACAACAAAGTCAGTCAATTATTTTGTCATAATATTATTGTTTTATTTTCATTCATTTGTTTCAATGATAAATTACTTCTAATTAATTATGTGATAATTATTAGACAAGAGGACGTACATACATTGAATCACAGATTTGAATAACATTAACAGGAATAACAATATTCAATAAATCATTTTATACATAAACTATTTAGAATCATCAATCTTCTTATGACCAAGTCTATTCTAATAGAAGTTTACACAGCATTATTTACAATGTACATCTTTCTTTTGGAAGGTTTATAAATAAATCTTAATTGGCAAAAAATTAAAGCAATTCAAGCCTACATGTATGTTACTGTTGTGTACTTCCTTTTGTGTCACCTGGACAAGGCTTTTTTAGTGGTGGCTGGCTTCCTGCATCAGTGTTCTAGGAAAGAAATTATTACTTAATATAAGTAAATGTAAAATTTAGCATGTCTTGCAGTCTTTCTTTGTTTCTTTGAAGGAAAAGAAAATGTTCATGCAAGCTATGTACAGTTATAAACCATGCAGGGATTGGCAAAACATGAGAGCAGTGTTAATTTTGAGTGTTCAGACAATCCTCAAGTGCTTTATAAAGTTCTGCATACAGCAAAGGAAGCAAGTATTCTATTTTTTTTATAAAACAAATTTGACATTTCATCAACATGCAAATGTGCATGCTCAGCGCCTCAGTGGTATAATAAAACATGTAAAGGATTCATCCTCTCCTATGATATCAGATATTTACAGTCAAAGGACATGAAGCGTGCGTGCCCGCCTAGACTGCATTATTCATCTCACTATTTGATTTTTGACTTTATTCTTCGTTTTTCAAACTTCTCAAAATTCATATAAATAATTATATCAAAAATAATTGATATTATTATTAATATAGATAATAAATCTAATACTTCCGTGAGATTTAAAGAGGTTTCATTTGTTTTTTGAATATTTTAACAGAATTCTGGAAAATGAAGAATGAAGTCAAGAATCAAATAATAAAATGAAGAATGCAGTCTAGGGGGGGGGGGGGGGGGGGGCACACTTCGTGTCCTTTGAGTGTAAGACTCAATTTCAATAGAAGGATTGACCTGCAGTCTCACCCAATATAATGCATAATGTATTGTACCTTATCTTTATGTGTATTATCCTTGTTTGATGGTTCTGTTGTTCCAGATTTGTTCCTAGATTCTTTGAGTTCTGTAAAACTATTAACTGTATGTCCCAATGGTAAGGAATCTTTTGTTTGACTATCATTGGTAATAGAATCATTATCTTGTGAAGACTCGTCATCATGTAGCATGCCCATACCAAGACGATAAGTTAGTGTTGCACTTTCCTCACTAGAATTTTAAGAGATTGGTTATTACAAAAACAACAATATAAGGTTAAAAACTAGTCGTGTCTATCAAAGTGAACTGCTGCAAGCTGTTTACATAATATTCCACAGGCAGCCCAATCTTGGCTATTCACTAAGCGAATATGTAAGCATTATGTTCAATAACTTGTAGAAATTGTACGTTTTTAGTATAAATATTACACACATGTGATTAGCGCTCGTGGAAATCAGGAAAGCCTACATCACATTTATTTAGTGTTTTACAGTACATGTACTGTAGTGTCCTGCAAATTATGAACTTAGACCACTCTAAACCTATGGGCTTTTCTAGGTCGGAGGAAAGTACCCAGCTTGAGAGGTTGTCTGGATTTCATTAATTTCTATTATCATATACAGGGCAAAATTATACTTGATGACCGATTGGCTAATGAAGGAGGGCTTTTTGACATAATTAAGTGCCGAATTCCTGGAAAATGAATTAGCAACTCATCTGCCTAGCTAATGCTTGATAGTAACTTAATCTGCAAGCAAAATACCAAAAAGTTTTGAGTGAACAGTTTTGAATTTTATGCTCAAGTGCAGCTGTCAATATCAACATGCATTTCTGGTGCACAAGCCTGAAAACCGTTGCACTATTTCTTTTTAAACATACTAGGTGATAAAGTTCTCTATTAACAAAGTCAAATGAACAATTATTTAATATCATATTAATTTTGTTTAAATTCTAAGTTGTAATATACTAATATAATGATTTATTTGTTAGCATTTGCTCAATCAAAATGCTCACCTTACTACAGATGTGGCTACATTGCTGTCCTCGCCGTCATGCTGTCCTGCTTGACTATCTTCATTGTTTTGTTCACTATCATTATTTATCATGTTAGAATCCTCATTTCCCTCAACAGCATGGCTATCAAAACTGTTTTCTAATTCCTCTCCGTCATTTGTCTCATCTCCATTAAAACTTGTCATGTTACTATCCTCATTGATGTCGAATGCACTGTTTGAATTTTCATCTTGTAAGAAGCTATCTTTTTCACTGTTTTCATCATTACCTAGTGTAAAAACAAAACAGTTAAACCTTTTGATAATAAAAAAAAGATCAAGAAGTAAACTTTTCAAATTGCATTGCATTAATTCAGAAGTGAGGCACAACGCAGACCAAAAATTGCTGCTTGTTTCATATACATAAATTAAAAAACATTTTTAAATAATTAAATAAATTTTTTTCTGATGAATAAAAAAGTTTCAGTTTAGAAATGTTTTCAAATTATTTTTTCAAAACTTGGCTGCTGCAAGATGTGTGTGGAGATTTGATTTTATAATTATCTTTACTGGTTGCAAATATAAAGGTTTTGAATTCATGATTAGATTTGGTTATAACAAAAACAAACAACAACAACAACAAATAAACAAACAAAATTACAGACACACAATTTACAAAATAATTAAACAAAAATATAAAAGTAAGCAAACAAGAAAACAAAATTACTAATTCAACAACAAGCCATCAAATTGCAGTTAGTGCAGAATATAATAATGTGTACCATTTTCCTCTCCATTATCATTATCTTCAGTTTCTTCATGCTTTCTCTTGGTAGGATTATGGTGATTTTGTGTGCCATTTTCTGCAGGGTTTGTTTTAGTTGATAGTGGGCAAGTGGGTATTGCTGGTGATGATGCATTGCTGTCGTCATTCATATCTCCAGTACTGGAAGTAACTGACTGGTTATCTATGAAATAATATCATAAACAGGTTCCCATTTAAATCTGTACTTTTCCATTTAAATCTGTACTTATGCAAATTTTGTTGATGTGTGCTAAACACATAGATCAACCAATCAGAGAAGTTCACTTCAGAAATAATATACCCTGATTGGTTGATCTGTGTGTTTGGCACACATCAACACAATTTGCATAAGTACAGATTTAAATGGGAAAGTACAGATTTAAATGGGAACCTGATCATAACAATTCATATCACAAAAAATATAACATTGAAACAAAACCACAAATTATTTTTCATGACTACATCACAACAAAACAATAACAGATACAAAAGATTACAACAAATGCAACAAAATAAAATGAAAAAAAATTAAATTTACAACAGTTTTAGTCTTCAACATTATCATTATATTACATTAAATCACAATTATATTTATATGAAAATGCCAGGCAAACCTCACTTTGACTTAATAATACAAAGGCGCCATCATATATTATGTATGACTATATCTGCATCTTGCATGAGAATGGTCTATAATCAATTTATCATATAAACAGGTTCCCATTTAAATCTGTACTTTCCCATTTAAATCTGTACTTATGCAAATTGTGTTGATGTGTGCTAAACACACAGATCAACCAATCAGAGTATATTATTTCTGAAGTGAACATCTCTGATTGGTTGATCTGTGTGTTTAGCACACATCAACACAATTTGCATAAGTACAGATTTAAATGGGAAAGTACAGATTTAAATGGGAACCTGTTTATAATAAAAGTGGTTTAGAGGGATTTTGGACACTAATATCATATTTGAAAATATCATTTTATCAGTTTTGCATAAAATCATTTTTGTTTATATAATAAACAGAATAATACATAGATGCTGGGAGGATATTACATGGGCGCGCAGAGATAGAGAAGATCTTTATATTATTTAAGAATTTATATCTCCAAGCGACCATGTAATGTTCTGGTTATTATATAGTTATCAATGAAAATAAAGAAAACCTTTTTTGACACAAGATGTTTCCTTAAAGCTGTGTTACCATAGTGATGATATGTGAAAATAACATGTTATTTTCACATGTGAAGATATCATCACTATATGGTTACATAGCTTTACGGAAACTTCTCGAGTCAAAAAAGGTTTTCTTTATTTTCATTGATAATTATATATTAATAAACAGAACATTACATGGTCACTTGGAGATACAAATTTTATCTTCTCGTGTTGAAAATCTCTACCTCGTTCGCTGCGCTCACTTGTGAAAGATCATTTCAACACTCGAAGATAAAATTTGTATCTCCGCGTGCCCACTTAATATCCTCTATATTTCTTCTATTGTTCAAATTCCATATCTCAGCGTGCCCATGAATTCTCTTTATAATCAAAGTATTGATAAGTTTTAATTATTTTTACCAGTTCCATTAGAAAGGTTTTGTTTCTTTGCATCACCCTTTTCCTCCTGGGAAGGAAACAAAGAAAATATAAATTCAGTCTTGCAGTGCCACATTTTCTTCACTTGTTATCTGGTATACAGTGTTCTTTTTACTCGACAGGCTCCCCTGCAGGAAAGCCTGAGTCTAGGTTTACCTTTTCTATCTATGGGTCTACGGTTGTGTCGAGATTACACATGACATAATGCCACAGGTTAACCACAACTTCTCTATGACTTAGCCTGAGTAAGCACACTAAGTGCGTCTAGTTCTTTTAAAATTATTCTTCTTTGACATCAAATAAAAAGTTTGAATTGGCAATTGAATAGGTTCAAGTGGCATTTCAAATAAATATCATGAGTGCATGCAGCTAAAAAAATAAAACAGTTTGCAAGTTGTGAAGCAAAATCTAAATTTTGAGATTGTGAATCCATTCAATGTTCTTTTATAGTGATAACCATAATATAGCAACAAGGTAAGTGCAAATTTCAATTGAAGTTTGAGTTTTTCCGAATCAGTTTGTAGGCAGAGCGTGTATGAAAACTTGAAAAATCATTAACTTATACATTTGTAAGTTCTGCCTCCAAAAGTGCAAATTTGCTAGTGGCGATGCAACAATTATCTCTGTAATAATATGACCATCAACATTCTCATGAACATGACGCAACCAATAGAGAGAATTAGAGTTAAGCATGTATAATTGTATGCATGTATGTGTATACTAATAGTTATTGTCAACAAACCTGCTTCTTATCAGAGTCTTGACTGATCACTGCAAGAAAAAGGAAAGTTAGAAAATAATGATTTTTTTTACTGCGCTGGTTATTATGGACAATGATATAATATAAATAATGATGTTTATAATAACAATACATGTAATATCTTAAATTAAAATAATATTTTGGTGGTAAATAGTTTTTAGCGCAGACACTCACATCAGGAATGCTTTGAATTTCTTCAAATGACATAAATTTAAGCTGACCAATCAGAGTCGAGAAAAGAAACAAAAGTATCGATGTATTATTTTAGTTTTTTACACTTGTAGTTATCAAATATGAATAAAAAACATATTATATCATCAAATTGATACTTTAGAAAATATAATTTATTATTCTTCAGACATTTATTGTACATTATTTGTATCAGCAGAGATACTGTGCATCTACTTGCCAATCTTTGAAGAACTAATGTTAGAGTAAACGATCTACCTTCGGTACCTTCAACGATCGATGGATGTAAGAAAATGGTCACCTATATTGTTTAGAAGGATGTCTTGGATTGGCTGCAGCCATAATTTATGTAAAAAAACTTTCAAGCATTTATGGTTTGAATGTCTGAGCTATGTCATTACATAAATAACAATATTAATAATAATGGTTAACAAAAATGACAATGACATTAAAAAAAATGAAATTATAGAATGATGTTGATGATGATAATAAAGATGTTGATGATGATGATATAATGATTGTCTGATTCCGGAAACATGCGTGTACACCGGAAGTGAAAATACACTTCAAATATTTATTTCAGAAATTTAAAAAGCTTTTGATTAAATTGTGAGAATAGAATAAAAAGTGTCGAATCAGTGGTCATTTTAATGTTACTAATGCACAAAGTTTAATAATAGAGCCAAAAGAGCAAGACGATTAAAACTCAAAAACGCTATTGAACGTACCTGGAACCCATTTAAAAACTTTCAGTGACCCAGCGCCTACGTCCACCCATCTTTTTTCCCTAGACAAAATAACGGCGAATTAATTAAAGAACTCAGTTATTAGCCACGAAAAGCCGGTCTGACAGTTTGATATTTGAATTTCATTCAAACGAAACTTCCTTTGTGACAATCGACTCATTGATTGCCGCCAAAAGTACTCGAGAAAATGTCTTAATTTGAATAGGAAATTGCAAAGCACGTCAAATTATAGGAGTTTAAGTGTGTTACCATTTTCTAACTCGCTCCACAGATAGCATAACCCTTTTAACATCATCTTTGGTCCGGCTTCGAGTTTCTAATCGCAAAACCCCACTTCTGTTCATCATGGCGGCGAAATGTATACAGAATGTCCCGGATGTTACAATCTGCCAAATAAGGACATAACGAAAGATTCGAATCAAATTTTTGCAAAATTGGACAAAAAGAAATAAAAGTACAAAAATAAGAAATATTCTAAAATTTTACTTGTTTGCTGGAAAATTGATACTTGCTCAGGGGCCTTAAGGCATGGGTCTCCGTGTATATGGTGTAAAATGTGAGGGGGGTGGTCTATTATCGTGTGCTTTTTACCAAACTTATTGGAATTGACACAGACAATAAGCAATTATTGGATGAGGTTGAGCATGATATCGTAAATTATCAAGACCGATCGCGAGGTCTGTGTTATCTGCCGAAGCCTCCTGGCTGAGGCAGATAACACAGACCTCGGTCTTGATAATTTACGATATCATGCGAAAACCGAATTCAATAATTGTTTTATTAGTACATTTTTTAAAGTAAAAGTACAATTATAATCTAGATCAGGTAAAAGAGACAATAACAAGCAAATTCACATCAACTCCCTGAGAACGGAGAGAGCCTGGGAACTTGACAGTGATAACTACAGATAATGCAATTATCACTGTCAAATTCACATGCTATTCAGATTTAGCCGTGTGCTCTCAGCCAATCAGATTCAATGTAGTTAGTAAAATGTATGATAATGTATATTGGTAATCTCAGCAACGTTAAGAAATGAGGTTTCCATGGTAACAAACACTTGACCTTTGAACCTATTTTCAGTGATTTTACCTTCGAAGCTTGTGGAGTATCGGAAAATCACCTCAGAACGAGAAACAAAGCATTTGGTATTGTAGAGCGTGCCTGCTAGTATGTCACTCAAATTAGATATCTTGACGAATATTATTGGTTCTTTTGTAAATCAAGGGTTTCATATTTCACATTTGCTGTCAACAAGGTTCTCTTTAAAATTGTCAATTTTTCTAATTAGGATGAAAATGCCCTACCGAACCTTGAATAGTTGGCAAAATAAAATTTTAGTTTTATAAAGCTTTTCCAATCCTCCAGGGGACGTTTTTCAATGTTCGTTAAATTGGAGTTCAAAGGTCAAATGTTGGTTACCATGGAAACTTCATGTCCTAATTTTGCTAAAATTACTGATATACACAATCTGTGCTAATTCCAATGAGTTCGGTAAAAAGCACACGTCAATAGACCACCACCTCACTTTTTACACCATATACACAGAGACCTGAGTCGACAACTTTTGATCTTTGTTTTTTTTTTAATATATTTCTAAAAGTAGTCTTTCCCTCCTTTTGCATGTCGTCTGTCTGCCTGTCAGACAGTCACATAACGAAGAAGAAGTGATCGATGGCTGCGGCTCAGCTAACAACTTCCTTTTATAAAAAGACAGGAAGAAAAAGCAGAGTTACGCCATCCGCTATATATAGTGCATCGAGATTTACCGCCTTCGGCTCTGGGAGCCGGATATCGAGAGAACTGACGAACGCGCGAAAAAAAACAATACCAGTACAGTTATATCCTCAATCATTACCGTTTAGGAATGTATATTTATAATTTTAAGAATAACAACCGCGTATTGATAGAACTATGACGTTCTCTGCCTGAAGGGCATACTGATGTTGTCAGCGCGAAAATCATTTGTAAACTGTATAAACGGATAAACAATATCATATGAGATTAAAGCCCTGATTGCAATCAATATTTGATTGTACATTGAGCTAAAAGATAGACTTTAAGGCAGCTAATTAATGATTACTGGATTACTATACGCCGTATAATTTCAGTAGTATACTCGAGGGTAAAAGTATCCGGGCAGGGGCGAATCCAGGATTTTTTTCAGGGGGTGCACCATTAGGAAATGACGTAATATAAAAATAACTTAAGAACAAAATGTTTTCAGAATGTTGGTGATGCTTTATGATTGTCTGAGCCCAGGGGGGTGCGCACCCCCTGCACCCCCCTTGAATCCGCCCCTGCCAGGTATGCTCGTCCTATTCCTATAAAGGGGCAAAAATCTGCGATTTGGTATATTATCTTTTAGGGTATTTAATTGGAAAATGAAAATTCCATCGCTTTCCGCGCTTTTTTCGTTTTGTGTTTTTGTGTGGTCCCATCCGGCTCTAAGGGGTTCAACTCCGTCCGTGCCACGCCCTTATAATAACAACTTTATTGGACAGGGTGACACCATTACCATACATGATAATTTTCAGGTGGCCCTCAGAATATATAATATATATATGTACATGATATGAATATCAGTAATATTAAACACTATAAATATATATATATGTATATATACAATAGAAAAATTGTGATATTAAATTGTTGCTGAAATGGTTCTATACTATATTTAAGTGTCTTAAGTAATTTGTTGATTGTAAATATCATCATATATTAAATTTGAATAACGTTTTTTTAAATGTTCCACAGTCGGGCTAGCTTTCTTTCATTTCCTTTTCCAGATCATTCCACAATGTAACCGCACGGTATTGTAAGGGACGTTTTTTTAGGTTGCCTTTAGCTGTTTGTCTTGTTCTACGTTTGCTGCTATTGGTGAATTTGTTGCTTACTGAAATATGGCGGTGCCAAGTTGTTCATGCACTTATACATGAGAGTGCTGGAAAGGAGCTTTGCTCGTTCATTTACTGTACAGGTAGCCAATCAAGCTTTTTGAATATTTCAACAGAGCTTACATCTTGGGCTCTGCGAACATCCAATATTGTGCGACCAGCTCGTTTTTGTACTTTGTGTACACGCTTAAGGTCCTCCTTAGCACAGGTGCTGTAGATTGTGAGTCCATAGTCGATGATAGGTTGAATCATGCTGTTATAGAATTATAGCATACGTGCAAAATGTGGTAGAAAGCATTTAATGCGTTTGAGAAGTGCTAATCTGCTGTTTATCTTTTTAATAATGTAATTAATGTGTGTTTTTTTTTCAAAGGACTTTCAGTATCTTTTAGGCCAAGGTGTTTTTGAAAATTCACCTTGAGCCTACCCGATACTTTAACTCCCCTCCCCTCCCCCTGGAACCATATATAGTTTCAACCATAGTGCATGGCCGCACGCTTAACTTATACCTAATGATTTTACAGTTCTTAAGATGCCATTATAGATTATATATATATAGATGGATCATATTGTCCCTAATTTAAAAAAAAAACAATATATAAAGACATAAAAATACTAAAACGTCAGACTACTTCCGGCTTATTCAGTGTTTTGAGACTGACGGAGAGCCTTGACTTTATATGATAAAAGATAGTACTTTATACGAAAACATTGCATGCGTTGATTGCATCTGATATGCGTCAAAGTAGAAGATTCTTGTTTTTTTTTTAAATAATCAAATAAGCACTATCATGGACATTAAGACATGACGTAACGCTCATATTCAAATTCCAAGGACAGTCACTCATCTTTGATTGTGCACATGACTCAAGTACTCCTTTAATCAATCATCACAAAGTGTTTTTTGTTTATAAAAAGCTTAGCGTTTGACGAGAGAACGTTAATAAGCCAATTTTTTCCTTGCTTTTGCATATGGCCTTTTAAGGTCTGTTTGGTGGAATAGGTTTAATATTTTATCAATACACGTAGAGCCAATTCCGGCGGAATTTTGGCGCGCTTTTTTAGATCGGCAAAGATCATAGAGTTTTGTCATACTACTAGAGTTTTCTCTCGTTACCGGACGTGCCTTTTTTTATAAAACATAATTTGAAAAATCACTTTGTGGTGGATCCATTTAGTTGACAATCTGAGTATAACTGAAAGCTTTAGTGCTTTCGTCATCTCCTCTCATGCAGACTTTATTTGCAAATTAGCTTTTGCATATGTATATTCAAAATACTGAAGAGCGCGATAATATTGTAAAACGATGTACAATATTTAGTTGATTTTCCTGTGGGATTATCCATGTTTTAAAACGGCTTATCTACGGATGTGCTTTAATAGAACGTATCTTTGTTTTTATGAAAGTGTGAGTTATACGCTTAGCGGAACGTATATACTACACACTGATTAACGTATGACAACTAGAGGTTTTTGTTATGGTCGCAACTTGTATAGTCAGCGAATTCTATGAATTAAACCATCCTCTCTTGATTATATAAACTGATTTGTTTGACATAAGCAGGATACTTTTATATCAATATAAAAGGGACTAAAATGGATTTAAAGTGTTTTGTTTATCCAAAAGTATGCTTACGGCTTTATAGCCATGCTAAAGGATGCCCTAGCTAAAGGGCGGCTTTCCACAGGCTATTTGTTCGAGGGGGACTGTGGGCGCGCTTCCGCACTTGGTCTAGCTAGACCAATATACTGAAATACAGACGATTTTTTCAGTTTGACGTAAAGGATTTTGATGAGCTCGCTTAAGGGAATAAATAGAATTCAAGGACTGAAAAGGCGGACATAGATGAACATAAACAAGACGACTTTTGTTTGTAGCCGATAATGAGTAGTGAACATTGGATGAAAAAGGGTCTAAATCTCTCTATGCGAAGGTAATTTTTCCAAGCCATGAACTATAAGATTTTAACGCAAATTTGATAATTAAACCCCTTTTAAGAGTTGAATATTAGAAATCTAATAATAGGGCCTGTTGTGTGTTTTGAATGATAACAAGCCTTTAGCAACCAATCACTGCTAAGTATTATTAGAGTCGGCTAGAAAACAGCCTTCATTAGCTGGCTTGCGGTTAAGAGAATTTCACTGAAAACTCACAGAAAATAACAAAACAATTCGGCGGTTCTTCCGTTCAATGTGTGGCCAATTATCTATGATATAGTTTACAGAAGAGAGTAAATTGGTGTTGGCACTTGTCAAATATCTAGCACGCCCTATAGAGCTTGAATCTTGATATCGCAGAACTTGGCGGCGCGCCAGTATATTACGACATTATCTACCTGCAAAACGAACAGGTTCATCTCCAATGGGATTCTCCTTGCACTAACCACGCGACGCGCTCGTTCATCTTCCAAACAAGCACCCGGTAAATCAGTCTGAAATTAATAGGTTTCACCTTCAAAGACTCTCTACATGCACACTTGCGTTTAACAATTGATCATACTTTAGACAATAATTGCGGTTAATTTATTGTTTCTTAAGCGATACCAACCTGGAGTCTAACAAGAAAGTGAGTTTGAGGAAGCGTAGCTTCAAGATCCAGCTTAGTGGAATCAATATGCCTATTCAACCACATCCTTTACAAGCGGCTAGTCTTATGGGACATAAAACCTTTGTGGAAGGAGTAGAATTCAGCGCCAATGGAAAATACATCATCTCCAGTTCTTCAGGTATGACAAAAATCTTTTTTTTTTAACAAGAATCTAGACATTTAGTAGTATTTTTGTATACTTTTTTAGTATTGGATTATAACTCAAAAAATATTGTCATTATGCAAAACTTGCAAAATGTTTAAAATAGAAATTGTAAAATGCACAGAAAGGGTGACAATCTCGTTGAAGAAAAATACGGTCATCTTTTTGTTGCATCCTTTAGTTCATTATACAGCTCTATGATGAGCGGAAATGAGTAATATCAGACACCGTGAACATCGTTCGTTTTTCGTTTTTTCTGCGTGATGAAAGCGTTCGGAAACATGATATCGCGATAACGAGGCTCTGTACAGGTGCTGTATCCAATATGGCCGACGGAGCTGGATTTGAAAGTGCACTCGGCATTATTGCAGTTTCTGTGTTTCTAGGAGCCTTAGGACTGGCAGCTTTTGTGTTCTTTAGCTTGAAAAGTAGTTCAAAAAAGTCTAGCGAGGAAGAAAAACCTAAAGAAGTTAAGGAAAGTGCGAATCAAAACGGACATAAAAAGCATTCAAAGTCTTCCAAGAAAAAGACCATCAATGTCGTTCAAAATCACAAAAGACAATTTGCTCTCCTTAAAGGACACACAGACCAAGTGTTTGATCTGGACTTCAGTCAAAATGGGAAATATCTGGCTTCTGTAGCTCAAGGTTATGTTTGTTCTTTTCTGTTGTTCTTCTCACTCTAGTTTCTACTTCGATTTGCAGCCAGACATTTTCTTGTTTATGTGACACGTGTCGTGTTATTCAGTCGTAGTTTGTTCATCACGGTGTTGATTTTCTTTACTTAAAATATCATTAATCAAGCAGGCAAGGAAATTACTACAAAAACTTGTGATTAACCCATCTAGTTTTGACTAACCTATAATAATCCTCTTTCTATTATCTAATGGCTATTGTGGGTTAGATATATATCCCATGTATTCATATTAATGCTGAATTTAATTTAATTGCGATCAAAGTCTAGATAGGTTTTGTATATATTGTTGATGAGATATTGATATTTTTTGCCTCTTGAATACATGTATATTTTCATTAATAGTTTTGAAGTACTGTATTTAATATTTGTGATGCTTGATACTGTATTTTTATTTGAAACATGTAACTTTTATTTTAGAAGTATAAGCTAATATTTTTTAACTTGTCGACCATGCTAAATTGCATGCACATGAAAAAACAAAGAAATTAAGTAATCAAAATGTTACAAACTGCATATGTTTATAATATGTGAAAGAGCAAACTTTATGTTAGGATTATGAACACTCACAATGTTTCTGATTTCAATATTTCCTATACTATAACTGATGTTACTATAGCATTATAATTATACAGTATCACACACAGATGCAGCCTATACTAGTTTACTCCTTATACAAATGTATAGTTACCATTCAAACTAATACAGAACTAATACAGTTAATACAGAACTACGAAATATTTTTGTTATCCTTACAAGTTTAATACAAGTTTATTTATTTTTGTAAATAATTTGTGAAATGACTGGTTATAGTATTGCTTTACTTGCATGATAATATATATATATATATTCTGGTAAATTCCTAATTGCTAAAAAACATGCACTTTACCAATTGAAATTGCATGCAGACATTTTATTATTATTCTATTAGCCAGATCTAGTCCAATTATAATTATTACCTATTTAAGTACGTTTAGTAAGCATAGCGTGCTGACAATGACAATCATGATATTAAATATTCTGGAATATATTCAATCAAAAGCTTGCATAATTGTATTTTTATTGTATTGAATATCGTTTTATTAATATTGAATAACACTCTAACAGATATATTATTCCTATTGGAGAGTTTATGCACAATATTTTATACAATCTCACAGTAAACACACTCTTTATTATTGTCATTGTATTGGATTTCAAACTATTAATATTGAATTTGTGGCTAAGAAAATTCATTATTCCTATTTGAGAAATTATAATTATAAGCTGAGTTTTTAACTCACAGTATGTGTATTATATAATTATATTATGATATTGTATTACGTTTCAAACTATTTATATTGAATAGTATATTTTGAATATTATATTAGTCGACCAGTTCTATATTGCTCAGTAAATTAGTCAAAGAGAAGAGAAAAAAAAACTGTAGTATTTCTATTGTTTGTTTAAATTCCTTGCCTTACCACAGGTCTATTTGCTATTCCTATTTGAGAATATTAATTATATAAGGTGCTAATATGCGATTAAGCGTCTTCACAACTGCAAACTAAGATAGTTAACAGGATGGATGAAATAGTTAGTATGTAATGCTTGCCATGGGATATCAGTAATTATAAAACTATTCATTTTGGCTCACATAGTGTTAATCAGATGTTTGGTTGTAGATTGATTCACTTGTTGTACATAGCATGTCAGCTAGAGGCAGGTGTAAAATTCAAAAAACATGGCTCAATATAATATATCTAAAGTGGATATTTTTTTCTGATAATGTATTTGAATATACAGTTTGAATCTTTGGTGTCAATTCTTTTCATTTCAAATCTTTTATGAAAAATTTAAATTAACTTTTTTAGTTTCTGATTTAAAAAAAAAAATAGCTAACTTTAAAGTAAGGAATTGTATTTTACTCTGAGGAAGGGTTAACATTAAAAACAGAATGTTTTATTTTTTCCACAGTGTTTTCCTATGTTATTCTATTTGTTTCTTTGTCTCTCTTGCCTTTCCTTTTCTTAAAATATTATTTTAATATTAGAAGTTTTGAGGGTTGTAAGAGTTGTTTTGTTTTATATTTAAAAGCTTTCAAAGATATTTAAGTTTGTATAATTTGAGAAGTCTTGGTTTGTCAAGTTCACACTCTTGCTTGCTGTGAGGGTTTGCCATCTTGTTCCATTTCCTCCTTCAGTTGAAACAAATAGTTTGTAAGTGAGTGTGAGTAAATCTATTTATGGTTGCATATAGACAACACTAGATAGCAACACGGTAGTATAGCTTAAGAATTGCTTGAGACAAAGTCAAGAGCAACCCCAGCTACCTGTCAATACTCTCCCAACTTTCCAAGTGCATAGGTTGTAAGTGAGTGTGAGTAAATCTATTTATGGTTGCGCATAGACAACACTAGAGAGCAACACAGCAGTACAATGTATAGCATAAGAATTGCTTGAGACAAAGTCAAGAGCAACCCCAGCTACCTGTCAGTATTCTCCCAACTTTCCAAGTGCATTCATAAGTAGATTTACACACTGATAATGCACTTGCTGTTCCTTTTATAACATAGAAGAGGGTGACGCATGATTTGGGCTAAAATAAGTGTGTGATTCGCGAAAATAACGAACAATTTAGTTGTTATATGTGAATACTATGTTGAATGTGCAGATTGAAAATCTTACAGAAACAGATTATTAGAATTATAACTAAATCTAATTATGATGCACATACAGCACCATTATTCTATGAAGTCAACATGGTTTACTAAATCTTGATAATATTCACAATTTACAATTAGGACTATTTATGTATTCTGTTGATAATAATTCAACATCAAAACCTGCTTGTGGCATGTTTCACAAGAATTCAGACTTTCACTCATACCAAACTAGACATTGCAATGATTTTAGAACTCAAAAGTGCCGTACAAATATTAGAAGTTTCGCTATTGTTAATCAAGGCCCAAAACTCTGGAACTCTTTGCCAAATGAACTGAAAACCAAACCTACTTTAACTAATTTCAAAATGAACATAAAAAAATACTTAATCAACCTGTCAAAACCTTAAAAAACCTCTATATAATTCAATTTACTAATACTATTACTATGTACTTAATAGTGATCTATACATACTGGTCATATTTATTTTTAATATGCTCCTGTATTTTTTTTTACATTGCTACTACGTGTTTGTTTTTCCCTGTCACCTCATGTTCCTAACCAAGTAACTTGAATATTTTCTAGCCAATTCATTGTAAGGCAGTTCAAAAGTATAAGCCTGTGGCTTCTTTTTGAATTGTCTTGCCATCGGGGATTTATATAAAAGCATGTGTGAATATGTATATAGATATAGATATTTTATCTGAATGGTTATTTTGTAAACAGTGTTTATCCTGTAAAAAAAAAAAAAATTGAATAATAAATAAATAAATAAATATATAAATAAATAAATATCGATTCGTGAAACGTGATGGCCACCCTCATTGAAAATAAGCTCACTATTAATCGATTGAATCACAATATTTGAAGTAGTACTGGTATGTATAGGGAACAGATTTTCTACTGCTTAATCAGTGTTTTTTGTTGATTTTACTGGTAATAGCTCGTAATTCTATTAAGAGTGCATCTTGTCATTTGTTAATTGACTCAAGATTATCAAGTGTTATTTCCATCTACACGTCTCACTCTTATCATATCTTAATGGACTATAAATCCAAGAATACATAAGAATACTCTAAATAATCTACTCGGCGCATTTTAGAACATCTTGTTAATCTAAGATTCCAATTGTGTTCCATAAACAATAAAGAGTTAGATAAAAAATGGCAATTTTAAGAATAGTTTGTTCTTTAGTTTTGCTTAGAACATGTTTTTGATATTTTTAAAATTTGTTTTAAATTCTATTCACATTCCTTTTTTTTTCACCAATATTTTCTTTTCTTTACAGATAGAACAGTGAGACTATGGAGCGTGAAAGACTTTAAAGAAAAAGAACACAAGTAAGAATAATTGTTAATATATTATTCATTCAAAATATTCCAAGAATTATTCCAAATGAGGAAAAATTATTATTATTAATAATGATTTACATAGAGTACAAACACTAAAAGTGTGCAACATAAATAAATACCACTAAATACTGCTAAATTATGCAAATTCTTTTGTTCTCTATTGTTTAATCAACACTATTTAGTGGTAAATAGTACAAAGTATTGCACACTTTTAGTGTTTGTACTCTAGCACTAATGCCTATTCCATTTAACCCATAGCCGCTTTACATCCAAAAAGAACTTAAAAAATAAATTAAAGGAAAAATAAAAGTCAATTACAGGCTTTCTCAAATAAATGAGTCTTGAGCTGATATTTGAAACTTTGAATATCTTTGTCAGTGTAGCTTCTCAGATTATCCGGTATATGCTATTGAATGGTTATTTTTGTTTTTAAACTTGCTGGCTACCTCTATTTTCCCGCTCATCAACCAAAAACAAAGCCATGGTTTTAGCATGTTTTTATGACAGTGTCCAATCACTTTTTCAATTATTGAATGCTATGAGTCATGGAGTTGAATAATACTTGATCATCCAATGATACAAAGAATTCACTGGTATATTTCAACCAATCAGAAACAAAGAAATGTTTTGAATGAATAATGATAATTACTATCATAGCCCATCTAATACATGCAATTCATATCAAAATTCAGGCCTGTTTATTGAGCTCATACCCAGGAAACCATAAATTTCCTTGATTAAGTGTTTGCTTTTAAGTAAATGTCCGATATTCAAATGCCAAATTAAGGAAGATAGGAAAAGCCTCAGGTACTTGGCATATACTGTTGCCCTGGAAACCAGAGAGTTTCTTGTTTGCAGAGAGTTTCTTGTGTAATTTGGTGTCAATTTTTTTTTCAAAAATTAAAATGTCATCATTATATATAAATGCCAAAGCAAGATAAACATAGCCTTTGGTATGGTTACTGCGGCTTTCCACTTTCTGCGAACTCAGACATTCCCACGACTTATTGTGAAACACGCTATTAGCTGCCGTCAATCAAAACTAATTAGTCGGTACCTTTTAAATCCTTGATTGACGGCAGCTAAAAACGTATTTCACAACAAGCTGTTGAAATGTCTGAGTTCGCAGCAAGTCGAAAACCGCAGTAGAGTATACGCATTGAACTATAAGCTGTGCAATCAACCTGTGAAGACTCTGCAATCAAAAATATATATATTCAATTTATTGAGAAAAAATATTTGTAAAATTTAATTTATAATAACATTGATTTATTTCTAGATATATAAGAGCCAATGTTGATTTTGATCATGCAACCAAGGTCAATTTCAGTCCTGATTCAAGGTATGTATTTCACAAAGAAAAATACATCTATATCCCTTATTCCATATATGGGTTTTATAGATACAATCAATTACAGTAACTTTATAATGCATGATCTTTCATGGTCAACCAACAATCCAACATTACAAAGATTGATGTTATGGTCATATATATTGCTAGCATGCTTGCATGTCATTTCATAGTCAATTATCGTTAACATCACATGAACAAGTACATCTGTAATTGTTACAGTGTGAATCGCATGTACAGCTTGCTTGCGCTTGCATGGCATCATTCATAATTTAGGCAAACTAAACTTTTCTATGTAAAAACTCTTCTGGTTTGGGATGTCTTGAGACAGGAGAAAAATGTCACCTTACATGAAGCATATTTAATTGATAATAATAAACTTATACAATCATATAAACGTGAAAATAATAATAAACAATAATAATAATAATAATATAAGTTCTTTGGACGCATTTAAAGCTCAATGCGTTTACATAATTAAAAAAGAAAAAGAAAAAGTAAAAATTATTTAGTAGTTTTAGATTGAGTGACAGTTAAAAGCTTGATGGAATAGGAATGTTTTCAGTTCAGTTTTAAATTGTTTCAGTGATTTGCAATTTTGAATGTTTTGAGGTAGGGAGTTCCAGAGTTTTGGTGCTGCATAGGAGAAGGTTCTTTGGCCATAGGTTATGGAGTTGATTTTCGGTTGTTGTAGAATCAGTCTGTTATTAGAGCGCAGAGTACGGGTAGGACGGTAGATTTTAATTAGTTCTGATAAGTAGTTGGGTGCTAATCCATTAAGTGACTTGTAGACAAGTAATAAAATCTTAAACTGTATCCGGAACTTTATAGGAAGCCAGTGCAGTTCTTTTAAAACAGGTGTAATGTGGTCGTGTTTTTTCATACCCATGATCAAACGTGCTGCAGTGTTTTGGACACGTTGGAGCTTTACTAGTTCGTAGTCAGGAGCGTCGTACAACAATCCATTTGCATAGTCAATGCGGGATATCACCATGGATTGTACAAGTCGTTTGAGGTTGTCACGAGATAAATACTTTCTTATGCGGCCAATGTATCTTATGGCTAATACTGCTTTTCGGCATACTTCGTTAACGTGGCTGGACAGATAGCTTGGGAGTTATTGTCTGTGTATCTGCATATCTTATACCTGCCTGTGAAAGAATCTGTATATATGTCCATGAATACAAAATACCAGTATGTAGCTAGTCTACTACTATTATAATAGCTATTATAATTGTTATTATTATTTGGAACAGGTTCCCATTTAAATCTGTACTTTCCCATTAAAATCTGTACTTATGCAAATTATGTTGATGTGTGCTAAACACACAGATCAACCAATCAGAGTATATTATTTCTGAAGTGTACTGGACTAAGGAAAATTGCTCTACACATTTAGGAAAATAAATAACCTATTTTGCATGAAGCTAATCCATCATAATGTACTTTTAAATCATGTAGCTTAGCATTTTACAAAATTATTGCTTCCATTTCTTTTAAGTTTCTCTTTATTTTCATTTGCTTTGTGCATACACTGGCTGTAGCTGCAGCATTCAGTCATTCTAGTGAGATTTGCATTAATCATAAAAACATTAAACACTTGAAGTTCTTTTTCATTTCATTTGACCATTACATTACATAAGCTTATTTTAGATCCAATCAAATTTTCATTATTTTAGTCAAAATTATTTTGCTGAAAGTAAATCATTGTCTTTTTTCATTTCATTTTCATTTTCCATTTTTCCATTTGGTTTAAATGACATCAGTTTATTTGCATGTACAGTCATGTCCAGCCAAAGTTTCATTCATTTAATCAACCAATTTATTTTGCTCATTTAATTTGGACCTGCTTTTTGCATGCTGTTCATGATCACCTGCAAAATCAACACCATTTCTCACATCACTGGGGCATTCGTAATCAATGGTGTAAACTAAAATGAGTACTTTATATGATAAACTCTTGTTGTATCAACAGTGAGGATATAAGACAACCTCAAAAACCTCTCAAATTCAGGTTTGTTGCTGTTGCACTTGTGGTGAAGCACAATTTAAACTTAAAACTAAACAAACACAGTTTTAACCCTAGGAATAAACACCTTGCACCAGTAATAAATCACATGATTATATAACTATGTTAAACATGAACAATTATTTATTTATTTTTAACTTCATTTCAAAAAATAAAATCTTCTTCTTTTTTTAAATCTTCTTGAAATCCTAAATATAAAGTTTACAAAGGTTGAAATATAATTTTGATATTTTGACAAACAGGGTAAAGCTAAACATGCTAACCTTTCCTGAATTTGCATGGCATCAAGAACAATTGGTTCAAGTTACAGCTGGAGTGGATAATTCAATGCATTCACTGTATTTTATCAACTCCAGTCTCGACTTGAATCTATTGTATCATGATCAGTGAAACAAATGAGTGAAAGTTATATTACAGTGTAAATCATTAAACCATGGACATCCAGAAATAGTTTAGAAATCGGAAACTCAGAAACAACTATATCACTGCAATAAGTTTGACTGATGTGTAGTATGATAAAACTTTTGTAGTTAAAGTTTTTTGTGAGTTGTTCAACGAACAATAAACAATTTCTAAAATATTTCTGGGTGTCCACGGTTTAGTGATTTGCACTGTAATAAAGCAGAGAAGGAAACATTGTTTTAAATCCATCTTGTTGTAAGATGTTATCAATAAGTTAATATACTTCCCAAAAGTCAAACCAGTTAACATAAACACTCAAAAGAAATTAAAAATGTTTACTCTGTAGGCAATAAAATGAAATTTATAACTGTAAAAGATGCTAACTTAACTTTTGTTTACTCTGTATATATATTAATCCCTTAATTTTTTATTCCATTTTTCTCTTTTTTCCATAATTGAAAGAAATTATTTGAAAATACTATTTTCAAAGTTTTCAAAGTACTTGTTTAAGAAAGACTAAATTTTGTATGATTTCCTGAAAAATTGAGAAAGAGGAAGATAAATTTGCAAAACGATGCAAGCTTGTCATTCAGATGTTAGTTCATATCAAATGTTACATCAGTTATGACAATAATTCAAATGCATTCTCTGGTGATTGGCACTATTAATAGAAAATGGATTTCAATTTTTTTTTTTCAGAAATGTTTACTTTGACTAATTATGTTTGCAATTGTTAATTTAGTATTCCTTACTTACTTAGTACTTACTTACTAACTGACTGACCTACTTATGTATTTACTTACTTACTGTTTCACCTATAGTACTTACTTATATATTTTTTCACTTACTTATTTACTTACAATCCTAGGGCATTCATCACTGCATTGGCAAATGGGAATACAATACGTGTCTTCAAAACCAGTAAGAAGAAGGATGGTACTGGTACAGCAGTTACTGGGGAGTTTGATTTCCCTGTTAAACATAAATCAGAGATTATTAATATAGCTATAGCCTCAAATGGAAAGTACATTATGTCCTGTTCTAAAGATACAACTATTATTATCTGGGATCTCAAAGGTACGTGCATTAAGCTCATTTAACATAAATAGACAGACAAACAAACAAAAAAGAAAATGAAACAAAATTGAACAAACAAACAAAAAATGAACAAACATACAAAACATGAACAAACAAACAATAAATGAACAAACAAACAATAAATGAAAAAACAAACAATAAATGAACAAACAAATAATAAATGAACAAACAAACAATAAATGAACAAACAAATAATAAATGAACAAACAAACAATAAATGAACAAACAAACAAATAATAAATGAACAAACAAACAAAAAATGAACAAACAAACAATAAATGAACAAACAAACAATAAATGAACAAACAAACAATAAATGAACAAACAAACAAAAAATGAACAAACAAATAAAAAACACAAAAGAATAAACAAACAAAAAATGAATATAGACAATAAAATGAACTTGTGTGTAATCAAAAAATAGAAAAGCAGATAAACAAAAATCTCAATTCACATCAAACACAATTCTTTTTAATCGCAAAAGTTCAGTCTAAAATAATGATAATAATAATTGATTTTTGAATTAATTTTGTTTTCTTCTATGCGTTTCTAACATAACATAACCTTATTTCGATTCATTTTCATTTTAGTGATACTGTTAAACACTTGTCTAGTATCTGAATATATAAACAAATATGATTATATATATATTATATATAAGTTATATAGTCAAAGTAAAAAAGATAAATAAATAAATAGTTTTTATTTAGAATTAAACATGTAATTGATCTTGTCTACAGGCGAAGTTCTTGCTACTCTTGACACACTTCAAATGCAGAATACTTTCTGTAGTCTGTCACCATGTGGGCGATTTGTAGCTTCCGCAGGTAACACTTCTAACATCAATTTCAAGCCTTTGCACTAAATGAACTGAAGCTATTAAAATTCAGGCCTAGTTCAAACGTAGCATCTCAATGACCAAATCTACTGCAAATGAATTCACCTAGTTTGAGAATTTAGTCTGAAGACTGATTGTCTTTAAAAAGAAGGCAAGATGTTTAATTATATCACCTTGCCACAGTAAACAAGTCTCTTGACATCCTCAGGAACCCAGGGGTAATCTTCTGTCAATCGTTTCTCGCTCCCAGAATAAATACCCCTGGGAACGTAGTCTGTTGGAGCTTGTTCCGGAAGTCAAAATTCAGCTCTTTCCTGATTGGTTGACCTTATTAGGTCAACCAATGAAAATCAAGATAACCATTCAAAGAAAGCTGTTAAATATGTTTGAATTTTGACTTCCGGAACAAGCTCCAACAGACTACGTTCCCAGGGGTATTTATTCTGGGAGCGAGAAACAAGTGACAGAAGATTACCCCTGGGTTCCAGAGGATGGTCTCTTGATAAAGTACATGTACATATCACATCTCAAGAGCTACAAGATAATCCAGTTTGACTGAAGGTGACTTTGCCTTTGTTAGTATTTGATGAGTAAAATCATTTTTTATGTAAGCTGAAAATGGCATTCTAATTCAGTCATCTAATGTCAGAAATGTCAGATACTAATCCCAAAAGTCGTAGTCTTTCAAAAAACTACATATAACAATGAATCACATTTGGTTCAAACTATTTACATGTATTTATTATTTGATATTTAAAGGGTTTACTCCTGATGTGAAGCTGTGGGAAGTTGAGTTTGACAAAGGGGACAACTTCAAAAAAGTATGTATTTATACGCTGATTGTAGATGCTAATATTTAAATGTTTTACACAATATTGGATTAGATGAATTGGAAGTGATTGGAGGATGTTTAGAATGAATGGGATGAATGTTTGAAAAAAACGGATGAACGGATGAATGATCAAATGAACAAATGAGTGAATGATTTGAGGCTTTTCAAATATGATAAACATTATAATACAATCTCGTACTCAGAGCCTGCGTTCCTCTTGGCCAGCACCGCTGAGCAACAGGTATAATACTATGTTCTAACCAGTCTTTCTCGTTTGATCATTCCACAGGTATCCCGAGCTATGGAACTAAAAGGCCACACCGCTGGTGTCTACCACTTTACCTTTTCGTCTGATTCAACGAGGTACTACATAACCTGATTTACACGTTATTGAATAAGCGTTGTCATATTCAAAACGAGGTCATTGATCATAGAAGATGAGCCCAAGAGGGATTCTGGGGATCATCATTGAAATATCACATGAAAATGACTTGATAGACAGACATTGAATAGTCATCCCAAGATGACATTTATTTGTTTTGAGAGTTTTCTTATGTACATCAGTGACAGATATCCTATCTACTAATTTGTTCTCAATTTCCATCATTTATGTTGTTTAGTCAGGTGTACATAACTTAAATTAACACTGTCATTGAAAAAAGTTTAGGCATTTTAAACCCTTAGGTAATCCTGTGACACCATTTAGCCTCCAGTTACAGTGCAAACACTCCAATCGGGACCACTTAGACAAAACCGTCCAATCAAAAAACATTTAATAAACCAGACAGAGATTGAACTGATAACAGCATAAGCCAATCAAATTATAATGTTCTCACGCTCATAACATTCTTGAACTGAAAGCTGCAATATGATTGGTTGATTATCAATTCATCTAAAGTGGTCCCCGGTTGGAGTGTCTGCACTGTAAGGCTATAAGCGACGACTTTAATATATACTGTTGTGTTCACTATTATCATAATGTTTGTCTCATCAGAATGTCCACAGTATCTAAGGATGGGACCTGGAGAGTCTGGGACATCGATGGTAAGTTTTAGAAAATTATAATTGAATGGATAAATTAATGAATGGTTAAGTGAGAGTTGAATGAATGAATGAACGGGTGAATGACGCTTGATTAATGACGTTATTGTGAGTTGAACGAACCGATGAATGAATTGAACTTCTTTTTTTTTTTGAACTTTTGTTTTATTCACACACATATATTTACAATATGTATATATAACATTTATATTCATTCACCTGGGTTCAGACCATTCAATACAATATTTACAAATGTGAAAGCAGGATTAGTGTGAAAAATTATGTGTTCAATTTATGGTAAAGTGTGTGTGGCTGTCCAGGTAGTGTAAACTTTCGAGTCGACAGCCACTGTAGTTAAGTAATTAAATTTGAGTGTGAAACTAGCCTGAGAAAACAGACGTTCTTTCGCTCCTCTTCCCTACTTGTTTCTCTGGGGGAAGAGGAGCGAAAGAACGTCTGTTTTCTCAGGCTAGTGTGAAATTAGATCGAAATGACGGATTATGTTATATAGTTATAATTTGAGAAAATGATATGAATACATAAATCAATGGACACACGAATCAATTCGCCATTCAATAACTGGAATAAATAATAATGTGTATAATTTGTTGTGTTTAGTGGAATACCTAAAGAAAGAGGACCCTCATCTGTTGTTGACTGGAATCTATGATGCGTCGTGTAACGTGTTTGACAACATGCTTATTGCCATGTCACCTGACGCCTACGTCACAGCCATATCAATGGGACGTTCATTAGCTTTGTTTAACACTGAAAATGGCAACCTTGAAGAAATCCTTGAAGACGTCCATGGAGGTACGGAAACATTACTTGAAATACTTTAGATAATTATTTGTAATGGTTGATGTAGGAGTTACGCAGTATCACATCTTAGGCTACCTTTCTCAATTAGGCTAACCAATATTGTTATTATAGGTAGCATGTACCTTTATTCATGTAAACATTTTTTTGACATTTAAATTAACAAATGTATATACCAGGTAAATAAACATATATTGTATATTGGTTACCCTGCGAGCAGAGGTTATGTTATCTTAATACAAAAGAACCTCTGCTTGCCGGGTTGTTCCTGGTTGATAGCGCATCAGATTGCCATGGGGTATGTTCGTCGGGATTTAAAAAAAAAGATACCATCCTTTAAAAAGGGCGTGATACGGACGGTTTTTAGCCCCTAAGAGATACCTCATAAAATATCGGTAAATTGAATAAGGACGTTAAACCGGAGGTCCCCTCTCTCCTCACTAACGTGCGTTTTGAGAGAAGTAGAAAACATATGATGCCTTCGCGTCAGGTGATATTTTCAACATGTCTTTCTTACAAGTATTGGTTCTTTTTTTTTTATAGATAACATCACAGCCATTGCATGGCACCCCACCTCGCGTTACCTAGCAACCGCTGGAGGTAATGATCGACAGATTAGGGTGTGGCACAACGCTGTTGGCATTAAAGTTGAAATGAACGATCTTGAAGGACGGCTTATTCGTGCAAAGAGTGACACTATCAGGGTATGTCTTATATAGCGAGTAGTTTGAACTCTAAGGACTCTTGGATACGAGTCCTAATGTGCTTTGGCTAATTGTCCTTTATCTTTTGCAGACTCGCCTGGAGCAGCAAATATTAGAAGCCAGGTAAGTTATTTTACACTACTATCAAATAAATCTGCTCATTCAATAGATCAGCCCCTCTCTCCGTGCTGAATATCAATCTCTCTCCGTGCTTTAAGACTGTGCAGTTGAAGTGAGGTAAAGGTGTCATTGAGTAACAAAGAAACCCGACACAATAGCTGTTATTACAGTTATATGCAAATGATTTTGAACAATGGGTTGAAGTCGAGGCTTTCGGGCGAAAACAATAGGTTTGCCCGAAAACCTCG
Source organism: Metridium senile (assembly GCA_949775045.1). NCBI lineage: Eukaryota > Metazoa > Cnidaria > Anthozoa > Actiniaria > Metridiidae > Metridium > Metridium senile. The sequence goes on from OX459095.1 coordinate 30,370,585, forward strand.
ATTTGAATCCATTGTTTGAAATTATTTGCATATAACTGTAATAACAGCTATTGTGTAATGATACAGTGAGCAGAGTTGCGTACTAAAATATTTAACATAGATGTAGTGATTGTGGGTCTGAGTTCCCCCAATAGATGGATTGCAACCATTCCCAGGAGAGTTAATTGAACAAAAGAAGCGGCAGCCATGCTGGTGATCTTGACAAAAGAAAACCATCACCGTGACTGGTGGTTCTTTTCTTCAATTCGCTCTCCTGGGAATGGTTGCAATCCATCTATTAGTAAAGCACTTGTGTCATAAATTAGGAAGAAGTCAAGCACATCTGTTTTGGTGTTTTGTTTCTAAATCAAAATCTGCTTTTCGTCTGGATTGGTTATCTTTCACCATTGATAACCTTATTCAAAAGATGTATAACAAACGCAATATTTGTTTTTTTTTTCCGCAGAGCTTCGCTGGATAAATTAAACGTCTAGAGAACGACCAGAATCACCCGGATAAACCAAAATATCAATGCCAAAAATCCAACTTGATAGCATGCAATAAAATCTTGGGCATGCATGATACTCTATTTCTTGGAGACTGACCAAGCTAAAGCCAAATTGCGTGCATAGTGACAAAGAAAATAAACAAATAATTTTTGATTTAGAGAGATGGAGAGACGGGGAGAGAAACAACAACAATAAAAAGAAAAGAAATAGAAAAAAAGAATGAATGAATGATCGACATGTTTAAAAAGAGCTTAGCCTGCGTTGCCGGCGGTCTGCGTGATTAGAGAGAGAAGAAAAAAGGAGAGAGAGATATTTCCTTCTCTCTTCCTTGCAACCCCGCAGACCGCCGGCATCGCAGGCTGAAAAGACTAGCGCTACAAAGCTGCGACAAAGGTAATGAATGATGCAAAGAAAAAGAGGAGAGGATAAATGTTTTAGAATTATAGATAAATCAGATAGGAGAAAATAAAACAAAAAAAATATATTTCTATTTTGACTTCGATCAGAATCCAGAATCCATTGCATGTGGACGATATCTACAAGGCCTTTCCTTCATGTAGAAATATTCATCGTCGTTAGCATCTCCTTTTATTGTGTAAATGCTTATGTTTTCCCTACATGAAGGAAAGTCCTTAATCCCATATCTTATAGAGGTTTTTATGGCATGATGTTATTTCAAGATACAGTAATATTCAGGGAGGTTTAGCAAGTCGTTGATATATCTTGTAATGCAATAGTCATTTGATACAGCCACTTCTAGGTTCCCGTGGCAGTGTGGGACTTTATTACTGTCCATGGGGAAGGTTCTGCTGTTATAGACGAAAACATGAAAATGAGCGGAATTCACGTACATTTCGGACCTTAAATTCGTACTGATGTTTCGTACATTACTGTTCTTACTGACGATTAAGTCGTTTGTACTTACTGTCGTTTCAAACAATTGCATTTACTGTCGTTTTGGATGCTAATCCTCTTTAAAAGCCTCGCCTCCGTTGGAGACGTCTTATGGTGTTCGCTTCCCTCCCCCTCCACGTTGGTGGGGGAGGGAAGCGAACACCATAAGACGTCTGCAACGGAGGCTATTAAAAGCCCCAGCTACAAAAAAATTGAAGTTGACGCCATATTAAAGACCCATGGCCACTTACCAGCATGCACCGCGCGAAAGACTGAATGTCGTGGACTATGAAAATCGCACAATCAGACTTCATATCTTTTACGATGTGAGTGGGTATGTACTCCCTTACTAAATCGTTAAGCATGCATGCCGGTAAGTGACCGTGTGTCGTTAAAGCTGTTGTATCTGTTGCGATGCGGATACGCATTTGCGATGCGATCACACGGCCGGTCTAACAAAGCTGTCTCCGCCCTGCCTCGGTGGTCGATAAAGCTCAATTGATTAATGCATCGGAATTATTAATGTATCCATTTAATTTTTATCTTTGAAATTTAAAAATATTTCTCAAATAAAACAAAATATACTTTATTTATAATGAGAAGAATTTTTACGTACTTGAATAAAACTTGAAAACCAATACTTGTGTAAAATAGTTTTATCTGAACGGGACAAAGTAGACTGCGAACAGTCCCTTCTTCTCCCTCCACTTTCCGAGGAAACAAGAGAAAAATGAGCATTTACATAAAACATGGACGAGCGAGGATTGGGGGAGAAAAGGGGGAGGGAGCCTCCCCTCGGATCGCCCCCAATCCTCGCTTGCTCGTTTTATTAAAGTTAACATTTTCTGAATCCGGAGGGAAAAGAAGGGACTGCTCGCAGTCTAGGGACAACGAATTTGTCATTTGAAATCAATAACTGTTCCACATGGAGAACTGTTTGCCCCAAATGTCAATCGGAACATAGCATCATATCACCACCAACATGTTGCTATTAGTGTGAATTATAGACATTCCGCTATTTTATATATGTATATGGATTTGGATTTTTTATGTAAACTTTGTTTCTTAAGGGCTACACTTTATTTGGAGCCAAGCTCTGTTGTGTGAGCCATGCCATGCCTTTTCCATTTTCCTGAGTCTATTTTTCGCCTTTGAATAGTGCGACTACTGAAACCGGGGCCACCCAAACAAACGTCAAAATAAGGCCTCGTCTACACGAATCCGATCCGGCTGAAACCGCATAGAAATATTTGCGTCCACACGAATCCGCGTATCCGGAAGATTCAAGTAAAAGTATGCGGTTCGTGTGGACGATAGGCCGATTCGCATCAAAAAGTATGCGGTTTCAAAAGTATCCGGATCCGTGTAAACGGGGTCTAAATTGATATATATATATTGTGTGATCCCTTCCAGCACCTGTACAACGAGACAAGAATCTAGTACCGATGACATTTCGACGAGTAACTCCGCCCTTTTATACTCGAGAGTCCCCTACGGTTCTCGTCCGCAACCCCAAAAATTTGACTACAGCTCGCAGTAATTTGAGGAATGTACTCATTATCAAACAATTGAAGCTAATTGAAACACCTTAAATTTTCACGGGCGGTAGTTGAATTGTAAAGAATATATTACACGCGCTATCGAGGCTGAGGTTGATCCTGCTGAGAACGGCCGTGAAAAGGGGTATTGGTCATGCAGATTTGTCGTTATTTGCGATTTTTTTTTCTTTCTTGTGATTCGTGATCTCGGTACCGTTAAGACAATTTATCATTCAAGTTTTCATGAAAATTGCAAGTGGTTGAAAGCATTCTGAATGTTATGCCTGCTCCCCTGCCTCAAACCTCTGGCCAGATTCACATAAACTTGATAGTACAGATGACACGGTTTGTATCAAATACTCTGCAAGTTTAGTAAATTTAACTCTCACCGATAACTCCACATTTACGATGGAATAGATGGAACTTGATTCCCGAACACAAAATATTTCGCGCGCGCTGTAATATCGATTGTTTTTGTTCGGTCGCGATCAAATAGCTTATCAGTGACGTCATAATTAGTTGTCGCAGAGCGCAATAAGAACGCGCCGGATTCGAACATCAACATCGTCACGTGCGCCGTGAAATGCAAATGTGGAGCCGTCATGGCGAGGAGACGACCAGAAAGATCAAGTACTTCACGAAAAGATAAGTACATGGACCTTGTACGCCATGCTGTGTACGATATGGAGCAGGGAAAAGGAGTATCGAGGCAGAAGATAGTCAGCTACGTCATCTCAGCGTGTGGAAAAGACCAGAAGAACGTTGTAAACGCCGTTAAACTAGCCATCATCAAAGCCCTTGACAATGGACTGTTGGTCAGGATAACAGGGTCGGGCTTGAACGGTTCTTTTCGATTGCCTGGCGCTGAAACGGTTAACGATCCATTGACATCTTTCACGTCAACAAGTGAAGTACACATTAACGAAACATTGCGGAGACGATCGCCAAGACTTAGTTGCAAAACTACAGATGTCATCACATTTAACCGTTGTAACTCCACCTACAACGAACATTTGCATCTTAAAGGCCTCCTAAAAACGCCACGGAGTTACAGGTCATCAGGATTCCGTGTAAAATTCAGTGGCAAAGGTCCGAAAATCAGATGGATCTCTCCTCGCGCTAAGAGACGACGAGCTAAACGTTGTGCATAGTAATCATTCGTTTACACGTCGTTATGAAAACGTAAGTCATCCGTTATGAAAACGCAAGTCATCCGCTACACATCGTTATGAAAACGCAATTCATCCGTTACACGTCGTTATGAAAACGCATTCATTATGAAAACGCAAGTCATCCGTTACACATCGTTATGAAAACGCAAGTCATCCGTTACACGTCATTATGAAAACGCAAGTCATCTGTTACACGTCGTTATGAAAACGCAAGTCATCCGTTACACGTCGTTATGAAAACGCAAGACATTCATCTGACACGTAGCCACAATCGCAAGTCATCCGTTACACATCGTCATGAAAACGCAAGTCATCCGTTACACATCGTTATGAAAACGCAAGTCATCCGTTACACATCGTTATGAAAACGCAAGTCATTCATCTGACAAGTAGCCACAATCGCAAGACATCTGTCACACGTCGTTCTGAAATTGCAAATCAATTATGAAAATGCATGCAAACATCTGTTACACTTTGTTGTAAAAACGTAAGTCATCCGTTTCACATCGTTATGAAAATGCAAGTCATCTGTTACACGTCGTTATGAAAACGCAAGTCATTCATCTGACAAGTAGCCACAATCGCAAGTCATCTGTCACGTGGTTCTGAAATTGCAAATCATCTTTTCCACATACGTAGTTGTAAAAACGTAAAAGTTATCTGTTGCGGTGTGATCACAAAACAAGCTAATATATGATATAACGCATCTGGTCATCTTGTTTCACCCATGTGATCAGTTTACATGTTACAGAAATGCTTTCCATCTGATTTGACGCAAGTCATCTTTACGTCTTTACGTGTTGTTACGAAGACTTAAGCCAAATGTTAACATAACAAGTCAACAATTGTATGGCAGGAGAATGATATGTGTAATTACAAAACAACCATCTAACATAAAAAATCTGACATGGTCAAAGAGCTTCTATGGCTAGTTTGGCCATGCCAGGGCATGATGAAATGTGAGAAACGAAAAATATTGAAATTGATTGGGAGAATAAAACATGTTGAAATTGTATTTTTACTATAGATATTTTAAACAAGATAGGGCCTGTTTGCACTACAGTGAAAGTCTATATATTTTTCAAAAAAAATGACACTAATAATTTTTTGCAAAAGTACAAATATTCACCTGTTTTTTTCCAAAATTTGTCTAAGGGTGAAAATCCTTTGTTCACTTGACATGCTTCTGTCAGCGCACATTCAGTCACTGCAACTTGATTGACATGTTAGCAAACAGTTGAATCAAATTTGGTCCTTGTGCAAACACATTGATTGACCTATTCACTTTTGATAACATTTTTAAATATTATTAAAAGGGAATTGGTTCATCAGTTAATTTTGCTGTAGTGCAAACATGCGCTTAGAGTACAAACACAAGCATGACAATAATTAAGCAACAAAAGTGGTCTCATTTACCATGTTGTTAATTTTCATATCTTTTAAGATATATTACATTGTATTTTAGAGATTTTCAATATTTTGAATGCAAATTGGAATTTTCCCTGTCTAACTAATTTGCTTGCTTGCTTGATCACTTTAATATGCTTTTGTAGACAAAATTAGTATATCAATATTTACAGAGATAATTTCGAATTAGGTTTTTCTGATCTAGTTTCAATCATTTTTGAGGCAGAGCTTACATCAAATAGACAATGCTTTACAACTTCACACATAAGGTCTGCATCCTAACTGATTGAAGGATTAGAAAACCACAACATCAAATTCAATCATATTTGGGGGGGGGGGGGGGGGGGGGAGGCTCCCTTAGAAAATGGATAGGGGTGATTGACAGACCTTTTAGGGTCTCGAACTGGCACCGTACCTTAATTCAGGGTCAGTTTTCAAACTGAAGATTATACATATTGAAAAAATGTTAAATGTGATCGTACCTTTTAGGATCTGAAATCAGTACAAGTTAATTTATGCGTACCTTTTAGGGTCATTTTCAAAACCGTCTGTCGAGCACCCCTATCCATTTTTTAAGGGAGTTCCCCCTGGGATTTAAGTATGTGCAAAAGGAATAGTGGCTCATTTAATTATCAGAGTAGAGACAACTACTAACTAACCACACAATACACATTACAATCGATTACAATAGTCACAATGTTCTGTTCCAGTGATATTCACAAGTTAGCAGGTATATATAATACAATGCCAAATCGAATTAGATGATACATAGCTAGCTAGTTTTGTTTCATGGATGTATAAAGTGCACTTGCTTGTGTAGATGAGTTAAATTAAGTTATTGTTTTATGTGACAACTATATTTGCCGTATATAGCTGGCATGTGTGATGGCTTAATTAATTGTCACAAGTTTGTGATGACTTGTCACAGATATTGTATATTTCTTCTATCAAAGTCTGCATTGGTACAAAAAAACATTGGAACAAATATTTGCAGTATTGTTATCCACAGGGCCATGGATTAGTATAATTGACACATAAAAATTGCTTATGTGATTAACATACCCCAGAATTAAGATGTATGCTTAACTGGGTTTGATTGTAATAGCAGCTAGAATAATATAATATGAAATATAGATTTAACACATAGATTTTTTTAATAAATTGTAATACTTATATAGAAAATATTTGTCAGATTTTTAATTACAGTAAATATTTGATCTCAGCTTTGTGTGCGCGCATGGGCAAGGGACACAAGTTTCCTGCATCTTTCTTTGTTCCAGGCATGGACTCAATGGGAGCAATTTGGGTGACTATATAGTCCCTCCTTAGCCCCCCCCCCCTCCCCTCCAAAAAAAGATACCTCATTTTAGTGGACAAATTAAAATAGCTGTACAGTATGCTGGGAATATCTTGGTGGCATATTGGCCAGAATCTCACCACTGTGGTCCAGGTTGAAGTCCCAGCTTAGGCATTGATTATATGTGAGTTGGATTTGTTTAATGTCTTTTTCTCTCCCATACAACAAGGGTTTTTTGGTTCTCTGGCTTTCCTCCTTCAGCAGAATGGATATGAGCAGTGTTGTGTGCTATAAAATTGTAATGTAGGGGGTATTGGATGTGAATGTGTGGATACCTAAATATTAGCACACAGCAACTACTTGCCATAATCTGACATAAGTGTAGCCAAAATATATATATATATAGAGAGAGAATTGGATTATAAAGCCTATTTAATGCAATCCTTGGGAAACCTATGTGCTGCTGGGTAGGGCTGTGATGCCTTATGCCGATACCATAGTTAATAAAGGGCTCTATGATGGCACAAGTACAAACCATTGGCTACAATTGGCCCTTTGCAGAACCTGGGCATGTAACATTGTCAATCCCATTTCCCAGTTTATATATGGACCAAATCCCAGTCAAAAATCAGATAATCACATCAGTTTTGCTCAAGTTTTCAATCCCATTTTCTATTGTTCTTTTATTTGTAAATCCCAGTCCCAGTGCATCCAATCCCATTTTCCCAGTCAAAAATAAGGCCAATCCCAGCTCCCATTTTACCCCTTCAGGACCCTCTATTCTGCACATCACAGAGAAAGGGTCAGAATGAGGGAAGGTAACAGAATTGTTCTCAGTAGGTGAGTATAAGAACTACACACAAACAATACTGTTTGTCAATATTTTTAATTTGAATATATTTTAAATTCCCTTAATATTTACATTGTGATACTATGAAAATAATTCATTACAATGTCAGAGAAGTGGAGTATAAACAGAGACTCCATCAGAAGGGTAAGCCATAATTAATTCAGCTCACAAGTAAGTAATTGATTTACCTAGATATCTATGTAGGGATAAGTTCAACCCCATCTTATGAACCAATACAGTAAAAAAAAAACACAGGCAGCCCAAACTCATTATCTGACAACATTGACAAATAAAATTTCAAAAAAACAAACATTTCATGTGTTTGATAGTCATTATAATATAACAACTACAAAACACGAAATGTATTTTTTTATTATATTTGTCAATGTTGTCAGATAATGAGTTTGGGCTGCCTGTGTAAAAACTAGACCCTGGTGGCCGGGTTAACTGGGATACCTGTAATACTGGATAGCCTTTCTCTCTCCTCCTCAGCCTTCTTAACCCCAATAAGGCAGGCCTGGCTACACAGGCTAAATACTGGAAAATGCACTAGGATACATGGAAATGATGAGAGTCCAGTGTACAACAGGTAGCCCAGTAATTAGTTATATTATAATATGAGCGGCCAATCTGTATGTGACATACAATGGCAAGTCAAAAAAGAACTATTGTATATCTCATACAGATCGGAGGTGAATATTGTATTATACTTATGAAAGTCCAACAATAGTTCTTTCATATTTTACTAAAATTGTCAAGATAAAAGTAAATGTGGCTGAGAAAATTCAAGTTAAAACTAATTATGCAAATCAGGATGATTTTGTATCTAATATACAACAGTTTGCAATGGTCAATGCCCTGCAAACTCACTCACTGTCTATTACAAATTGAAATTTGTTTATATGTATGATTATTTTTTTATGTATGAGCATGCATGTTCCAAAGAATAAGTAGATTTGATGGATGGCAAAGAAAATGAAATTGTAGAACATTATATTATATTATATTATATTATATTATATTATATTATATTATATTATATTATATTATATTATATTATATTATATTATATTATATTATATTATATTATATTATATTATATTATATTATATTATATTATATTATATTATATTATATTATATTATATTATATTATATTATATTATTATATTATTATATTATAGTAGCAGGACAACTGTAAATATCAAACAATACAAAGACTTTGTAGTGTACAAACATTAAAAGTGTGCAACATAAATACCACTAAATACTGCCAAATTATGCTAATTCTATTGTTCTCTATTGTTTAATCAACACTATTTAGTGGTAAATAGTGCAAAGTATTGCACACTTTTAGTGTTTGTACTCTAATATGGCATGGTAATGATGTTTTTAAACTCTAAAAAGAGTTAAGAAAGGACAGGATTTATTTTTAATACACTCCGTTACATTAGAGGGGAAAACACTAAAAGCATGCAATAAAAACTAACAGGTTAGTCAGTATCACTCAACCAGAAACATCAAACACAAAAGGAAACAATACCTTGTTACTTGCTGTTTTGTTAACTCGGTGAAACACAATTTAGTGTATTACTCTTTAAATCAACTTAATTCCATTGTTCTTTTGTTGTTATATGATATGGCTATCTCATTAACTAATACAATTTTTCTCAAGGGTTAATGAGAACAACTCTACACAGCTGCAATTCTATTTCATTTCATGGATATAGTGTTGTTGCTCTATATATGAACTAGCTTTTTATTTCTGAGAACAAATTGAATATTTTATTAAAAAACTATTTTTGTAATTACTATAATAATGGCAAATGATAAAATTGAATTAAAGAACACATCAAATACCTCATCAAGGCAAACACACTAATTTCATAAGTCGTACCCAGTTCACTCCTGGGATATTTTGGTTTTGAGAGAACTGGGTTCAACTTGAATCTGTCTAAAAATAGAATTGTGGAATTATGGTCTAGCTATTTGCTTTTGACTGACTAGCCTCATGTTCAAGTTGAAACCTAATGGAGTTTATACATGTACTAGAAGCTAGTCAGTCAAGAACAATACATATAGAAATTGGTGGCCAAATTTCGATTAGTCTTCTGCAAATCCTCAGTTTATGACAACATTTTTGGGATGCATGCTGTGGTTACACAGACAGCTACAATTTGGTGTTTAGCGAACTTTTGTATCACGTAAAATTTACGAATAGTTTTGAATTTTACACATGTAGTGGTGGTAAAATAAGCCATTTATAAGTAACTAGCCTATGTAAGCATTTGTTAAATGGCAATGGCAAACGTCTGTAAGAGTGATATATATCCGTATGAAACAGCGCATTATTTGCAATTTTTGATATACAAAGGGCAGAGCTATCCCCCTTAAATAATTATAGTTTCAATCTTTGATTTCAATGTTGAGTAGCACTCGGTCGTTTTATTAAAGGATTGATAAAAATAGAGACTTGATACAAAAACGGACATTTACGTTTACGTAAGCTGTATTACGTATTACGCGTATTCTAAAATCCAGTCATCTCTCAATAGTCCACACGATACGATAATACGAAGGGAACGTCAAAATGTAACACCGGCTAAGAATATGATAGAGAAATCTCACGCGATTGCGTGTACACCACGCGCGAGTGACTCGAACTGTTTTCGATTATTAGTATTCTTTCGCACATTCATGTGAAATGCGTGTGCTACTTGCGTGTGCTACTTGAGCGTACTGTCGAGTACTCTAGTAGATTGTTTAGTTCATCGTATTCTTACTCATTCATCTATCCACAAGATTGCGCGCATCAACTAGCAACGTTCCACGCGTGTGTCACACGAACTATAAAATTCTCATTTGTACTTTTTTGAGTTATAATCTTATGATTTATAGATATTCGCATATCACGAGATTGCGCGCGTACCACGCGTGTATCACTCGAACTATGCAATTCTTCTATCCATTTCTTGCTTACATTTCCACCTTTCACAAGATACACCCTCGCAACCTCGCACACCACGTATTGGCACTCGTATATTTTGTATCCTTATTTTTAATCTATTCGTAAGTCTATGAGTCCTCGCGCGCGATTCGTGTAGCACTCGTACTGTTGTGTACTCTATGCGTTCTTGATTGCTAGTATTCTTGTTAATTGCCATAGTACTACCTACTGTCTTCATCATTTACAGCTATTTCAAAAAACGTTGAATACTGAATAGTGCTTTCCAAGACCAAGAGGCATTGTGGGTCTCATTAATTTGAAAATAAAAATACAGCGATATTTACGTAACTTGCTCGTATATTGTTTTGGAATGCACCAAGATTAAAATAACTAATTACAGCGTGACGCACCTTACCGTGGCCACCTAATTAAAGTTTTGTACAAGTTAACCAATCAGAAAGCGATAATTTGACCTTAATATAAAAGAAACGCCGAGTATCAAACGGTAAACACTTTGAAATGTTCAAAGCGAAGAAAAGAGTGAAGTTTATAAGTGTCTGAAAAACCTCCCAGGATGTTTAAATTTGAAAAGGTGTAGCAAATAATTTGAATAGAGAAACTTTTGAACGCTAAGCTAACTTGTATATAACTTTAATTTGGTGGCCACGGTAAGGCGCATTATGATGTAATATTTTTTTTTTACTTTAAACAATATTAAATGCCCCAGAATGCATTTCGGTCTTGCAATGCACTTTTCAGTATGCACTATTCAGTATTTTACGTTTTTTCAAATAGCTGTAAATTGTCGTTAAACATAGCTTTAGAGTCATTCGATAGCATTGCGCAACATAGTTCACAGACTTGATGTGATCGATGTGTAATCGGTGAACTAAACGTCTTACACCGACACGATTCGCAGAAGATCTTACCACAGTGATGGCAATGGACCTGGTATTGGAAAAGACGGGGGAAAAAAAAGAATAAGAATAAAGACAATTCCCATACATATTTCCATAACCATCTTTAGAAACAAAACTTTGTTTATTTCAATATTTGATGTTTTACTTTTTTATAGGTATAAATTGTCAATTGGGATTTTTGTCCTGTAATTTCCACCTGTTCATTCAAATATTATTATGTAATATTATGTAATGACAAATTCTCAGTAAACTAAACTAAACTAAACTAAACTAAACTAAACTAAACTAAACTAAACTAAACTAAACTAAACTAAACTAAACTAAACTAAACTAAACTAAACTAAACTAAACTAAACTAAACTAAACTAAACTAAAACTTCTTTGTAGCCGGTCATACAACGTGATACATTACAAATTAGGAATCATAATAACGGGAAATACGATTTTCATGTGTTGTAAGTAAACGTATATAGGTAAAACTATTTGAAAATAGTGTATTTGGTTACCTTATCTTTGTTGCTAGCCAAATGTTTTTTACATTTATGACATGCATTGACGTCGTCTTTATGTTCCCAGCGAACCTCTTGTTCTGATTCTTGTAGTTTTACAATCTGCATCTAAACGAGAACAAACCCGTTTATTGGTATTAATGTCACTAACTAATAGCCTCTGGCTATTACAGTTAGCTACTGATATTGCATCTGTTTCAATGAATATTGTAATAAACTTGTAAAATATATGTAGTGAATAAAGATGAATTGAATTGAATAGAATAACATAGATAACAAGACGGGAAACACTTACAAATGATAATCAAAGGCCACCTATGGCCAACTCGTGGATCATTGTTAGAACATTTTGAAAGCGCTTAGTGTTTTGACCACTTTTAATGTTGACTTTGTAGGATATATTTAAAAAATCTCAGAATATTATATGAAAATAATGAATGTTAGCATATTGAAAAGACAAGGTATTGATTTCAAACAAATAAAACTTTATTTATAATAGATTTGAAAATGATGTAATTCTGAACTTTCTATAATAAACGTAAGATATTAATAAATACCAATATGATATGTATAGATCTTAATTGTAAGGCCTACTCGGGACCCTAAAATCTCCGTAATATTAGGCGATCTAATGCGATTTTAGCAAAAAGTTCCTAAACTCTAAGGAGATCTTAGGCGATGTTAGGCGATTTTAGCAAAAAGCTCTTAAATTCTTAGGCGATGTTAGGCAATTTAAGGAGTTCTGTGCGATCTTATGAACCGGAGAATTATATATTGCACATGTAAATTAACTATTAAAACGATGAATTATGTTTTGAAAATATTGATATTAATAAAAAAATAAACGTATAATTATTATAATAGTTACTTGTTTCTTTGCTTTGGTGGCAGTTTGTATTGAAATAATCCAGCTTGCATGTCGTTGTTTTTATCTACTTCGCTGATCAATCTGCTTTCTGAGAATTCGAGGGAGGGAGGGAGGGAGGGAGGGAGGGAGGGAGGGAGGGAGGGAGGGAGGGAGGGAAGGAGGGAGGGAAGTAGGTAGTAAAGAAGGAAGATAAGAAAAGAGATGGCAATATGAACTGATAACAGGTGTTTTACCTGCAATGACTGTGACAGTTTGACAAAATCTCTCTGTACCGTTACACTCTCATTTAGTTGACTATTTAACCCATGGACTTGATTCTTTAGTTTTTTGATATCCCCTTCTAATTTTTTCTACGGAAATAAAACAGCACATCAATCAATGAATGAAGGAATGAAGAATGAATGAATCAATGGATTCATATATGAATGAATCCATGCATTGATAAATGAATAAACGGATAGGTGTATGAATGGAAACTAGCGAGTAAACTAGTATAGGCTGCGTCGGTGTTCGATATAAACGATAGGTAATATAATGAAATTTGTAACACCGTAAAAAATGTTGACTTAACTTTACTGACGTTTGAGCTTTAGCCCTTCGTCGGATTAAAAATAGGATGGATGTATGAATGACTAAATGGACCAATCGATCAATGAAAGAATAAATTATTCAAAGAATGGATGAATAAATGAAAGAATGGATGAATGAAAAAAAATGGATTGACGAGAGAATGAATGTATAAATACCATAATGGATGAATCAATAATATATTTCATACTCACTTTTTCTTCGCTTGATTCCTGTAATTGTTCTCGAAGTGCGATGATTACTTGTCTTGATTTAGTTTCTATATTTCGTAGTGATTCTTCACCATGTTTTATCTTTTCCTGGCCCTGCAATAAATCAGTTCATACCAAACATTTGACAGTGGTTTCAGTGTATTCAGTTCTATACACCCATTTCAAAAATGGTTGTCGCAATCAAAGCCACAATCCACACTCTGAAGCCTGCAAAGGATGTCGGTAATTCTTCTCTTGTTATCGATTTATTCATAGCATATTTTGGCTGTACTTGTTTGTGCTATATGTACATATCAATTTGCTGCAGTTGTGGATGATAAAACAAATATTTCTTTAAAAACCGTGAAATAAATAACAAATTATGTTCATATTACCGACATCCTTTGCAAGCTTCAGAGTGTGGACTGTAGCTTCGGATGCGACAACGATTTTTGAAATAGGTGTATATGAAACAATGACTATACGTGGTTTTGACCATTCAATTTAAATCTAGGTAAACATTATTGAAACACTTTAACGGTTTTCTCTATTTTAAACTACACTTTTTCGCCATTATCCTCCCCTCCCCCTCCAAGTAATGTTATTTTGCAGTTAACGTGATGACCGCTAAACAACATTGTGTAGTTGGGGGAAGACGAGTGGTTTTAAACATACATTTGAAGCCCCAAAAGCACGCGCATATTACGATAAAGACTAGTCTCCCTTTCTTGAAGCAGTTCACTCACTGAGCCGTTCTCTCACTGTTTTTGCCGAAATTGTTGTAACAACCAGATGGATTTTTCAGAACTCACCTCTTGTTTGTTTTGTTTTTCCTTTTTGAGTTCCTCCCTTAGTTTTTCTGTGGCAAATAAAATTGTGAAGTATTATTATTATTTTCAATTTTTTTAGAGACCAGACTTAATATTTTATAAGGTAATCAGAATGAAAGCAGATAGGCTTACGTCCTTATCCGTGAAGACGAGAGAGTGAAGTGTCTTGTCTAACAACACAACGTGATCGCCAGGGCCAAGAATCAAACCCGCAATCAGCGTCAAAATTAGTTGAGTTTATAATATAACGTGACCCTCTCTTTCCAGGGCCGTAGCACGTACCGTAGCACGTGCCCCCCCCCCCCCCCCCCGTCTTGATTTGAGTCTATTGAATGGTAGTTATTTTCAGGGCTATTTTCAGCAATCAATGGTTGTCGCAATCAAATGAGGGTGCTACGGCCCTGCTTTCAATGTTCATTTTTCATGTTTTTGCCCACTGTGGAGCTTTGATTTTAGACCAACTTGTATTTGGGTGACGGGTGACTTTGTTTGCAAATCAACAAAATAATCTGTCTAAAGCCAGAGCCATTTGTTATTTTAAACAACCAGCGCGAAGAGTGCGTAATTTTGGCGCTGCTTGCAGGGCTCGGCCACCAGTATCCAATCCACTAACCACTATACTACATATTCTAGGGCGGGAGGGGGGGGGGGGGGGGGGGATTTTGTCCCTTCAGGCACCGGACACCCCCTAGCGCCGCAATTACCCCTATTTTATTCAAGACATTTAGGGACTGGACACCCCTAACATTTCAAGAGCCTTTCATTTGCAATAGGGACACCCCTCTCACAAGGATCCTTCCCTGATATTAACAATGGCTAGACCTTCTCTCTCTCACAGGTAAGTAACAACTAGATTAAGGAAACAACATCAAAGGATAACCAACCTAAATCTGTTTTGTAGCTCTCTACATCTGCTAGTAACATTTCTTCCATACTGTCTTTATTCATTTGTTCGGCCATGGCACGGTCTTTTAAGAACGCAATCTGGAGATTTAAACGAAGAAAATCAGCTCAAAACAGCCGCCTGAAATGTAGCCTCCCTCCCCACTGTTTTTAGTTTCGGGGTTCCAGTGTCCCTCCCCACTGTTTTTACAGGTGGTGTATATTTTATCACCGCAAACGTGATGATGAGACCACAATATATAACAACAAAAACAATGACAAATAATCCCCCTCACAGTTCCCTGCGCCATCTTCAAAGGTAGCCGGGTCTTTGCATAGAAACGAGACGAACGTTGAGCTTGCAATGATAAAGACACGTGAATAATATATTCAGCATATGTCCAGCAAGGTGTTCAAAGGTTTCTATCATTGCAATCACAACGTTCGCATCGTTTCGATGCAAAGGCCCGGCTACCTTTCAAGGTGGCGCAGAGAAATGTTTAAACTCTTTCAACATTGTTATAACGTGTTGAATTGATGTTGGATTGATGTTGAAAGAGTTTAAAAGCGTTTAAACATTGACATTCAACAAAATCGAACGGATGGTGAAACAAATGTTGAGACCGTTTGGCCTGGCCTTAAAATAATATGACTGAGCTCAGAGCTCAAGCTCGACTAAAGATCTTTCTTACCTCACTTCTTAGTTTTTCTTCAGTTCCTTCTCCTGCTGTTCGAATTTGCATTAATTGGTCTTTCATCTCCGCCAGTCTCGAATCGGTGTCCATCTAGAATGATTGTGAGCACAAGGAGATAATTAGATCAAACATTTACCGTAAAATGAACAAAGCAACAACAGCATGCAAGAACAAATACAAACGAAAATAACGCGCTACAAAATCATGACATAAATTCATCATTTTGATTTCTATTGTTTTTTATTTGAGTACGTCACACGTATTCATAAATACCCGGATATACAAGTCACGGAGGGTAAACCAATGCAAGGAGAAGAAATAGTTACGAATGCAAAAACCTAAGCCCACGTCCAATAGATGGAAGCCGGTTATACATATATAGGTAACATGAATGGAGAGCTCAGATCGATGACAGAAAAATAGATGCAAGAAAGCAATATTACAGCATCGATTTCTTTATTGATAAGCCTCGTTAGTATATTTAAGAACATTCAAGGGTCGTAGAATGAAGTTACACTCTCTAGCTATCGTGAGTATAAATCTTGTCTTTGGTCTTTGAGAATATGCGATGTAAATCCCTCTTTTTCGAGCCAAGGTCAGTTTACTTCGCAGTAAAAGTCATACATTTTTGCCAGGAAACCCCCCCTACTGTCAAAAATTGCTTCTGTTCGAAGAATCCGTGCATGTAAAAGCCCGTCAAAACATGTATACTGAAGCTAAATGTTCAGTGTTTTCTCTGTACTCTTTTTTTTTTTTAAATAACAAATAGCCGTCGCTAAAAACGAGTTAAATTTGTTTGTGTCACGATACTGGTACTGTCACGAAACTGGCATACTGGATGACGACATACGACATACATTCCTTATTTAAATGCCGAACTGAACGTTTGAAACGCTCTTTTTTTCCATCAATGGTACGCTTAAAACACTTTGGAGTTTGATTAGAATCACTTATATGAAATATAACTACCACCATTATATATCGTTACTTTATTGACTTGTAAATTTCCACATAGCTTTTATCCATTTGTAAATTATTATAATTCTTATCTACTTGTAATCATTTATTTATCTATTCATGTACATACTTATCGCAATTCACATCTTTGATGTACGAAGATATTATTTAATAAACATTATTATTATTATACTGTATACCTATAGTCGAGGTTGACGGTGCAATGAATAACTAGAAACTATTTCATTTAGTTGATTACCTGTGTAAGCTGTTGTAGTGCTGAGTCCTGTAACGTGCTGTACTCACTACGTAATCTCGTTAGCTTGAAACACAAAGAAATATCTGTAAGTATTACAGACATACACCCTTTCCGAGAAACTTTGTCACCCGTGAAGTGAAAAGCCTACAAGCTAGTAGCGCAGGGGATTATGGGTTACCTGTGTATACTTTATTAGAACGCAGGGATTTCATGCATGGCCACATTGCTACACTTGTCAATATGTTATTGAGAAAAGTCCATTTGGACTTATCAAACAACAAGAAAGGCGTTCCGAATGCAAATTTAGTTTCTGAACTGATCCACGATCCTTTGCGCCACTAGCTTGTGTGCTTTTCACGGGTGACAAACTTTCTCGGAAAGGGTGTATACATATCACGTATAATATTACACATAATTGCAAACAATTTCACCACTGTGTACTATAATTTTTACTCTTTTTTTAGGGCTAAAGCTCGAAACGTCAGTAAAGTTAAGTTAACATTTTTTACGGTGTTACAAATTTCATTCTATTACCTATCGTTTATATCAAACACCGACGCAGCCTATACTAGTTTACTCGCTACTAGTTTTCATTTATACTATCATTTATGTTAATCCTGTACTTGCTATGTTCGGTATGTATATGGTCGAACAACGTTATGAAACTAACCTCTTCTTGTAATTCGTTTCTTGACGCTGTTAGTTTAGCCTAAAATGACAATATATAGTTAGGGAGGTTACTATGACTAATCAAATATATTTTCCAAACTGACTGTATTTTACATAAGAGAGAAAGAAGGAATAGAATTGCAGTAAAAAGACGTAATATATCATGATAATTTGTATAGTGATGTTTCGCTTGGTTTTAGACAGGGCTTGTTGTTTTTACACCCATGCAGTATTAAGTGCTTATTGGCTGGGTGGGAGGAAAGCGTACGGGAAAATATTTGGCTCGCGGTCATGACGTACAAATGACCAAGAGCTAAATATTTTCCCGTACGAAGAAAACTCAGTCAATAAGTTTTTTATCATATGACCCACTCTTTTTTTTTTTTTTTTTTTATATATATAAAGATCATTTTTTGTGTGATGTTTCGAGTAGCGTGTCCGAGTTTGTTCGGACAAGGTGAAAACAGCCGTACGGACCCCATCACGTGACTTTTTCCGAAGGTTTTCTAAGAGCGCGCGCCGGGCAAAATGCGGGTCATATGATAATAAAGTATACGAAACGACTTACTATTTGTGCAGTGGCCTCCTTCTTACTAGCACCAAAGTTTCGTTGTACATCTACGAGTATTTGGTCTAGTTTACCGATCACAGTTACTTGTTCGTTGATTTGTGTCTGGGCATCTTGACCAGCATTAGCAACACTTTGCTCTAAACGACTGCGAAGTTTTTGCTCTTCAAACAATGCTTTCTGAAATACCAACACATAAACATATCAAACAAGCAAACAAACAAACAAACAAGCAAGCAAGCAAGCAAGCAAGCAAGCAAGCAAGCAAGCAAGCAAGCAAGCAAGCAAGCAAGCAAGCAAGCAAGCAAGCAAGCAAGCAAGCAAGCAAGCAAGCAAGCAAGCAAGCAAGCAAGCAAGCAAGCAAGCAAGCAAGCAAGCAAGCAAGCAAGCAAGCAAGCAAGCAAGCAAGCAAACAAACAAACAAACAAGCAAACAGTAACTGACAACTAAACAAACAACAAAAAATCGAAGGATATTAAACGGTTAACAGTTTGAGTTTAGACAATAAAGTTCTAACGAAAACTATTCATATCATTCAAGTACCTTTTCTTGCTCGAGAGCGATTTGTAAGTTGGACGATAAGTTTTTGAATTTCTGTCTCTCTGCTTCGACCGTCTGTAGCTGTTTTTCGTAGTTTTTACACATCACACATGACCGGTTAGTCTCGCTCTGGTGGGACACTTTAACCTGTAAGTAGACATGTCTCGTTACTTGCTCTTCACCGCAAGTAGGTGATCTCGCTTCCAAGCGCGCAAAGGATTGTTTGTCAAAACGAATAGTTCCAAAATGGCGCCTCGACACAAAAACAATTTCGGTTACTTTTCGGCATTTTTCGTTTTGTTTTTATTCTTTTTTATCGCTGATAGAGCAGCAGTGAACATTTATTGTCAAAGTAAAATATAACTTTTTAATGTAAAGTTATTTTAAGGATGTATTTTTTTATTGTATTGAACGACGCCATCTTGGAACTGTTTACGATGCGACAGAAATGCTTATGATTGGCTTATACTAACCGGAAGTGCGCGCGAGAAATCACCTGGAAGTAATAGGTGAACGTACAGTGACGTATTTTGTTATGGGTTTGCCAACCAAGCATTGTTATTAGAACAAAGGAAACTAAAAACTCTATTGTGAAAATGGTTGGCAAATTAGCATCATATTATACCAACACTTGTGAACACTACGCTCACCTATAGCGTTAGTATTTGGTATTTGATTACTGGCTTTAAGAAACGAATAGCTACATAGATAAGAGTGGCGGGAAATAGAAGTGTGTATATATTTGAGTCATATTGAGGAGAAAAAGACAGCATAAAATTACAGGACATTCGTTCTTCTGTCCTTCAGTTTGCTTGTATTCATCCTTTCATACATATTTCTCCGCCCCTTCCTTCTTTCATCTGTTCATGCATTTATTGCCTCATTCATCCAATCATTTAATACTCCCCCCCCCCCCCCCAACCCTCGTCCAAAATTCACCTATTTGCTCATTAATTCTTCCCTTCTCTTTCTCCTTACTTCAATCCCTCCATCCTTTCATACATTTTTATTCATTCATATCATGTGGTTTCATTTTTTCCCAGTACTTATTTGTGCCCATTCTATCAATACCTACCTCTTCGTGGAATACTCTCCAGTCAATCCTTCCACCTTTACTAGGTGATCTAGCCCTTGCTTCCAAGTCAAGTGGTGGACTATCTCTAATCGCCTCAGAACTCTCCTCATGATCACTAGGCGGGCTTCCTGTGCTTAGCTCGTCCGCTGACCTGTGTCTTGAGACGTCGGTGTCGTTAACTGAAGACAAAACACATTGCTTTATACTCGATTTTGAAGAGAGGAAAATACTCTTCTGAAGGTACCACACAATGATATCAGCCATGGAACAATCGATAAAATGTCACCATGTAAAATCACTTGGGCTACGATGAGTGGGTGTTGTCAACACGCGGTGAGGAGGCCGCGGAGTAGGTTCGATTTCTCTGTTACACGTAGTCAGTGATTAGTCCTTCGAATTGTAACTAGTAAATAGCTTAGACAGACATTGTAAAACCAATAGCTTTCCACAAGGGCCAAGTTAATAGCAGCCATAACTAGTCATCGCTCCCGTATCGACCAAACAAAATTAGGAAGTTATTCACAATAAAGGTTTTTCTATGTGATGATATCATCCAATTGCTTGAATCATAAGTCAAAGAGAAACGTACCTTATCATCATAAGTAACCGTTACTGAAACACAATGTATAACCACCGTTTTTCATTCAAGTGTTTTGCGTCAAGTACTTGAATTGGCTTTAATTTTCAGCCAATAGATTTAAATTAAATATAAATATTCCGAATAGAAAGTGGTGGGTTAGGACTAACATTGAGCCTTTACATTTTGCAATTTTCCATCTCTTTCGATATTTCTTGGGAATGTTTAAAATGATATTGGTAAATTATGCTTATTGTTTTATGTAATGCTAGGCGTTGACTACAAATATAAGACGTATTTCGCGATTTGATGTCTTCTTTCTACCATCAGCAGGTACCTGCTAATTCGGTTTAGTTCAAAATCGATTACCAGTCGGAAACAAAAATCGATTACAGGTCGGTAACAAAAATCGATTACAGGTCGGTAAAAAAAATCGATTACAAGTCGTAAACAATAACCGATTTCAAGTCGGAAACAAAAATCGACTACAAGTCGGTCATAAAAATCGATTACAAGTCGGTAACAAAAATCGATTACAAGTCGGAAACAAAAATCGATTAAAAGTCGGTATCAAAAATCGATGAAAAGTCGAGTAACAAGTCGATCACGAATCGGTTGGTTATTATTAGAATGGCTTACATCGATCTCTATTCCAATGGTTAGAAATTGTTTTACAAATTGTTCGACCGGTCACAATTTAGTCACAAAAATCGAGCAAAGTCACTCGGGAGGTTGGCAGTTTCGAATCACGACATGAGATCATATTAGTAATAATTTTCCTAAATTTACATACTCTTCGAACTTTTTTATTCTTATATTTGATATTTCAGCTTATTTTATTCTTTTTCTTTGGAACACCGATGAAACATTACATGAATTAAACCATTATTTAACAACTTTTATATGACCTTTACTTACTTTCTAAAGATTGGGAATCTGAAAAGGAATGTGATCGTTTTCTACGAGTGCCAGATCCGTCCTCCTCGTCTTCCTCATCATAGATTCCTTCCTTATCAGAGGCTTCAGTGGATGCAAAAGAGTTGGTAGCAGACAGACCTGAGAGGTCGGAAAGATTTGGTCCAGTGTCTGATAACGTTTGCGCGACATCTATGGCTTTCTAGAAATGAACGAAAAATGATAGATTGAATCATAGCTTACATAAGTGTGTAAAGTACAAGAATATTGGTTTAGGTTATCAGTGTACAATGGTCTTATTATAGCAAAAATACAAATTAATTAATGATAATCGATAACAAAAACGATAATTATATTTGATAATAAATATGATACGATGATGGCGTTAGTGATGATAATACTGGTGGAAGATAACAATGATGACCTGACGATGGAGATGATGATGGCAATGGTGATGATGAAAGTGATAGTGATAGTGATGATGATGATGATACTGGTGAGACCATAACAATGGTGATAGTGATGATGGTGATGATGATGGCAATGGTGATAATGGTGATGATGAAAGTGATAGTGACAGTGACGATGATGATGATACTGGTGAGACCATAACAATGGTGATACTGATGATGGAGATGATGATGGCAATGATGGCAATGGTGATGATGAAAGTGATAGTGATAGTGATGATGATGATGATACTGGTGAGACCATAACAATGGTGATAGTGATGATGGTGATGATGATGGCAATGATGGCAATGGTGATGATGAAAGTGATAGTGATAGTGATGATGATGATGATACTGGTGAGACCATAACAATGGTGATAGTGATGATGGAGATGATGATGGCAATGATGGCAATGGTGATGATGAAAGTGATAGTGATAGTGATGATGATGATGATACTGGTGAGACCATAACAATGGTGATAGTGATGATGGAGATGATGATGGCAATGATGGCAATGGTGATGATGAAAGTGATAGTGATAGTGATGATGATGATGATACTGGTGAGACCATAACAATGGTGATAGTGATGATGGAGATGATGATGGCAATGATGGCAATGGTGATGATGAAAGTGATAGTGATAGTGATGATGATGATGATACTGGTGAGACCATAACAATGGTGATAGTGATGATGGAGATGATGATGGCAATGATGGCAATGGTGATGATGAAAGTGATAGTGATAGTGATGATGATGATGATACTGGTGAGACCATAACAATGGTGATAGTGATGATGGTGATGATGATGGCAATGGTGATAATGGTGATGATGAAAGTGATAGTGACAGTGACGATGATGATGATACTGGTGAGACCATAACAATGGTGATACTGATGATGGAGATGATGATGGCAATGATGGCAATGGTGATGATGAAAGTGATAGTGATAGTGATGATGATGATGATACTGGTGAGACCATAACAATGGTGATAGTGATGATGGAGATGATGATGGCAATGATGGCAATGGTGATGATGAAAGTGATAGTGATAGTGATGATGATGATGATACTGGTGAGACCATAACAATGGTGATAGTGATGATGGTGATGATGATGGCAATGATGGCAATGGTGATGATGAAAGTGATAGTGATAGTGATGATGATGATGATACTGGTGAGACCATAACAATGGTGATAGTGATGATGGAGATGATGATGGCAATGATGGCAATGGTGATGATGAAAGTGATAGTGATAGTGATGATGATGATGATACTGGTGAGACCATAACAATGGTGATACTGATGATGGTGATGATGATGGCAATGGTGATATAAATGGTGATGATGGGAGTAACACTGATGGTGATTATCATCACCGTGCATGGTATAATTATGATGACAATGATGGTGATACTGATGATGATGATGATCATTGTAATGAGGCACAAAATATACAATGGCACACTACAACCATCTGCTCTCTCTCTCCGTGACGTCACTGTCTTATTTGCGATAAAAAGCCACTCTCAACAAACAAGTGATTATAGAGAATCGTGCATGTTGAATGGCCGAGAAAATTCACACTATTTCTCGATAATCACCTATAACGTTTCGCTCGCTTTTGGAGATGAGAAATGAATAGTATTTCTTTAAAAAAGGCTGGTTATTTTTACTCTTTGAAAAAATCACTGTTGCATTTATACTAGAATAATTATCCACCTCAGACTCAGTAAATATCGGTGAATAATAACCTCGACTCCGTCTCATTTATTATTAACCCTTATTATATAATTGTCAATGAAATACCTATATTTCTCAAAAATTTGATATCTTCACATGTGAAAATAACATGTTATTTTATTATATATTATATTATAATAAAAAAAAAAAACTTATTGTGTCAAAAAAGTTTTTTTTTAAAATTGTCATTGATAATTATATAACAAACAGAACATTACATGGTCGCTTGGAGATACAAATTTTATCTTTGGTGTTGAAAATCTTGCTGCGCTCACTCTTGAAAGATCATCTCAACACTCGAAGATAAATATTTTATCTTCGAGTGTTGATAAGATATCCCACTAGTGAGCGCACCAACACGAGAAGATAAAATTCATATCTCCGCGCGCCCATGTAATAACCTCTATTTATTATATAACAGATTGAAACAAATAAAAAAATATGTTATTACCAAACAATGGTTTCGTTACAACTTGTTATTGACAAATCGTCAGCGATGAAAAAAGTTTATCTGTTAAGCTTAAAAATAAGTTATGTTTCTACAAATTTGTAGTAATTAAAAGTTAAATATGATAAATTAGTATTGATATTAATATTAATTTTTGAGATAGATTGTGACAGCGCGCGAAAATACTGAAAGTTGATTGGTTGAGAGTGATATCACACGTGTGATATCAATAATATCTTCATGACTAGGATAGGCTTTTTATCTAGTTGATATCACTAGGTATACCACTATATGTTATATAATAAAATTTGTATCTCCGAGTGCCCATGTAATATCCTTCATCATTAACAATGGTGCTAACAATACCAATAATACTAAATCAAACTATTAACTCACCTCGATAGAAGCAACAGGAGATACTTGTGGTGATGCACTAATGTCAATCAGTCTACCAACCTTGGGCATGGGCTGGTTCTTGCGTTGTTCTCTATACACCAGTCTTTGTTCTTTAGTCATGATGCCCCACATGACATTCAGCTTTGTCTCCTGTATTTGTAAGTTATCCAGAAACTGGTCATTCGCCATCTTCCATGTTTTCTTTAGTTCTCGATGTGCTATTTTCTCCTCCTCTAGTAGCTTACAAACTGACGAATGACAAGAACCAACAAATTAACATCAACTATTGTCAAGGTATAGATGACTTTCATAAATGGCAGCCAATTATCATTGATAATATTTAAACTTGATGATTTCCTAGGTGGTTCTTTCATATGACAATGCTAAAATATTACATATTACATATCTCTTAATTTACTTGAAAAATCATTTTCTGCTACATATTATGGTATTTATGAAAGTGGTCTATAAACTGCAAAACAGTCCCTACTTTTCTTTGAAAACTCAGAGGAAACGAGTTGAGGTTCAATGGAAGAAATTGGCCGAGAGAGAATGAGGTAATTATGAGAAGTGAAGTTTGAGAGGGGCTTGATGAAATTAATGTAAAGGAAGGGATTGTTTTTCAGTTTATAATATATACAGCACAAATTTACTTGATTCTGATTGGACGAGAAGAGTACAATTAATCGTAACAAGTTTGTACTCTGCAGAGTACCAATTAAGTTTTTTCAGTATATTATAAATAAAGAATCTTCTCATACAATTCACAATTAATAAATACTCATGATGTTTTGAATCTTATCAAAGTCCACTTTTAAAAACTTTCAAAAGATTGCGCAATTTCCTATACAAATGAACTGCCAAGTTCATTAATTAATATGTTCGATTCCCGTTAAAGTCCAGAAATTGTTGAAAACCGATCAGCTAGGAAGTGGGACTGTGAGGGCTTACTCCCCTGTGGTTAAGAGGATGTTATAAAATAACTATTTGAAATCATGTATTTTGATTGGTTGAGGCGCATGCTTTATGAGTGCACACAGCACGCGCGTTTGCATGTTGATGAATTTGTATTTTATATAAGAAATAGAAAACTTGCTTTCTGTGCTGTATGCAGTTATAAAGCACTTGGGGATTGTCAGAACACTCAAGCCAGTGTTGAGAAGCACTCCACTTCGTGTCATGCTTCTCTTAACACTTCTCTTGTGTTCTGACAACCCCGCGTGCTTTATAACTGCACACAGCACACGCGCGCGTTTTCTATTTCTTCAACAAAGTCCTACACATTCACTGCATATTCATTTATAAATTAAAGGATAAATTTAAAATTATGCCAAAGTTATGTGAGTGACTGCGATATTTCTTAAAAAAACATCCTGACCTCTTCTAGCAATTTCCTTCAAAATACTACGCACTTTTTATATCAGAGGTCAAAGACCAAACTTGCAAAAAGTCGACTACTCTTTAGGGATACTATTTATTAAGGCGAAGCCAAAATTCCAGGACGTCGAGTGAAGCGAGAGAGAGTTGCGAGTAGTCAACTTGACTCGCCTGCAGGGAATCAAATTTAATTTGAATAAAAGTTATGAGAGATCCAAAACGGAAAAAAAAACAAAAACTGACTTTGAGAAAGTCTAGACAAAGACACACACAGCAAAGAAGTTTAAAAATATCTTAAACAGAAATATAAAACGTTGGCTTGTCTCTATATACTTTGAAATACCCACTCTGGAAGCTGTTTAAATAGCACTTGAGAAGTCAAAGAAACATTCGGCTACACCTCATGTTTCATTATGACTTCTCTCAAGATTGCTTGACAGCTCCCAGCATGTTCATATCACAGTATAAACATGTCATTTTATATTCATTAATTAGAATACAAACACTGGAACTAACCATTATGGATCTCTTTTCTCATTTTATCAGCATCTTCTTGTAAAACTCCTGTCAAACATAACACAACATTATAAGCTAGATGGAATATTATATTAAAAACCACCACAGGGAATGTCCTGTTTTCACCTAAGTTCCTAGTCCATGTTTTGGTTTACTAACATTTATTACATTTTGGACATGTTTTGCCTGTTCTAAGATGATCATATACTAGGCTTCTACCATTCCAGTTACCAATGGAGGCACCATCTTGAAAAGTGAGCACGAAATTGCTATTGCAAGGTTCTAAGTAAGCCAGTCTGTTATTATTTGTCATTACACTCGCATGGCACCTTGGAAATTTCTTCAAAGACCATAATATGGTGACTCAGTGTTCACTTTCAAGATGACGGCCCTAATGTTAAACGGAATGGATGAGGCCTTTTACCTTTTTGTGTGTTCAAAACAGCAACAAACATTTCAAGGTCTGTTCTTGATGACCGTTCAGAATCCAAGTATTGATTTAATTCCTTGACCTGATAAGTATCAAATAAATATGCAATATAAATTCTATACTAAGAGCTGATCATGAAACATTTTCATACAAAATGGCAGAGCATTAGGTGGATCAGAATAGTATAGAATCAAATGATTAGAAATAAAAGCAAATGAACGGGAAAAAAAGAGAAAAAAAAGGGAGGTGAAGAGAAGTGAAGAGAAGTGAGAGTAAAGAGGAAGGAAATTAGATGAAAGGAAATGAAATGTAGAGACATGAAATGAAATGAAAGTTAAGGAAAATGAAGAAAAAAGACTGAAAGAAAAAGGAAAGGGAAAGAAGGAAAAAAGAAAATAAACAAATGGGCTATTTGTCTCAAAGCTTATTTATTTTATTCACCTTTTCGTGAAGCTCATCTACTGTTTTATTAGAATTAATCCCACCACTACTTGTTGTCAAGGTTTCTTTTTCTAGAGACTAAATAAAACATACATTAATCAGTAACTGTGGATTGGTTCTTGAATATTTGAATGCAAGTCTTTATTGGTACTGACCTTCAGCTTTTTCTCCAAGGCCTGTGATTTCTGTTTCTCATTTTTTAACATTACTTTAATGCTATCAAGTTCCTAGAAATGTTATAATTATACCATATGAACGGTGACTGGTGAACTCTCCAGAAGAATGCGCCACAACAAACTACACTGTATGAACTACTGGAAATTTGAGCATGGGGAATAAGTAATTCCTGCTGTAATTTCTAATGATACTTTTGTATGAATTCAAGCTTCACATATCCTACAATCATTGATATTATGTATATATATAATCTAGTTTGTAATGTAATTATTCAAATTAATTTACTCATTCATTCATTTATCCATCCACTGAATTATCCATTTATCCATCTATTCATTTATGATTTCATCCATTTATTTATTATTTTATTTATCCATCCATTCATTCAACCATTCATTCATTCATCCATGCATTTATTTATTCATCCATTCATTCACTTATTCATCCATCCATTCATCCATTCCCCATCCATCCATCCATCAATTTGTCCATTCATTCATCCATCCATTCATTCATCCATTTATCCATTCATTCATCCATCCATCCATCTATCCATTCATTAGGTACCTGTTCAAGTGGCAATACAATATCTTTCCAGGCCTGTGCATCCTCTTGTGCCTAAAAATTAAAAAAAAATAATAATAAATAACTTTTTTAACGTCTCAATCTTCTAGCTGGACGCAGTGCGCCCTACTAATCGGGGAGATTCACTCACACTCACTACCTCTACGTTTAATATTTTGCACACAACTCGGCTCACATGTTCATTCTTGCCTAAAGCAAGATCAATAGAAAACTTACAAACTAACTTCAAAGTAACCATGGTAACAACTACTAAACAATGTACCTTTTTCATCCCTTCTTCAAGATTTCCTGCATCTTTATCCTTTGGTTGGTTTGATGGGCTTGTCCTTCTTACAACACCAGCTACTGCATCACTCATGACAGACATGACACCAGGTGACTTTGCTTCTGATTTACCCTGTAAGTCTTTGACTTGCAAATCAAGTTTCTTATTGGCTGAGATCAACGAATGCCGTTCAAGTTCAAATTGTTGAGCAGTGGTGGATCGAGCCTCCTGAACAGCTTCTGCAATAAAAAAATTAACTGTGAATAGACCTAATCGGCTAAAGGGTTGCTATACATGTACGTTTCCACCCAATTCAAGATATATTTTATTACGTAACAACTAAAAATGATAATAAACTATATTGGGAGACATCAATTAATTGAAAATTCAAGAAATCATTAGACAAATGATCATAATTAAGGCCTGGGGAAATGGTTTCAACATTTGCTTCAACATCCGTTCAATTTTGGTGAATGGCAATGTTTAAACGCTTTTAAGGACATTCCGTAGTACTTAATAGATTTTGACATAACTTTTTATTGAAACTTTGTACAGTTATACTTTATGACATGGGCATTTCAAAAATGAAATAAAAAAGGGGGGTCACCGTGTTGGTTTTGGCACTAGATCACGTCAAAGTTACTCATTTTGACGGCGCGCGAGAGTAATATTTCGATGTATAAAATGAGAAGAAAAGGCGATTAATGGCACTCTTTTTTGATATTAGTATTGAAATATTAGGTTTAATTACATCTTAGCATCCCAAGTCTTCATTCACACATAATACTTGGTTAGTAAAGTGGACTTGTTAAAAGAAAATAGCGATAATGCAATACACGAGCGTATTGATCGCGAACACCTGGATGACAGAATATTACCACAATTCTGAAATATCTCGAAATCTGGACATAAATATTTATTCAAACTCGGATATGTGTTTGCAAACCTGTATACCATTAGTTTAACACCATAAAAAAGAAAGGTCACCGTATTCGTTTTGGCGCTATGGCACTTTGAATGTATGAATTGTGATCTTTTAGTAATACCGACAAGGTGCGCGAGCTGTAGCGCGCGCTCTCGCTGGTCAAAATTGTGCGCAGTAGAGCGTGCGCAATGCAAAACTACGGAATGTCCTTAAACTGTTTCAACAAAGTTGAAATGTGTTGAATCGATATTGAATTGAAGTTGAAAGTGTTCTAAAGCATTTACAGTCAAACAAGCTCACGCGTTGACCCCTAGAATGGATTAATCAAATCATTAGTCGATTATTCGTTTTATTTGTGCGAATGGGATTGACCGAATATTGCAATATTAAAACAAAGAATGAGGTCAAAATTCGACTTGTGATTTGATAAAATAAATCAGATAAAACAAAGGTGGGTAAAAACCTTGGAGAAGAAGTCTAGTATGTCAAATTTCATGACCATGAACGCTGGAGTTTTTGAGCTGCCTTCAATTTCAATCACTTGACGAATGTTATCGTTAGTAAACTCCTTGTCTTTTCTTCTTCAAGTGTCTTCTAGACTCCCAGTTAGATATTGTCGATTGAAGGAATCAAATATCTTTGTTAGATAAACAACTATTGTTTAGTTAAACGATATATTGTCGAATAGTATTCCATAAATGCCTTCCTGGCACGTAAACACGGAAAAGATTCCTCTTTCTTGGTCTTCCTGTGTTAATCATTAACCAATCAAAATTCAAATTTGATTTGAATTTTGCACTCTTCGTTTTCGACGATGCAAAATTCAACTGAAAAATCAAATCATTAATCGACTCTAGGGGTCAACGCGTGAGCTTGTTTGACTATAAGCATTGCCATTCAACAAAATCAAACGGATGTTGACGCAAATGTTGAAACCGTTTGCCCAGGCCTTAAAATATATGACTGATTCAGAGCTCAAGCTCGACTAAAGATCTTTTTTTGCCTGGGCCTTTATCATAATTACCTCTCATTATATGTTGCAAAGAAGCTATCTCCTCTTGGTACTTTGAGTTCAGAGACTCAATTTCCTCTTTCTGTGAAGACTGCAAGACCGATGCAGCAGTACGTAGTGCATCACATTCACTTACAACACTCTTTAGATATGACTTGGATTCTTCCAATTCACTCTCGGCAGACATCAGCTTTCTTTTTAGGTTGTCAATATACTCTGTGGACAATAAGGGGGTATTAAGGGGGTATAGATAAATATTGTAAAAAGTTGTTGTAACTGGCTTGAAATTTGATAATAAAATATTGACGTACAAATGTTTTGGTCTAAATGAAGACATTCAGTTCCTCAGTGTAGCACCTGGAAATGTACTTAAAATTTATTCCCAAACTTTATTATCATTATATTCAGTCTTTCACTGACACAATGCATGCTTGTAAGTGCTGGGTCTTCTTTGTTTTTATTACTCACAACGATAACATCTTGGGCTTATTTTAGAAATGGTTGCTAAAGTTATATTCAGTTGGAAAAGGACACCAGATGGAAAATGAAACCCTAACCCTCCGTAATCTAGACATATGCTTTACAGGGGTTGGTCATTATTTACCGTTAGTGGAGTGGGAGGGGGTGGGGTGGTTTGGTGCAAATAAGTGTGCAACGTTGTTTATGCTCCACAAAGGACTGGGCTAAGAGAGATAAAGGGCTACATAGGAAGAGGGTGAGCAATGGTAATAAATGGGTTAATAACATAGGGTAACATATACATCATGGTCATTATTTACAGGTAGGGGAGGGGAGGGGCTAGTGTTAATAGGAGGACAACATTGTTTATGCCCCACAAAGGACTGGGCTAAGAGAGACAAAGGGCAACATAGGAAGAGGGTGAGCAATGGTAATAAATGGGTTAATAACATAGGGTAACATATACATCATGGTCATTATTTACAGGTAGGGGAGGGGAGGGGCTAGTGTTAATAGGAGGACAACATTGTTTATGCCCCACAAAGGACTGGGCTAAGAGAGATAAAGGGCTACATAGGAAGAGGGTGAACAATGGTAATAAATGGGTTAATAACATAGGGTAACATATACATCATGGTCATTATTTACAGGTAGGGGAGGGGAGGGGCTAGTGTTAATAGGAGGACAACATTGTTTATGCCCCACAAAGGACTGGGCTTAGAGAGACAAAGTACAACATAGGAAGAGGGTGAACAATGGTAATAAATGGGTTAATAACATAGGGTAACATATACATCATGGTCATTATTTACAGGTAGGGGAGGGGAGGGGCTAGTGTTAATAGGAGGACAACATTGTTTATGCCCCACAAAGGACTGGGCTAAGAGAGATAAAGGGCTACATAGGAAGAGGGTGAACAATGGTAATAAATGGGTTAATAACATAGGGTAACATATACATCATGGTCATTATTTACAGGTAGGGAAGGGGAAGGGGCTAGTGTTAATAGGAGGACAACATTGTTTATGCTCCACAAAGGACTGGGCTAAGAGAGACAAAGTACAACATAGGAAGAGGGTGAGCAATGGTAATAAATGGGTTAATAACATAGGGTAACATATACATCATGGTCATTATTTACAGGTAGGGGAGGGGAGGGGCTAGTGTTAATAGGAGGACAACATTGTTTATGCTCCACAAAGGACCAAGCTAAGAGAGACAAAGGGTACTATAGGATCGAAGAGGGTGAGCAATGGTAATAAATGGGTTAATAACATAGGGTAACATATACATCATGGTCATTATTTACAGGTAGGGGAGGGGAGGGGCTAGTGTTAATAGGAGGACAACATTGTTTATGCTCCACAAAGGACCAAGCTAAGAGAGACAAAGGGTACTATAGGATCGAAGAGGGTGAGCAATGGTAATAAATGGGTTAATAACATAGGGTAACATATACATCATGGTCATTATTTACAGGTAGGGGAGGGGAGGGGCTAGTGTTAATAGGAGGACAACATTGTTTATGCTCCACAAAGGACCAAGCTAAGAGAGACAAAGGGTACTATAGGATCGAAGAGGGTGAGCAATGGTAATAAATGGGTTAATAACATAGGGTAACATATACATCATGGTCATTATTTACAGGTAGGGAAGGGGAAGGGGCTAGTGTTAATAGGAGGACAACATTGTTTATGCTCCACAAAGGACTGGGCTAAGAGAGACAAAGGGCAACATAGGAAGAGGGTGAGCAATGGTAATAAATGGGTTAATAACATAGGGTAACATATACATCATGGTCATTATTTACAGGTAGGGAAGGGGAAGGGGCTAGTGTTAATAGGAGGACAACATTGTTTATGCTCCACAAAGGACTGGGCTAAGAGAGACAAAGGGCAACATAGGAAGAGGGTGAGCAATGGTAATAAATGGGTTAATAACATAGGGTAACATATACATCATGGTCATTATTTACAGGTAGGGGAGGGGGAGGGGCTAGTGTTAATAGGAGGACAACATTGTTTATGCCCCACAAAGGACTGGGCTAAGAGAGACAAAGGGCTACATAGGAAGAGGGTGAGCAATGGTAATAAATGGGTTAATAACATAGGGTAACATATACATCATGGTCATTATTTACAGGTAGGGGAGGGGGAGGGGCTAGTGTTAATAGGAGGACAACATTGTTTATGCCCCACAAAGGACTGGGCTAAGAGAGACAAAGGGCAACATAGGAAGAGAGTGAACAATGGTAATGAATGGGTTAATAGCACAAGTTCACATATACATCATTGGTTATTTTAGTTATATTCCTATTTTTTTATCAATTTTATCTGCAGTGGTATAGTGCTCAGATTCTGCTCAGAATTTGCACATTACAGTTCCAATAATAAAATATCCTTATATGGTAATCATGAGTTTCGACTGTGCAATATGGATAAACGATTAAATCATTTCAATATACTGCAATATAAGTATTAGTCATTTGAAGTGGCAATTTTGATGCCAATAAGAAACATTCCATGTACCTTAATCATCGATAATGATAGTAAATTACCATAATAATCTATATTCCCTTTTTTTATTACAATCTATCTCTTTCTCTTATTCTCATTTATTAAATGTACATATACTGTTAATAGAATCTATACTGATGCTAGTTTTAACTTTTAAACTGTGCACATTTTCGCTGATTCTTCCTTTAAAAGCATAATTCAAAATGACTTTAATTTAAAGAAACCACTTTAAAATCTATTCCAGACAACGTCAAATTTAGGACTTATGTCACAGTTTTGGAGAGAATTTATGATATCCGGCTTATAACGGGGAAGATATTGAACAACAGCAAACTAATACAATGATATCAACAACGTATTCTTTTGTGTATTATAAATCTGATATTTTAATCATCTATAAATAAAACATGCCTTTTGTACCAGTTGTAAACAAACTTTAAATTCAATCCTGAAATTTTAATGCTTAACGTTTTGAACGAAATGAGATATAGTTTGAGGTCTGAGGTCTTTATTTCATATCGTATCCCCTTAATACTTACCTTCTTTCGAGATAAATATTCCTTTGATTTTAGCTCTTTGTTTGCCGAACTCATTCTCAGTTGTCTGCTTTTCTTCCATGAGTTTTTGTTCTCGTTCTCTCAAGTCGACAACCATAGCTCTCAATGCCTCCACGTCTGCAACAATTCAACGAAGGAAATGAAAACACATCAGCAAAAGCTTTACACAACATGAAACTCAAGTATAAAATACTACAAACCCTCGGGAAGGTCCTGCATGGAGCTTTCACCTTCCTCGTCCATGTTTTGATTTTAAAAAGTACAAAAAATGAGGAGAATTTTCACTTTTAAAATCTTATGTCGGCCATGTTTACCACATAGAGCCTCACTTCCAAGTCAGATCGGACCCAGACCTGCTCAGATATTATGCGGAACGCCTTTCTATTCTCGTCGACTTGTTTCAGAAAAATTGATCCGATTTACGAAGCTTTTCAAAGTGGAAATCTGTTATAAACAAGCAAAGTATTTGCTTACATAGAAAAGTAATAGATAAATCTATATATATGAACGGTTTCTTTTGATCTTCAAACTGCTGTGTCATGTTTTGGTGCCTAGTTTCAAGTCCATTTCCTTTGTGACGTCCACGAGTTCGCTCAGCTCATCTCCAGTCAATAACATTTCTGTATTTCTGCAGGTTTTAATGGTTTCATAGCCAAAGGTAGGCTACTTTGATATAACTTATTATGATAACTGAACATGCAAAAATTCGTTTATATAGGCAGTAATTGTTTCTGTACAAAGTGTTTATATGCCCGCGGCAGTCGTTTTAAAAAAAATCTCCTTTGATTTTAGGCCATGCATCCTCACATTTTATTATTTCTCATTGGCCGACCGACCTTAATTTCATAAAACCAGGAATAAATAAAAACAAAATTATTCCTTATAATTTTTAATTTCTATGCGCTTTTTACACATTTTCTTATCACATTTTCTTCTATTTGGCTTCTCGGTCTGGTAATGCACTAGTCAATTGAAACCCCCGCCCCCCGACCCCCGGGAAATACCGGGGAATTTAACGTTTGGGTAGTGTTAAAATCAGACATTTCCCCTGGTAGTCGGGGGCACATTCACTGTTAAAGCCCCCGCTATTGTGGCCCCGCTATTTTGGTCTAGTAGTAAATAACAAAACAAACACATTTCACTCCAACTGCAATTTCCTGTGCCACGCATAGCTAATCTTTGTGTGTTCCATTCTGATTCACAAATATTTAATGTCCAATATTTTCAGGGGCGTCAGTTGGGTTTCATAATGTCATTTTAAGTATAAAATGAACAATGCTTGTAAATATTACTTAATGAATAGTGGTTTTATTTGCACTTTTGACAAAGCCATTTTCCCTCAGGGGCAGCTCTGAGGCCCACACAGGAGAGATGATACCACATTATATCACACTCTTTGCTGTCACAGCAATCCAAACGGCTGCATGATTACAGAGGCAAAATTTCTCAGGATCATCTACAAACAAAATTAACCAAAACAAATTAATGTAAGATATATCAATAATGGCAAAATATCATGGATAAAATCTTCAACATTCGTGATTTGTTTTCATTAAAAGTACGCATGTTGACTCACCTTTCGTTTTTCCATTCTAGCAAAGGATCGGAATATTAATATCATCCACACCTATAGAATACCGATGTTAGAATACCAATGCTTTCTGGGTATTTTCCAAGATGGCCGACCTCTAGTTTCCAGGCCCTTACATATTCAAACGAGCGTTAAAATCCCCGCTCGCTGCCCCGCTGCGAAGACAATTAGTTAAAATCCCGACCCCCCGGTGCAATATTGCTGTAAAAGCACGTTAAAAACGCGTCACGTCCCCGTTCAGTGCCCCGCTAGTCCCGGGGGTCGGGGGGCGGGGGTTTCAATTGACTAGTGCATAAATGACATGAGCTAGCTATTATCAGTTCTCTTTTTTAGATATAAACTAGACTCTCTATGAGCGTGAAGTCAGGCTAGTCATAAAATCAACACAGGAGGCTAAACAATTCTACTTTGAGCTAAAATTTCCTGTGTTTGTTCCCAAAGCATCATGGGGACATACGCGACATGACAGATACATAGATTTGCTAAAATGTAAAACGATAGCCCGACTAATAATAATATCGTTAACAAAATGTTATTCAGTGTATAATTTAATAGTCAATTAATTCCAATTACTTTTGGATAAACAAAACGTTGTCGTAGCATTTGTATCTGTTTTTATTTTAAATTGTGATTTTTAAATTTTTTCTAACCGACCGACCCATCTCTGCGACATTCAAGGTGATGTGAAACAAAATAAAATGTGAGGATGGTCTTAGTTCTAGCTAGGTAAATAGGAGTATTTTCATGTTTGTTACAACATTTTTTTTTCAAATGACCTTCACACGAGGCTCACAATGCCTGATCATGCACATTATGATAATGATGATAATAATGATGATGATGATGATGATGATGATGATGATGGCGATAATAATTATAATAATAGTAATAATAATGATGATGACGATGATGATGATGATGATGATGATAATAATAATGACTTTATTAACTTGTCAATGAATCTAGCTATTTAATTGAGGACACCTATCAATCTCTAGGATATCTTAGCAGCAAATTTGAATAGGTGAATTTTAAAATAAGACAGTCAATGAATGAATGCAAGAATCAGTCAGATCAGCAAGTCTGTCAGTTTTTTTACAGGATCTGTAATAAAACTTTAAAGTTGGTCTAAATCCCATTAGTGATATCATAATCCCAAGAAATTGACAATGCTGAATTTGCTTATTTTGTCAGATTTCAATTCCTTCAATCTACGTTTGAAAATGATTGTGTTTTTTTTTGCAAAACCTTAACTGACATAAACATCTACTTGTTGTTATGACGAATGAAGTTCCTTCTAGAAATGTACAACACCACAAAATGTTTCAATCATACTATCACTGTCTCGGAGATCTTCGACCAGCACCAGAAATTCAACATAAGCTCTAGCAAAAAAATCCTTGCAGAAACTTTTTAAAATGATTTTGTAAATATGTAATTTTCTATTTTTTCAATTGTTTTACCATTCATTTCAATCTGCTGTGTTATGTTTTGGTGCCTAGATAAGTCCTTTCAATTAATTATTATAAGAATAATTAATCTATTGTTCCTACATTTTCTATCACTTTCTGATTGGTTCATCGCTTTTCCCACTTCATATTTATAGTTGGTATCACTCTTAATCTAACTCTTTTACTCCGACCGACGAAGGACTAATTAAAGATTGAAACATCAGTAAAGTCAAGTTAACATTATTTTTACAGTCTGTGTTACAAATTTCTATAGATTCAAGTCCATTTCCTTTGTGACGTTCACAAGTTCGCATAGCTCATCTCCAGTCAATAACAGTTTTGTATTTCTGCAGGTTTTAGTGGTTTCATAGCTAAAGGTAGGCTACTTTGATATAATGCACATGCAGCTATATGTACATGTAATATACTGTCAACTAAACATGCGAAAAATTGTTTATAGCGTTTATAGCCAGTAATTATTTCTTAAAATGAAATTGATGTAACATTTTTTCGAATCACCCTCTCACAATTGATGCCACATCATTTTCATTCAATGCATGCAGAGACTCGATCATATAATCCCCCCAACAACAACAAAAATATATATTTAGAATCGCTTTACATTTCTGAAAAAACATGCACTATGCAAACTCTTATTACAAATTAAAATTTAAAGATATTGATATTTAAAAAAAAGTATTGACTTCTGGGCATATAATAGCTCATTTGTTACCACTCCTGCCTAATTCCTGACATTTCTAGAATGAACTTCATTCGTCATAACAACTTGTAGATGGTTAGGTCAGTTTATGTTTTGCAAAATGAAAAGATAGCTATTTTTTAGGGACAAATAATAAAAATAATAATAATTTATATTGTGGGGGAGGGGGGAGAAGGGGAAGAAATCATAGGGGAGTCAGGTGTATTTTTCTAGTTGACTTGGGGTGGTCATGATTTAAGGATACAAATTTCTGACCTCTTTTGACGAAATTACGTTTTTGGTACTCTTCAGAAAGATTAAATATCTTTAACTTCTATTTCAATGCAAAAAAAATTAAATATGATTTTTCCTTTGGTCGAAAATTTAAAGAAAAAAAGTCTGTGACTTAATAAAAACCGGAAGCTGTTAACAAACAAGTGCGTTTATCTCTTCTTCTTATTCGATCAACTCCGCAACTTTAAAGAGTTAGAGGTCAAGAAGATTTCAATGGATTAAAATGATATTTTCAGGACTTACAGAAAAACTCATTACATAAAAGATGGTGTTTGCGATTTGTGATTAACACAACTTAAAATGAACAATGATCTGTTTTGTGTTGAACAATACTCAAAAAGTCATTGCTCAACTTTGATGTTAAATTAAAATTGATCTAAGGCAGATATAACAAAACGCAGGAACTGTTTTTAAGCCTGTTATCTCTTGAATGTGTTGATGTAATTTTAAGCGTCATAGAGTGCATACTTTTTGACAACGAACATTTTTCAAAACAGCTATAATCACAACGATTTGATATCTTGAGGTGGTCGAGATCCAGATCATAGAAATAAGCAAGTTT
Source organism: Metridium senile (assembly GCA_949775045.1). Taxonomy (NCBI): domain Eukaryota; kingdom Metazoa; phylum Cnidaria; class Anthozoa; order Actiniaria; family Metridiidae; genus Metridium; species Metridium senile. The sequence goes on from OX459095.1 coordinate 30,409,130, forward strand.
GGTATTGTCGATTTCTTGGGATTATGACATCACTTAATATGGGATTTAAACCAACTTTAAAGTTTTACATATCCTGTAATAAAAAAAAATAAACCAAGCAAGTTCTTAGTACATATATTTAAGAACAATGTCTTTGCATGCTATGAACTAATTTTCAAGTAATTGGAATTCATGGCACATACCGAAAATATATTTCTCACTAATTATAAGCCAGGGTCTAATTTTAGGTATTCCATATTTAATTTAGTAAAAAACTAAAGTAATTGATAGATTTAAATTTGGAGTGTTATCTGTAAAATACTGGAAAAGGTTTGGTTCGTACAGTCAAGTGGTAATTTGATTCAATTTGCCAGTTGTGGTCTGAAAATCTGAAATCCTCAATTTCTCAAAAAGAAAATATTTTTGAAAGAAAAACCTTGCCAGAGTTCTAACCTCCCAAGGGACTAATTGACATGAAAAAAAAATAAAGAAATCAAATTTTTCATATCTCCCACTTTTGTTTGACTTTGCTTGGTTTTGCTCGGTTTTCCAAGACATGCAGTCCCTCTTATAACTAAGTTAATTGTAATTTTGAAGTTCAAATTGAATAATATAATATTTTTTTTACTTTTAGATAACAGCATTCAACGATGTGCATAGTGTTCTTTTATTTCAATGATAACCCAGGACCTGATGGATATAAATTGATTATTGCATCAAACAGAGATGAATTTTACCAAAGACCAGCCCGACCAGCTAAATTCTGGGAAACAAATCCTAATGTAATAGGAGGTAAACATTATCAATGAATCCCCTTTTTAAAAACAGGTTCCCATTTAAATCTGTACTTTCCCATTTAAATCTGTACTTCTCAAGGGTGTTAAGGCCTGGGTCAGACGCCATTTTAGCTAAAATCACTAGTTCTAATTTTTCAATCGTTGCTTTAAAAATGTTGTCATGTAACTTGACCAAATGATTAGTTTTAATGAGTTTTTGAAATTTTTGCTTGTTGAATGGCTTTTGGGTGGTCACGTGACCATACATGAGGTTTAGTATTTATCAAATATTCAATGCAAAATGGGGTAAATAGAAAAACAAAATAAAACGATTAAAACTATGTCATTAGAGGACTTTCATAAATAGCTTTCGACGTAGGCTTGGATTGGTTGTCCATCATTGGTTCTTTAGGAGATATTTGGCAAAAAAGGTCACGTGACCAGGCTATTTTTTTACAAATATCCATATATCTCCCCATTGTTCAGATGAAGTCATCCAATCCAAGCCTACATCGAAAGCTATTTATAAAAGTCCTCTAATGATATAGTTTTAATCGTTTTATTTTGTTTCTCTATTTACCCCATTTTGCATTGAATATTTGATAAATACTAAACCTCATGTATGGTCACGTGACCACCCAAATGCCATTCAACAAGCAAAAATTTGAAAAACTCATTAAAACTAATCATTTGGTCAAGTTACATGACAACATTTTTAAAGCAACGATTGAAAAATTAGAAATAGTGATTTTAGCTAAAATGGCGTCTGACCCAGGCCTTCACACCCTTGAGTTATGCAAATTGTGTTGATGTGTGCTAAACACACAGATCAACCAATCAGAGTATATTATTTCTGAAGTGAACTTCTCTGATTGGTTGATCTGTGAGTTTAGCACACATCAACAAAATTTGCATAAGTACAGATTTAAATGGGAACCTGTTTAAAGTTTAAATCTTATAGACACACACTGTAAGTGTTCTACAGCTGTATACCTATATAGAATTATACACCTATTTCAATAATCATTGTCACAATCAGTCTACTGTCCACACTATGAAGCGTGCAAAGGATGATAGTATGTCTTGTCGTGTTATAGATTCATGCATCACACATTTTGGTTGAACGTGTTTGTGTTATGTGACCATAACCAAGCTGTGGCAGTGGTAGATTGTAAAACAAAAAGTGTAATAAAGCAGAAATTATGTTCATATTACCGACATCCTTTGCAAGCTTCAGAGTGGGGACTGTAGCTTCGGCTGCAACAATGATTTTTGAATTAGGTGTATACCCACTATCACAACCCTTACATTATATATGTCAGCATGCATTACTGAGCTAACATGTTTATTTGTCTGGAGGGAGGAAATCCAGAGGTAAAAAAATAGGTAATTGAATAAAATTGACAACACAAAATTTTACAGTTCTGTTCAGTGACCACGAATGATAGTTCCAAGGTTAGTCGACGTTCAAGTTGCTGCATGCACATGATATAAATTATAGTTTTGCTATGCGCAAGAAAAAATTAAAAGAAAAAATATTATATTATAAGTAAATAAACTCATAAAAACTTTGTCTCTGCTTTCCAGGTGTTGATTTGTTTCCAGGAAGAGAGGGTGGAACCTGGTTTGGTATTTCTAAAACTGGAAAGATAGGCATTGTAACAAACTACAGACAGTCACCTGAATTAACTTCAGATGAAGCATTGGGTAGAGGTCATTTAGCAACAGACTTCTTGAACAGTACTAAAAGTGTTGAAGAATACATGAGTGAAATACAATGTAATGGACATCAATACAATGGATTTAACTTGCTTCTTGGGGAACTTTCTTTTACATCTGAAACAAAGATGCTTTGGTATTGTAATTTGGAAGAGAAAGTTGTACAGAAACTGCCTCCAGGATACCATGGCCTTTCAAATAGGTTACTTAACTTTCCTTGGCCTAAACTTGTTTTTGGCAAAGACAAGTTTACAGAAATCATAGGAAAGGCAGGAAGTAAAGATGATATGGTTGAAGATATATTTATGCTGTTAAATGAAAGACGAAGGTTAGAATATGATATTGTTTTAACCATAGCAATAATTCATAGATCCACAATTTGCTTGATTGAACATGAAACAATTGCGCAGTATTCCCACTGGAATCTAGAATGTCCGACAAACATCATAGATTTCAGAAAGATTTACCACATTTACTGTTTTTTTCTAACATACTCTTAGAATACATAAATTCCAAGACAGGCTTATAAAGTTTTCAGTAATCTATGTATATTTGTGCTGTATATTGAGAAAAACGTATTTGACTTGTTGGATGTATAGCAACATGCAGTAACTAAGATAGAACACAATGGATAGTGGATCTATGAATGGTAATGATTCTTAAGTAAATTGTTTTTATAAAATTCATTTGATGGATTGATATTTATTGATGATCATTAGGATAATGATGATAATAATTGGGACAAATAATAATGATGATGACAATGATGATGACAATTATGATGATGATGATGATGCCAATGGTGATAGTAATGATGACAATTATGGTAATGATAATAATAATGATGATGACAATGATGCAGTGATGATGATAACAATTATGATGATGGAGATGATGATGCCAATGGTGATAGTAATGATGACAATTATGGTGATGATAATAATACTGATGATGACAATTATGATGATGGAGATAATGATGCCAGTGGTGATAGTAATGATGACAATTATGGTTATGATAATGATAATGACGATGATGATGGAGATGATGATGCCAGTGGTGATAGTAATGATGACAATTATGATGATGGAGATAATGATGCCAGTGGTGATAGTAATGATGACAATTATGGTTATGATAATGATAATGACGATGATGATGGAGATGATGATGCCAGTGGTGATAGTAATGATGACAATTATGATGATGGAGATAATGATGCCAGTGGTGATAGTAATGATGACAATTATGATGATGGAGATAATGATGCCAGTGGTGATAGTAATGATGACAATTATGGTTATGATAATGATAATGACGATGATGATGGAGATGATGATGCCAGTGGTGATAGTAATGATGACAATTATGATGATGGAGATAATGATGCCAGTGGTGATAGTAATGATGACAATTATGATGGTGGAGATGATGATGCCAGTGGTGATAGTAATGATGACAATTATGATGATGGAGATAATGATGCCAGTGGTGATAGTAATGATGACAATTATGGTTATGATAATGATAATGACGTGATGATGGAGATGATGATGCCAGTGGTGATAGTAATGATGACAATTATGATGATGGAGATAATGATGCCAGTGGTGATAGTAATGATGACAATTATGGTTATGATAATGATAATGACGATGATGGTGGAGATGATGATGCCAGTGGTGATAGTAATGATGACAATTATGGTGATGATAATAATAATGATGATGACAATTATAATGATGGAGATGATGATGGAGATGACAATTATGGTTATGATAATGATAATGACGATGATGATGGAGATGATGATGCCAGTGGTGATAGTAATGATGACAATTATGATGATGGAGATAATGATGCCAGTGGTGATAGTAATGATGACAATTATGATGGTGGAGATGATGATGCCAGTGGTGATAGTAATGATGACAATTATGGTGATGATAATAATAATGATGATGACAATGATGCAGTGATGATGATAACAATTATGATGATGGAGATGATGATGCCAGTGGTGATAGTAATGATGACAATTATGGTGATGATAATAATACTGATGATGACAATTATAATGATGGAGATGATGATGGAGATGACAATTATGGTTATGATAATGATAATGACAATGATGATGGAGATGATGATGCCAGTGGTGATAGTAATGATGGCAGTTATGGTGATGATAATAATACTGATGATGACAATGATGGAGTTGATGTTGACAATAGCAATTATGGTGATTACAATGATGGTATTTGTTCTATCTGTTAGACACTTCCCTGATGAAGATGATAGCTGTTACACCAACAACCCACTTGATCAAAACTTTCCACCAGCTGCTTTACAAGCCTGCAGAGCAATATTCGTACATTTACCAGAAATTGGATATGGAACACGGTAAGTTGGTCACCAACCAACTGTTTTTATTATAATTCTAAGAAAATACCCTCTTCTAATAGATCCCTCTGGACACAATCTTGTGAAGTCTTGGTATGCTGTCCTTAGAAGAGAGAGAAAGAGATTGACAATCTTAACCCCTTTTTCTTTTATCATTATTTCCCTTTTGACCTTCAATCTTCTCCATTCTCCTCCTTTCATCCAGCCTCTCTTCCTTCCTATTTTTCCTTCTTTCCTACTTCATCCCTCCGTCCCTCCATCCCTCTTTCCCTCCTTCTTCCCCTTCCTCCTTCCCTCCTTTCTTGCCTCTCTTTCCCTCCTTTCCTCCCTCCTTGCCTCCTTCCTTCCCTCCCTCCTTCCTTCCCTCCCTTCTTCCCTGCCTCCCTCCCTCTTCTCCTTCCCTCTCCCTCCTTTTCTTCCCTTCCTTCCATGCTTCTATCTTTTCCTTTCTTCCCTTCCCTTCTTTCTTATCTCCTTGTTAAGCCAAGCCCTCAATGACTGATTTGATCTCCAATTTTCAGAACAAACACAGTAGTCGTTGTCGACACCAATGGTCATGTTACATTCACGGAAAAGACATTAGCTGATGGTGCGCATGACCCTAATAATAAAGACTGCTGGATAACTAACCATCACGAGTTTGAAATGCTTAACAAAACAAAGGAATAAATACTTTACATTTTCCTTTGGAAATATTTATATTATTCAATTTTTAAAAAAAGGTAATATTTCAAACTTTTAAACAAAACTTATATAATCGATTGTATAAGAATCAATGTAATGAAAATATTTGTTTACATAAAAAAAATATCTTCAAAACATTTTTTGAAACAATTACAAACATGAGGTGTAATCAAAGTTTTTTGATTTATCAGATGTCACACGTCAATCAATCTTTCAATCAATTAATCAATCAGTCAATCAATCAAACCGGCAATTAGTCATTCTATTCAAGCAATCAGTCAGTCAGTCAATCGATCGACCAATTAATCGATCAATAAAACAATCAATCAATGAATCAACCAAGCAATCAGTCACGCAATCAATCAACCAGTCAATCTATCAATGAATCAACCAATCGATTAATCAGTCGGTCAATCAGTCAATCAATCAAACAACTGAATGATGATGATGATGATGATGATTTATATATACCATCGATGATTCAATGATTTTATTCCAACATCTTATAATTATCGTATAATTTCTTCTGTTTCTTTGCGATCTAAAGAGACATTTTAGGTTCTCAAATGTGTCTCTGAAGTATTTTTATTATTACTATTATTATTTATGTATTTACATGTGAATACGGCTCAGGCGCATTCAATACATTATAACTAAAGTCGTTTTACCTGGGAGGTGACCAACTAGAAAGCTTATATTCTTTTGGTCACCACACACACTTTATGTGCAGTTTCCTTTAAATTCTTACTAAAAAGCCATATATAAAATCAGTCTACATTATGTAAGTAGTGTGTGTGAATTGAATTAAAATCTAAAAATAAAGTATGATGAGTATCAAATGATTTGTTCCTCTAAAACTATGGTTATAATGAATGGAAAGAAAAATATAATAATGAATGATAAAATTGTACTCCGATTAGTATTGGAATTAAGTTGTGTTATCAAAATATGGAAAATACATTGTGATTTGTTTTATAGTTTTTAATATCCTGGTCACCAGGGCCCAGTTGTTCAAAGCCAGTTTAGTGTTAATCCTGGGTTAACTCTGTAGGTTTTCTTTAGAGTTAACCCAGGATTAGCGTTAATCTAGCTTTGAACAACCGGCCCCAGAGGCTTGACTAACCTCTCTCCCTGCTATGTATTTTGAGCCGAAAAGCGGCGAGCGAACAGCTTTGCTGCTCAAAATACGTGTCAGGGAGAAAGTTAGTCAAACCTCTGGTATAAAATTAAACCAGGGTATGTTTTTAATGCTTTTAAAAAAGGAACGTACATTAAATGACCAAAACTGAAGTTGTCCACAGTAAACGATAAATCGTGCATTATTACATGCTCAAAGTGTCAAGTAATCTTTTGGCTGACAGGTGTAATAATAATAAAACTTTCAAAATCTTTCTTTACCCCGCTTTTGTCAAGTATTCATTGAGCTTTTATAAGTTCATTCTTTACTAGAAACCATTGACAAATCTGCCCACAAATAACGTGTTCAGTTTAAATTAACTATGACGATATTTGTTAGTGTTTCGACTTTGTAAAGATAATAAATAATGCTAATTAAAAAGTCAATAATAGCTTGGCTGAAAATGGCACATCACAACAGACGGCTTCAATATGAAGTTTGTGTCGTGGTTTCCTACGCTCTGGCTGTCAGTTACTCTAATGCAACATCCCAAGTGTTCGGAACAGAGTAAAACACGGAAAACTACCTTATATATTTTTTTAATTGAGGGGCGTGAAAACGTGAATTGGCCTTTGAATTTTTGTAATGAGCTTAATTGTTCTAAAAGTCGTGAATCATCAATTTTAGAGCGAAAACACGAAAACCATTAAACAGAAACATCAAATACAAAAGGAAACAATACCACATTGTTGAAACGTGTTGACGGAATCGATGTTGAATTGATTTTGAAAGAGTTTAAAAGCGTTTAAACATTGCCATTGAACAAAATAGAACGGATGTTGAAGCAAATTTTGAAACCGTTTGTCCAGGCCTTTACAACTTTATTTGTCTTCGATAGTGCCTAATATAGTCTTTAATCAAATAAGAACTATTACAAATAAGCAAGTTGATCTTTTCACGGATAAAGTATTTTCGCTCTATATAACAGAAAAACAACATATATAAAATAATAGTTCGTATATTTATGATGCGAATGGCTGGAAAAAAGGATTGTTTTCGAGCTAGAGGAGGGAATTGAACCCACGCCCTAAGTACTGGCCTGCACGCTATCCACTAGTGAACTCTAGCGGTGAGCGGCAACCGGAAGTGTTGATTTGGGTTTGATTAGTATTGCTTAGTATTGATTTAAGTTGAACAAAGTGAGTGAACACAAACTTGGGTTTAATCCGCCATCTTTAATCTACACGAGGCCACTTACAAACTGCAATGCATGCCGGTATTACGTATGCATAATTAACTACATTAACATCCTTTCTTCTGGGAAAAAGCTAAATGTTCCAAAAGGCTATTTTAAAGTAGCAACAATAAACTAAAATGTCAACGTATATAATGTCATACTAAATTCACTGATTACTGATTAGTAACAAAGTTATCATAACGTGCAGGAGGCTTAATTGTTCGTCTTGGTCGATTTGCTGCCAGGTTACCAGGTTCAGGAGTTTGACTGTCTCTCTGGGTAGAGTCTGGTGTGCTAATCTTCACTTCGTCATCAGGGCGTAACTTTGGGGTGGGTGTTGCCAGGTGCAGTTTTGTTGCTTTGTTGTCAGTAGTGTGAGACACATGCATTGGGGAAGTGTCGCGGACATTGTGGAGCACTTTGGTAGGTCTCATGTGTACACGATTACGTCTGTATGTGCTTCCGTCTGCACCTTTCACTTCGTAGGTACTCGGACCTAGAATATTGGTGACTTTACCCCACTTCCAGTCTCGTCCGTCTAGATGCTGAAAGAATATGGCTTGTCCAATGTCCAGTTCAGGTAACTTTCTAGACTTCTTGTCGTAGCTCTTCTTGACACTATCTTTGCGAGCTTGACGCTTTGCTTTAATGACGATGTCACTAGGCTGCTTGTTGATAGTAGGCAGGAAGGAGCGTGTTCTCCGGTTGAACATCATCTCAGCAGGGCTAATGCCAGTGTCTTGTCGGGGAGTGTTGCGGTGTTCTAGCATTGCTTCATATGGGTCATCACCTTCTTTGTAAGTCTTGATTAGGAGATTCTTCATGGACTTTACAGCTGCTTCAGCTTTTCCATTCGCTTGCTGGTGCATTGGTGATGAGGACACATGTATGATACCCCAGTTCTTAGCAAATTCAGCAAACACTTTGGCTTGAGAATTGTGGACCACCGTCAGATACTATCATTCTTGGTATCCCATAACGAGAGAAGTGTTTCTTGAGTAGGCTGATTACCCGAGCACTCTGAGTTGTAAGGAGGTCCACTTCGATGAAAGTAGAATAGTAGTCAACTACCACGAGGTGATGCTTATCTGCAATTTGAAAAATGTCAAGTCCGATTTTCTGCCATGGTTCATCGCCATCAGTGTGTTGTTTGAGGGGCTCTCTTACGTTCTTCGGTTTCATAGATTGGCAAGTTTCACATACCTCGGCTATTTGTCTTATGTCGCCAGCCATGCCGGGCCAGAATACAGTGTTTCTCGCTCGACGGAGCATACTTTCACAGCCAAGGTGGGAACTGTGGAGTCTTTTCTTGATTAAGGAACGTAGAGTCTGAGGAATGACGACTGCTTCTCCTCTCAATAGTATGCCGTTTACAACAGTTAAGGAGTCACGAGTGTCGAAGTAAGGTAATGCGGCTGGGGAAGTGTAGCGTTTTCCTTCAGGCCAGCCTTCCATGACAAATTTAATTACGGTTTGAAGACAGTTGTCTTGCTGTGTCGCTTGTTGTATTTCTACCAGGTGAGCGTCTGGAATGTCGCCAAACACATTTATGTTCATGATTCGAGAACGATCATCTTCATTGTTTTCGCTGGAATCGAGGTGAGCTCTGCTTAGTGTGTCAGCTAGGAGTAGTTCAGAGCCTTTGACGAACACAAAATTGACGTCATATCTGTTGTAACGCATCATTATGTCTTGAAGACGTTTAGGGGCCATGCTTAGTGGTTTGCGAAGTATTGATGCTAGAGGTTTGTGGTCGTTTTCTACGGTTACAGCTCGGCCGTAGGTATACTGATCAAATCGTTCCAAGCCATATAAGACAGCTAAGGCTTCTTTTTCAATTTGGGCCCAGTTCCTTTCTGATGGTGTTAGTGCACGTGACGCATACTCTATGGGACGACCATCTTGCATGAGTACTGCGCCTATTCCATGTTTGCTACTGTCGACTTGGAGTACAACTTCTTTGGCTGGATCGAAGTAAGCTAAACATGCAGATTCAGATAGATTCTTCTTTAAAGTGTTGAAGGCGTCTTCGCATTCTTTGGACCATACGAAAGGGACGCCCTTTCTAGTCAGGGCTCTTATCGGTTCAAGCGTTCCTGCGAGGTCTGGAAGGAATCTTGACATGTACTGGGCCATGCCACCGAGACGTTTGACACCTTCCACATCAGTCGGTGCGGGCATATTAAGAATGGCTTTGACCTTTGCTTCGTCTACTTTCACTCCATCACTTGTGATCTTATGCCCATGAAAGGTAATCTCTTTCAGTCCCGTCTCTTGTTTATCCTCATTCAGGATAATGTTCCTTTTAGCACAGCGGTTGAGAGTTGCTGATAGGTTACGTTGATTGTCTTCTAGTGCTTTGGACTCTGTCTCGCCACATCCAACTACAATAATGTCATCAACGATATTGAATACACCGTTAAGGTCTCCGAGTGCTTCATCAATCTTGCGCTGAAAGATTTCACTGGATACCTTGAGGCCGAAGGGAAGTCTCTTCCACATGTAGCGACCGCAAGGCGTTATCATTGTAGTGAGTTTGCTAGAGGGTTCATCGAGTCTGACATGCCAATATGCTTCTTTCACGTCTAGTTTGCTGAACACTTTAGCATCCTTTAGTTTAGGAAGCACGTCATCTAGTACAGGTAGTCGGTAATGCTCACGTTGGAGTGCAGCGTTGAGTGGTTGTGGGTCAATGCAAATGCGTAGCTTGCCATCACGCTTGTGCACAACAGCCATTTGACTAACCCATTCAGTCGGTTCAGTAACTGGGACCAGTACACCTTTCTTCACTAGTCGATCTAGCTCGTTCTTAACATCGTCTTGAATCGCTATTGGGACTTTGCGGCATGGAAGCGCTTTAGGTGGTACTGATTTGTCGACTCTGAGGGTCGCTTCTCCCAGATCACCGAGTAGAGGAGTGGTTACCTTAGAGATGAATGCGTCGTTGTTTATGGTTACAAAACCAAGTTCCTGTATAGTGTTCAGGCCAAGAAGAAGGCCTGCCCCTGGACCTTAAATCGCCGTAATTTAATGCGTTTTAAAGCGATTTAAGGCGATTTAAGGCGATTTAAGAAAATATGGCCAAACTTCGAGTGAAGTTTTAAGGCGTTTTAGTGCGGTTTAAGGCGATTTAAGGCGATTTAAGAAAAAATATAAGAAAATCAGAGGCGCCATAAGGCAATTTTAAGCAATTTACAGCGATTTAGGGATGTTTAAGAAAATATATGGTGAAGAAGATGCATTTTCTGGTGGTTTAAGTAATTTTTTTTGTAAAAATGAACAACATTTTAAGTTCATTTAAGGAAATTTGAAAATAAAGGTATCATTGTTCAAAATATCATTTAAATATAATACTTCTAGTAAGCAAAGGCCAGTTTAAACTTTACATCAAAAATTGTATTCAATAAAGGTCAGTTTTATATTAATATAAGGAATGCCTGTGATTCATTTACATAATTGATTTAGAGTGCAAATATCATATCCATGAAATACAAAATAGTACAACAGGATGCTAGTTAAAACAATAGAATAGAGTGCAAATAGCGTAACAATTAAAGCACTTTTAAACAATGATTATCAATTATTTTAACATAGTTTAATACTGTGAAACCAGTTGCAAAACAATTATTTTTATATCTTTTTTATTTTGAATATTTTTATCATCAAAACTTTTAAACAACACTTCCTTTGTACATCTTTCTGTATATAATCTTACATATAAATTAAATAATTATATACGTTCTGGAAGCTTTCATTAAGGATTGCTGGCTATTTTCTAAGAAACATTTGTTTGAATTTGTATAATATTGCTAACCTCCAACAATAAGAATCTAATCTTTATTGTAGTAGATATTTTTCCAGATTAAACAAACGTTTCTGAAACCAGAGACTGAACAGTAACGAAATTATTAAAGCTAATATTTCTACATACCACTGATGAAGATTTAAAGTCTCATCTTATCTTGATGTTAGTTAGTGTAAATGTTTCTGAAATTGTTTTTCCTGTCGCATTGATGATCCTTACAGAAAAACTTGTTTTTTGATACATAAATTAATCTTTTATGTATAAATAATCTCAGCGTGCATTTTCGGATCTTTCTCAGGAACCCATCCTATTTGTTGACGTTCTCCAGATCGTATAGACAGCAAAATACCTTGATCCAAAAGCAAGTGTTTTTTCTTATGCTCACTTCAAATACTTCTTCTGACTGATAATTACAGCAATAACCACTTCTTTACTTGATGCATACTTGGACGTTCCACTATTCGAAGGTGATGTCTGTGGCAGGTGGCAAGTCTTTTTTCCTTCTTGCTTCCTGGTTTTGATCTTATTTACAAGATGATCTCTTGTAAGTACATTTACAGGAGATGACAGAAGCTCAAAATAAAACTATGTTCGAGTATTCCGCCATTTTGATTTGTCCCAGTCTCTCACGCTAAGTCCTGACATGTGACCTATCTGACATGTGTTACTGTGCTGTCATAATATTATCGGCTATGACTCCCTCAATGAGGACTTTTTCTTTGACGATCGAGTAAAACAATTTTTTCAACCTTTTGACGAAGTATCGATTAGCCGATACCGATTAGCCTCGTTGGCCATTTCTGAGCTTCGTATTACAAATCAAGAGTTCACTCAGTGAGTCGATGTATATTACCGTTCAGATTTGACAGAAATTCTCATGAAATTGACCAGTAATTGGACACTCCTCCATCCACTCCCCCATCCCAACGGAGAAACACCTGTGCGGTGTTATCGCAGGCTCACAAAACCAATTTAAAATGGCGAACAGCAAGCTAAGATAGTTGAAGTGTTTTATATTTGCATGTGTTTTCCACTCGTTTATGTAAAATACGCAGACAACCTATTTGCACAAGTAAAGCTGAACAAATGATATTAACTTACAATGGCTTGATGGTGACCTTTTACTGTGTGACTGACCATATTAATGTGTGACTGCATGCTGCTCACGTAAGTAGAATTCTGACACTTGATTCGATTTGTACAATAAGATTTACTAGTAAAGTTTTCGAGATAGTTCGGTGAAAACCACATAAAATGTTAATCAATTTCTTTTCAATTTTCTTTCATATTTCGCTAGATTGATGATAAATATTTGTTATAGAATGACCAACAAAAAATATTCTAAAATGTTATAAATAAATAATATGTTCTTGCAGTTTTGTTAAGTACTTTTAATGTGCTTTTATGTATATTTGCATGTAGAAGTTTCACAAAAAATGTTGAATTGTGCATTCCAAGACTGAAATACATTGTTGGTTTCAAAGGTAGCAAATATAGATTGATTTGCATTTCATATGAAGCTAATATACAAAACATAACTCTAATACACTGTACTGACATAATGGCATAAACTGCGCAATACATTTTGGTCTTGCATGGAATGTACTATTCAGTATTCATAAGTTAAACTCTTTCTGGAATAGTTATATATTGTATATACCGTATATATGTATGATTACATCCTATTGCAGAAGGATTTGAGCACATATTTATACAAAAATCTAATTTAATTAACATCCAGATAAACTAGTATTTTGAGTTTTGCATCTCATTTTTATTTGTATATTTGACTGTATATATATAAATGTGTACCACAATCATTCTGTACTTGAGGGTATGCATGTATAATTACTTTTATACTACATATTCTCAATTTCAGAAAGGTTGTGGTTTATGTATATATAATTATACCAATAACTTATTATTCGGTGTATCTTTTTATGATTTTTTTTATATTTACGTGTGTTTAAAAGGATAAGAACATTCATTGCAGAATATTAAGTTGTCCTTCAGTAGCATTTTGGAAGGTATTATGAGAGTAGGTTTGAGGCCATGTACTATACTGTATTTATTTATTTGGATCTATCTTCTGATGATGTCGGCGTCCAACAAAAACTCAAGACCCAAATAAATAAATACAGTAGTACATGGCCTCAAACCTACTCTCATAATTTATTGCAGTGTTTTTAGTTTGCATCTTTTTAGATAATTAGCCTTAGTTACTAGAAGGTGTGCATATACTGCAATCAAGTATATATATATCAATATAATTAAAATGGGTCGCAATGTTTTTAAGTGATTTTAGGCGTTTTAATGTGATTTAGCGCGTTTTAAGGCGATTTAGTGCGATTTAAGGCGATTTAGCGCGATTTAAGGTCCGGGGGCAGGCCTAAGAAGATTAGTGAAACCGTTAGGGACTACCACAAATCTGATTTTGTGTCGAGTGTTGTTGTTGTTGGTGGTGACAGTTAAGGTAGTTTCGCCAAGAGGTTTCAAGTTGGTTTTGTTCCACATGTTAAGGCGTATGCGTGTAGGCAACACTTGTTGTTTTCTAACATGTTTTTGGCAGATTGTATTCACATCTGCGGCGCTGTCTAGTTGGAATTTTACATCAAGGTCATTCACGGCGAGAGTTGCTGTTATTCCTTTTTCACCATTGTTAATAGCCATAAGCCATTTGTCATCAGGATCATCACTGTAATCACTGTAATCATCAGATTGTGAGACTGCATGGACTTTTTTACTGCATTTAGATTTAAAATGGTTAAGGCCTTTGCAATTGTCGCATGTCTTGCCCCAAGCAGGACATTTTTCTCTTTTCCGCTCATGTTTATAGCCACAATATTTACAATCAAATTGCAAACAGTTATTAGTTTTGCTCTTGTATTCGTCAGTAGATTTCCTTTTGTCACGTGATCTTTGCTGATTTTTTTCTCTAAAGACCTTGTTTACTTGAGATGAGGAACTTGTCGCAGAAGTACTGGTAGTAGTAGAATTGCTTTTAAATTCTTGGACTTGTTTATTGGACTGTTCGAATGCTCGGCAGATCTTTAGTGCTTTCTCGAGCGTGAGACCGTCTTCTCTCAGTAGTAATTCTTGTAATTTACCGGTCACTGTAAACACTATTTTATCTCTCAGCATTCGCTCTTTTTCTTGAAAGTTGCAGGAAGCTGCTCTCGTTTGAAGTTGTGTGAAGAATTTATCAAACGGTTCCTGGTAGGGAATGTTCCAAAATCTGTGAGATTCGATCACTTCGTTATCTCTTGGATTGCAGTATTTCTCTAGTGCTTCGAAGACTTTGTCAGGTTTGTTTGCATCTTCTTCGTTTTCCCATTTAATATTATCGTACACCTCGAGAACTTGAGGGCCAGCACAATTCAAGATGATTGCGGTTTGTACTTTCTTGTCTTTTCCAGTGGCGCCAGAAGCTGCTAAATACACCTCGACTTGTCGTTTCCATCGCTTGTAGTTTTCGGATATATTCCCCGAATTCACGTCTAATTGAGGCGGTAAACGAAAATGACCAGTTGACGAAGTCATGGTTTGAAGATCAACATCCCGCCAGTGCCACCATGTTGATTTGGGTTCGATTAGTATTGCTTAGTATTGATTTAAGTTGAACAAAGTGAGTGAACACCAACCTCGTCCCCAGGGCCTTCTCGGCCGACTCCAATTCAAGATGGCGGTCGTCGGGGAGAAGACCCTGGTGTAGGCTGCAATAAGACGATTTTTGATTGGCCGTTGGAAATGACGTCATAGTGTTTCTTAAAAGCTTTTTTATTGGATTAGCGTTAACAATGCATTGAAACCAAAATGGAGCAAAATGGAGTAATAACAAGGTAGTAGTTTAATATTTATAGTTTTCGTTTTTTTTAACGCTGTTTAACGATTGTTGAATAGTAACTGAAAGAACCTTCTTGCTGTTTATATGATAACTTATGTTCAAATGAATTTATTTGTGGAAATATATAAGCCTAGCTTACTAGATTCAAAAACTATCGAACGGAAAGACACGAGCAACTGCATTCTAGCAAAATGATATATTTTATAGTCAGTTCGATCTAAGCCAGTACATTCTTTATTTATTGTACAGTTTGTACACATTCTGAGACTGTGATCAAGAAATGAATATTCATTTGTTGTTGATTGAATGCTTTCGGACTCTTGCTTTCATGGGATTTAAGATTATCCTCCACTGCATGAATACATTTTTGTAAAAAAGTTGACACATTTATACTTAATAAATGAATTGAACGTTTTATAGATTATTAGTATAGTAATTTTATATCTTTGGGTATGGATAATGTCATCAATGTTAAATAATATATTTTAAAATGCACTGTGACAATACAATCTTTATGTAACTTAAACATTTGACATTTTCCATATCCCACGACATAAGAACATAGCTGTTAGCAAAAGCATATACTGTCAAGTTGCAAATTAATTTGTCATTAATCATTATGTTTACAACTATAGTGAGTTTCTATTGTTATTTTATTTGTAAATCCCAGTCCCAGTGCATCCAATCCCCTTTTCCATATCAAAAATAAGGCCAATCCCAGCTCCCATTTTATCCCTTCAGGACCCCTATAGTGCTCAAAGATGTGAATGCAATCACCACTTTTTGTGAATCAGCATAAAACCAAAAATTATGAAAAACACCTAAATCATTGCAAGAATATTTTCATACAAAGAAAGAACATTAGTGATTTAGTGAGAAATGAATTCATTTCATTACTGAGACAAAAGATAAAGTTCAGCTGCAGTGATCTTCTTTTGCCTTTCAATGAATTATTTTAATTTCCCACCAAATCACAAATATACCTGCACAAGGTGTAAATTGCCATTGACTATCCCGAAATACCTGAACCTATTTTGCCAAACTTGTGAAAATTAAGTCAGGTTTTACACACATAAAAAATCACTTTTTTAATGTCTCAATCTTCTAGCTGGACATGTGTGCCCTACTAATGGGGGAGACTCAGAAACACACTCACCACCGCTACGTTTAATATTTTGCACACAACTCTGCTCACATGTTCATTTTTGCTGAGCGAGGAAAACCGGATAACCCAGATAAAAACCTTTGTGGCATAGGAGAGAAAAACACATCAAAGAAACACATGTATAATTTTGGTGTGTTGGCTATATATAGTTCAAACTTTTATTATTAATTTTTATGCTTATGTTTTAATAGCTAAAACATACTCATAGCAATTTATTAGCTATTACCAAACTAACATTTTGCCAGTAATAAACAATATTCAACTAATGATGTTCTTGTATTTTTTTACTTTAAATATAACAGCAGTCCACTTTAAATTTGTTCATTTTCCAGTGTTATTCTGCAATATTACAGGATGCAGACACCCTGTTATCTCATAGTAAATTTATTGATGCCTGTATTAAATCAATATCTGGTAAATGAAAACATAAAATGAAACACCCTGGTGTCAATTAAAAAACAACAAGATATGTTTATTAGATGTAACCCTAAAATAATAAAAACACTACTATTGCAATCCAAGCAGATGATTGTCCCACAATTATCTAAATATTATAATATTATCCTTTTTTTAAAAGTGGACAACCAAGCTCAGTATTAAGCCAATTACCCTCACATATTGCCAACCATTTAATTTTTTTTATACTGACATTTGATTTTCTTTTGCAGTCATTAAAGTGCATGCACTCAGCTTACTGTAATAATGAGGTTTTTAATTGTTTACTTAAATAATAATTGAGAATAAATGTCAATTGAAACAGAAACTTGTACACATTAAAGCTGTCCATTGAATTAATCATATCAGTTTTTAATAGTGATATATAGTTAAACATGTACTATACAGCCAGTAAAGATAAGATAAAAGATTCAACTATTATCTGATCCACATACTTTGAAATATAACACCCGGCCCATGTCAACTTCAGCATGTGTTTCTTTCCATATAGGGAATGTTCGACATAGTTGCTCAGCACTGCACAAGAAATATACTCACATTCATCAACAATAATTGACTCTATTAGCTTCAATATTGACTATTCTATTGACTCTATTAGGGTCAATAGAACCAAATCTTCTCTGATTCGAACTATTCCAATGGCTAAATAAACACAAGCATCGGATTGCCATGTGATCTGATTATATATAACAAGATTTTCGTAAGTATAAACGCCAAATTCACTTGAGGTTATTATCTTTTGGTTCTAAATGCACCGATTAACTCCATAACTTTCAATCGCCGGCAGCCATTTTGTTTTTAATTTTCAAAGGACTAACGCATGCGCAGTTTTATTTGGCAGCCATTTTGTTTAGTAAACACGTGATCAAAATCTCCACAGATCGTGGAGATTTTGGTCACGTGTTTCCAGCCTACACCAGGGTCTTCTCCCCGACGACCGCCATCTTGAATTGGAGTCGGCCGAGAAGGCCCTGGGGACGAGGTTGAGTGAACACAAACTTGGGTTTAATCCGCCATCTTTAATCTACACGAGGCCACTTACAAACTGCAATGCATGCCGGTATTACGTATGCATAATTAACTACATTAACAGGAAGGTCGTGGGTTCAAATCGTAAATGGATAATATTAACACTGAATGTTTTTCACAGAGAAATTCCCTTGAAGTAGCTGGTTTGTTGGACTCACGTGCTCATCTGCGATAAGAGCTATTCAACTTGTTTTCGATACATCCAAGCACATATTTTCTCAATATTCTAAATTGTATTTAGAACCGCTTTACATTTTTGAAAAAAAACATGTAGTATGCAAACTCTTATTTACCTAAAACTAAAATCAAAGGATATTGATATTTTAAAAAGAGTATTGACTTCCGGGCATATAATAGCTTACTTATGACCACTCCCGCCTTATTCCGGAAATTTCTAGAATAAGCTTCATTCGTCATAACAACTTGTAGATGATTAGGTCAGTTTATATTTTTCAAAATGAAAAGATAGGGGGAGGGGGAGGGGTAGAAGTCATAGGGGGGATCAGGTGTATTTTTCTAAATGAATGGGGGTGGGTCATGATTTAATAAAATAATTAATGTTATAATATTTTACACAATATAAAAGGTTTAGTTAGTGGTTCACCTGTTCTATCAATTCTTGAAATGCAGTTATGTATCCAAAAAGACCCAAAGCATTGAAACCATCAATAGAAATCATGTACAAATAAAGCAATAGAGCAATAGAGCTGTCTTAGAACTACTCATGAGCAGCTCATTTCAGTTACTCAGTTGCTCATTTAATAAAGAATAAACGAACGAACGAATAAATGATTAACAAAATGAACAAAAGAGTAACTGAAATGAGTAGTTCCGAGACGACTCAATTACTCATGAGCAGCTTATGCTTGCTCATATTAAACATTTTGTTCTCTTCGCCCTGTTCATTTGATAACTGACTCGTAAAGAGTAAACATGCCTAGCCCCAAACAGTGTCAATATTGTGGAAAACTATTTTCAAGATCATTTAACTTGATGCGTCATTTGGAAAATAGTTCGTGTAAAATGAAAAATAACATGGACTATGACAGTAGTTGACGATTCTGATAATGATGATTCCAGTGTTGAAAGTGAGTATAGTTCTGACACCGAAACCGATGAGCTGTCGTGGTGCTGCCGGCAAGTTCTTGTAAATGAAGCTGTTGAACGACATGAGGAAGAAAGAAGAGAACTGGTTGAGAAACTTGTATCTGATATCGATGGTGCAACAGAAGCAGATGCGAGACATACTGCTAATGAGAAACTGATCCTTCCTATCGTCAGAAAAGAATTGAGAAATATATTAGCTTAAAAAATGGAATGGATTCATGCACTGAAAAAAGACTCGACGTGCTTTCAAAAGATCATGAATACCAGAAAAGATTTGTTGGACACTGGAGATTATGAGTGGCTTCCCGACGTAACCAATCGAACGATTCGGTAATCGAACGCAATCGAATCCAATCAAATGATTGGATTCGATTGCGTTTGGTAATCGAATGAAATCGAATGCTAAAAAAGTTGTGAATTCGATTAAATTCGATTTCCGAACGCAATCGAATGCTTGATTGTGTTCGATTTCCGAACGGTAATCAAATAAAGTCGAATGCTAAAATAAATTAAACCGGGAATTACACCACCTACAACCTAAAGAAACACTTCTACATAAAAGCATTTAAAAATTACATATATATTTCTTAAAAAGAACACCACCTACAACATACGCAAACACTTCTACATAAGCACTTAAGAATTACATATATATTTATAAAAAAAAACTCCGTTTAACTTGTTTAACTGGACTGGAACCATGTTTATTTTGTTATTGGCTCGTCTAATAAAAGGAAAATATTTCTATAAATACTGATTAACCTCATTTCTTTTAATACGGAAAACAAAGTGATTGCCGCGCTAGAAAATCAAAATCGAAGAAAATCGAATGATTAAACAATCAAATGTTCGATTATGTTCGATTGGCTCAAAAAAAGTTGTGAATTCGATTTCATATGTATGCTTCAGGATGGCGCTCATTGCAAAAAATAAGTACTTTTTCGATGGCTAGTACCTTTAACAAAGTTTAGTTAACTCTTTTTGGGAAAAAAAACGACATTGGCCCATAATTTTGTAAAAAATAGGAGAATATTCTGCGCTAGACGCATCAATCTTTTGGTTATATATCCCGAGGGTCACCCCAATGACGTATTTTTATAGTATCGCTCCAGGCTCCCCAAACGCGGTACTGAAACGATGAGGGTGATTGGACACTAGGTTTTTGCTAACTTTAAAGCGCTGTAAAAAAATCAGGATTACACCAAAAATGAGAAATTTTCGGGGATAATGTTTTTAAGACTATAAGGGTTCGTTTGAAAAAGTTTGGAGTTAGTTATTAGTTGCACTTTAAGTATTTGTATTATCAGTTTGTATTATTCTCGTTCCCTCGCCCCCTCCCCCCCACCTTTTGTCCCACCACAGGAAGCCCAGAGTAAAAAATTGCCTGCTTAGGTGGCAATATGTTTACGTTAATATGTACTATGTTTTATCACCAAAGAACACATTGTATTAGTGTCATGGAATAAACAGTAAGCTACTAGTTAGTACGTAGTAAATAGAACCAGATTTTCTTCTAAACATCAGTTTCCTACACGGCAATGTTGGAAAACAGTAACTATCGATATCAAATAATTACGTATCTTTAATTTTTTTTATAATGATATTGGCTGATGATTCATAACGTGTTTAAAAGAAGTTTGTACGTATGCATGTACTTGATGATATTCTGATTATTTTCCTTTTTTTTTCATTTCAACTATTACACGGACATTAAACATGACTGGGGGTTTCACGAATCAATAACCGACTGATTTCAAATAAGTGCCGATACATTGCCTGATTTGCTATAGCACCATCAGCTGCTTGCTTTGTCTCTTTTTTCCCAGTCTACACATTTAAAAGCGGCTTAAGATGACAAAATTAATACAATGTGAATAAGGCACCGTTTTGAAGTTGTGTAGACATTTTGAACGTGCCATTCCCAGATACACTATATGGAAGTCGGCAATAGCTGATGGAACTGAGCTCGATGTGAGCGCTCATAGAGCGTCTAGTTATATTAATTCTGTATTGGACCATAAAAGGAGGAATTCTAAGTCAATTTGCATATTTCGTCAATTTCTTCGTCCTATCATTCATAGTGATCTTATCATGTTTTTGTTGTAAACTGTCAGAATTTGTAAGCTCACTTGATGACTGTATAAATATAATAGATAATGCTATGTTATTTGGTGTAAATGTAACATATGATTCTATCATATCAGTAAACACTATTACAAAAGTAAGATCTCGTTATGCAAAGTATGTTTACTATAAGAGTAGATTAGTGGGTCGCGATAAAAATCTGAAACTGAAACGACTGAAACGGGTGAAAGCTGAAAGAGCTGAAATATATACTGCACATTTTTTACATTTTTAAATAATTAGTATAATTATAAAACAAGCAGTATATAAATTTGCATATAAATAAGCAAATATAAATTACTTAACTCTTAAAGTAGAAGATTTTACAAATTCTTATTTTAAGAAACTTTTTCTTAAAATAAGATTTACAAATTCTTATTTTAAGAATCTTCATCTTAAAATAAGTGTTAGGAGTTTCTTATTTAAAGAAACAACGAACAGTTACTTATTTCAAGAAACATGAATTCTAAATTTAAGAATTTGCATTGCAGGCCTTTCTTATTTCAAGTAATGATTTTCTTAAAACAAGATGCTATAATTTCGAACTCTTAAAACAAGTATATGTATACTTGTTTTAAGAATTCTTGTTTTAAGTACAGAATTTTCTTATATTAAGAAAAACATTTTTCTTATCTGGGGAACTTAAAATAAGAATTTCAGTTACTTAATTTAAGAAAATTACTTTAAGAGTGCTTGCATATAAATAAGCAAATATAAATCACTTGTATATAATAAGCAGTATATAAATAGTATACAAACATGTCCCTGAGTATCATGCTTTTCATATGCTGTATATCCACAAATTGTCCATCCGTTAAAAATTATGATTGCTTTTAAAAGCTGCCGAATCGCTGTTTAGTTACTCGCGAGTTTGACATGAAAGGTCGACGTCACGCTCATTTCAGATCTTTATTGAAATGCTTACCTCTCTTCCTTTCTTGTTTAGAGATTGTTTCACACTCTTATATTTCGTTAAATTCCTTTCGTTTCCAATGTAAATGGGGATTGAAATAATACTTAGTTTGAAAAATTGTACACGATTAGTGAAATAAAGGATAGTGGCCTTCATCAGTTGTTACATGAAAGAAAACTCCGCGCGCTGTTTTCTTCCAAAATTTGTACAAGATTACTTGCGTATATATGATTAAAAAAAGATAGCTTTTGTACTTTAAGTAATACTTTATTACTTTATTACTTTATTATAATAATAATAATAATAATAATAATAATAATAATAATAATAATAATAATAATAATAATAATAATAATAATAATAATAATAATAATAATAATAATAATAATAATAATAATAATAATAATAATAATAATAATAATAATAATAATAATAATAATAATAATAATAATATTCTGCGTTTTTAGCTATTTGGATGTCGCATATGGCGACAAAATAGTGAGAACTATAATCAAACAAAATCAAAATCATTTTAAAGTTAGCGAATAATTCCGGGGAAAAATTATAAGAGTAAAACCTTTTGTATGTGAAGGCTGACTAATCTATAGGAGCTGTAGATGCTTACACGCCATACAGCAACCTCAACATATACAACCATTTCACCTAAATAACACTAACATTTGATAACGATAGTCGATATTTGTGTGATTAGTATAAATCATGTCGGTGAAGAGAACTGAATAACTGAATTATATAATTTTTAAAACGATCATATAGGAAGCCGGAAATTGGCAAACAACCTCGTGTTTATGATATTTTTGAAAAAAATGTAAAACATTTGGGGTATTTCAGCTGTTTCAGCTGTTTCAGCTGTTTCAGCTGTTTCAGCTGTTTCAGCTTTCAGCCGTTTCAGTTTCAGCCTTTTATCGCGACCTGCGAGTACACGCCAAACGGGCGTCTAGTTAATGCGTGTATACCATTCCGCCATTCAATTTTTGATTTTTTAAAAACATAAAAAAGGATGTGTTAAAGTATAATTCCCTTTTCAGAAATAAGAAAATACGTGTAAATGTCGATGATTTGAATATTTTTTCGAAACAGAATTTTGAATTGTGGTGTTCATCATTAATAAATTCAAAAATTGAAATCTGAATTTTGAATTCCATTTTCGATTTTCAATTTTCAATTTTAAAAATTGAGCGGATGGACATTCCTTTTTTGTAAGAAGGTAAAACAAAAATCCAATATGGAATATCTGCATTTTCAAAATAGGAATGTCGAATTCTGTGCTCTTTTTCAGTAATATCGAAAACTTGAAAATCGTGAATTAAAAATTCAATTTTCCAAAATTGAAAATGGAATTCCAATTTTCACCGATGAAAAGAAGAACGGCGATTTACAATGCTCCGACCTCACCACCCACCCACCCTTAGTAGCCTGTTGGTTATCGGAATCCATGCAAATTTACTCCCCCTGAAACACCCGATTATATGGCTTCAATTTGTTTTGGGTTGCCTGTCTTGGCCTGCGTCGAAGCGCTAGCTTTCAAGTTACGGCTGCGCTGGAAGAAGTAGGATTAGAATTTGTTTCCAACTTTCTTAGCTTTTGGGGAAATACTACAAAGGGTCTGTCAGATCTTTTACAAACTCGTCATCCTGGTAAACGAGGATTCGGCGTTCGTTCTATAGAAAGGTTTTGTCAAGAACATGGCATTAAAAGAAAGGGTTTCATTTCCAATGAATCTCTCGATCAACTTGTCAGGTGATTCGTGTCTCAGGTGAGTTTTCGCGTTCAGAATATGCTCATTGTAGCCGAGTAGAATAATTTTAATAAGCGTTCTATGGGAGAATATACTGCAATTTTAAAAATATGCAAAATTTGTATGTTTGTTTTACTTTGACTCTCTGTGGAGTTTCAGTTTTGAGTGAGTAGCTTAATGAGTAGTGGAAAATTTGCTCTCCATCGACAAGATATTATTTATTTATTTATTTATTTATTTCGAGGAATATGAACAATAATTGTTTCAAGGATAGCAATCAAATAAGAAAGAAAGAAAGAAAGAAAGAAAGAAAGAAAGAAAGAAAGAAAGAAAGAAAGAAAGAAAGAAAGAAAGAAAGAAAGAGAGCATGTGAGGAAGGACGGCGAAAGAAGGTATAAGTGTAACAAGCCAAAATAATGAATATAACATGAACGAAAGGGATAAATATAAAAAGAACGAAAAGAACGGAACTGAGGCACACTACTTGTTGCGTTCGAGGGTTAGAACCGCGGTAAACATCGCCCTGTAACTTGCAACAAAACAATGTGTACGATTGTGTTGCGCGTATTACCACCTCAAGGAAATATCTATAAAACTGATAATTAAAGAACCACGAAAGGAAATTTAAAAGCTGGGAAAACGATAGACTGTGCACAAGCTTAGAGAAATTTAGGAAATAATTGATAAACGTATGGAATGAGAGAATATTATATGGGCGCTCGGAAATACGAATTTTATTTTCAAGTTTTGAAAATATATTTTACGAGTGAGAGATTTTTTAAAACAGAAGATAAAATCCTTTTTTCCAAGCGCGGCTATCTTTAAAACGATCGAGAACGGGGAACGGCGAACGGGGTACGGGGAACGGGAAACGGGAAACGGGAAACGGGAAACGGGAAACGGGAAACGGGAAACGGGAAACGGGAAACGGGGAACGGGGAATTTTTTATTGAAAAATTTATTATTTACTATTATATATACTAACTTCCATATGCTCAGTTGTATCTGCTTCACTTATAATTGCAGTTCAAACCGACCTGATAAACTATCGACAAACTACTGTATACCCTTGTATTTCCCTATTTTGAAAACGTTTGTTGATATACTTGATCTTAAATTCTCTGGGTACAGTGATTAATTGATTCTGTGATTGTATGTATAAAAGTTGATAGTCCCCGTCCCCGTCCCCGTCCCCGTTCCCGTCCCCGTTCCCGTTACCTATCAGTTAAAGATAGCCTCCAAGCGCCCATGTAATATTCTGTTTATTTTATAATTATCAACGAAAAAAAAAATAAAATGTCATGTGAAAATATCAAATTTTTGAAACAGAGTAATATAAATATTCCATTGACAATTATACAATAAAAGAATGATAAGCTACAAGCAAAGCAAGGAAAAACAATGTTTGGAATTGATTGTGTAATTTCTTGCATTCTTTCGACCTTTTTGTTTTCTTTCGTTCGTTTTTCTCTATTTCGTTATTCTCTCTTTCATGCATTATTTTTTGCTACACATACCTTTTGCTTCTTTTCTTTTGATTCGTTTTTATTACTTTGAAAACTCTGTGAATAATTATTTTTGTGATCATGTTTGAATGACAGATTAACTTATTCTCTGGCCTCATCAATCAGTCAATGTCTGTACTCGTTTTTTGCCATCCTCTTTAATATATGAATTTCAGACGATTTTCCTGACGTTGATTGGAATGTTGGTGTTAGCTATAGAGGATATCGTTTATTTGCGCATACATTTCTTTTAATCAGGGATAATGAATACTATAACACTGAGTTTGGGCTACAGTGTGGTTAAATTTATCGCAAGTCACCTGTCGTCAGAAATTGCTTCAAAGTACTGCAAATGGTACTCGGGTCGTTATCATCTCGCATATTCACAATTTGTGTCTCAATGACTATCCCAACGTTTTAAGAACATATTACCTTAGTGAGGGGAATACCTACGGCTAAAGATTGCGTAGGATACAAACAAACGAACGGATTTCTTTCCCAATTGCAAAGTTTAACTCTAACGGGTATCAAGCTCATTTGAGGCTTAAATGACTTCGTCGTCAAAAACTTAAAAATGGTTTTGAGTTGATTGAATTGATGTGAGTGATTAGAATTCTCATGCGAGTGGCAGCGATATGTAAATATCGTCAACACGCATTAATGGTCTGACGGCCTGTCGTTATATTAACTGCAAATATGCTATTAAAGTCTTCAAAAACTGTCACAAACAGCATTAAAACAAGGTAAAACAAAATTTGTGACATCTTTTTTTGAAAACAAGTAGAAATTACGCCAGGGAAGGTGATAACAAGTAGAAATTACGCCAGGGAAGGTGATTTCGAAATAATTTTTGCAATGGCATTCCAGTCATGGCGTCACGCAACGCCGTGACATTGTCAAATTTTCGCTCTGAAGTCATGAACATCAAAGGCTGTAGAACGTTTGGATTTTAGTAGCCCAAAAATTTTATTACATTTTTGAAACGTCGAAATACAGTGCTTCACCTTGGTTATAGCCGAATGCGTTGATTCATCGTGGCAATTTGGTTTTTTCGTGCCTTAATTTTGCATATTTTCGGCTTCGGAAAAAAATGAGAAAATACCAAATATTGAAAAATCCATAAAATAGTATAGATTCGGTCGATTGGAAAGTTATATACACTAAAGCCTAGGATATTTATTGGTGTTTTTTCGTAGGTAATTTGAGAGATGTGTGATTGATCTTTAACTTTAAAAGAGCCCGGTTAAGAAGTGTTGTAAAAACTCGTAAAAACCCGACCAAAAGCCGAAAATCAAAAAAAGTCGAATTTCTCCAAAAATAATTATTTTTGGAATCTCTAAATTTTTTTGAGTGACTAGCTCCCTAAATGCTATCAACTAGCAAAGTATGAGCATTTTGGATTTTTCGCCTATTGCAAGCTCTGGTCGATATTCTCGGACTGCTTCTCTTAAAGAGCAATTTGAAGCAAGTCTAGTGGCATAATTATGTCTCTCTATAATTGGTTCAAAGAACAATTCCAAGCATTTGGGAATTTTTCCAGATCTGAAATTGTAGACGAATACTGCATTATGAAGGAAGACAATTTCAGGAAGTTTTAGTATTTCATATTTGATAAAAAGTGGATTTGAGATGTCGTAGAGATAACGTTAGGGATGATCACGCAGTTTAATTTTGTTCTGAAGGCACTGAGGAAGCTAGGTTATTACATTTTGTGTCAAAATGTATTACATTTTGTGTTGATAAAGTTCCATTTTGTGTTAGTTTGTATAACATTTTGCGTCGTCATTACATTTTGTGTCAGTTTGTATTACATTCTGTGTCAGTCTTACATTTTGTGCGAGTTATTACATTTTGTGGCGTAACACACGTTCATCATAAAAAAAAAACAATTCTCAAGGGAATGACACGTACAGTATGTGTGTGCAAATCCGGACAGTGTACAAATCCGGACACTTTGGCATTTAAGGTAGTTCGAGACCCAGCCGTAATCACATAATTTCGTTTTTTAGCTTTTATAATGTACCGATTTGAAAATCATAGGAACGTTATGCATTCACAAGACAAGCACATCATCTCTGCAAAAAATCTCCTGAATTTAGACCCGCATTCACGAAAAATCAAGATTTTTCGTTAAATTCATGATTTTTTCGCGTTCAAATCCGCGTCGTTTTAGTGTCGATTTTTAGAACTATAATGCGTCACATAAATTAGTGTTTTGGGCAATAATTACAAATTAAACTGGCCATAATTAGCTTTACATCGATTCTAGAGATACTAGTGGACCAAAAAATGTTAAAATTTGTTTCGATTATCTTATAGGGAACTAGTTACCAGTCCCGCACGGACAAAAAACAGGTTCACGAAATATCCATTTTAAAGGGTTTTCGTGCTATAACTCGGAAAAGAGCGCGGTGTCACCCCATTTTTATTTTATAGATGGATTTCCCTTATCAGAACTCTTCATTCCGTGAAATAAAAATGATATGGTTTTCGAGCGCAAAATGTGGTATTTTTCACATTTTGAGTTTATTTTTGCATCAAAATTCTCGACATGCACGTACTTTTCGCAATATTTTTTTGCCCAAAGGATTTTCTTGAGTAAAACATGGCAAATAATATGTTTGTTAGGAAAGTGTCTTTCTTTTGCAAATGCTTGTTAAAAAGTTTGTTATCGGGAAAAATAGAATAAATAGCGTTTTATGTTTCAAATTCCGACAATTTTTTTCACAAAAAATGACCAAAATGGGCCCCAGTCTATCGCCCTTATCTCCGAAACGAGCACGGTGACCCATTTTTTTAATTTTATTTTTGAACTTAACTTAGTTTGCTCTTTTTACATGAGAAGTTTAAAAAAGATCTAACGATAGAATCTATGACGCCCGAACTACCTTAAGAGTGACTGTCAGGAAGAACCAGACAAATTCGAAATATCGTGGCAAAAGTCGATTCATCGATTTTGTTCATATTTTGTAGTTCGATACCCTATCATGTTGTAAGAACTCCTGTGAACTTAGTTTTTAAAAATTTGTTTTCGTTTGGGAGAAATTTGAATTATTATGCGAGAAGGCAAATATGCTAATTCGACGACTCTGAAATAGAGACCACTCGGCGATCTCGTGCACAAAATACGAACAATATTTAACCTTAAAAACCTAACAATCTTTAAATATGCTATCTCAATATGCCTCATAGCGTATTTCAGACTTGTAGCTTTAACGATGAATTTTTGGCAGAATTTTGTTCAGGACACAGTTTTCATGAGCTAAAAAATACCCTCAAAACAGCCGCGAATTAAACTATGTTCGATATAACGGAATAGTTTGATATTCACTGTGTGTGAAGTTAAGATAATGTTTTAAAACACTGCCGAAAAAAATTGCTAGGTTTTTATGTTTTGAAGTTGTTACAGTCGATCTAAGTTGCCTAAATTGGCTGTTTTTTTACGATCATTTTTGCATAATTAGCAACGATAATGAGCGTCAAAACAATAATACTATTTGCAACAATCTTGTATTAACCGTATTTAACATCAGCAATGAGTCAATTTGTATTCCTTATTGTAGTTAGAACAATATTTATTCCAACTCGATATAAATCATGCATGTATTTTCGGGGTTTTGATGGTTTTGTAGCTTTTTGTTTATACAAAAGCAAGGAGCATTGCGTGACAACTGGTAAGATAATTATCATTCTCACGTGTACAAGGTGCTTGGCAGCATTCTAATACCGGTAATGTAATATTTTGATTTCGTATTCTACACATTTGCTATAGCTGCCATGATTATAAAGTGCTGACATCCACAAAGCATTCATGTATGTATAAAAGCAGCTCTAATAATTAGAAAAATATTTGTTCAAATTTATACAAATGATTTTTGTGATCATAAATCAAAAGAACAGTAAATCTCCAATAGACCCTTTCATAAGTCCCTAAGTGTTGTGTTTTCCGCCGTTGACGTCCAATTTAATATTATTTTTGTTGAAATTTGTACAATATTCAAGAAATTGAGTTGTACCTCTAATAAACGGTCACCCTAGGGACTTTTCAAAGTGGCCGCTCAATAGATGTTGGCCGATGAATAAAGGTTCGGCATAAATCTACATATAAGGCCAAGTAAAAAAAAAACATATGTTTATCGTCCCCGCCCGCTTCAATTTTTTGGGCCGCACGGATTTTTTTATTATTTGTTATTACAACATCAGCTTTAATAAATACGAAGAAGATAAACAAAAAAAAGCGACAGGCGTTCAAGTTGTACGTTTGTATATTTGTTGCTGTTTAGAATATATTTGAACATTATATCAACCAAAGTTGCGTATATTTATTGACTCTTTTTCCGGAAAATTCGATCCTTTTCCTCGTAGGTACCTGGAATCGTCATTACATGGGTTAAAGCTGTGAATAAAACAACTTATGGGAAATAATAAAAAATAAAAAAAACCGCCCGCCCGCATTATTTTAATTAAAAATTCGGACGATAAACATATGTTTTTTTTTACTTGGCAAGGGGTGGAAATGGCAGGTTACGTTACTTATCGGTTATTTTAATAAATCTGTGTCTTTTAAATAAAAGAAAATACATTAATTTTGAGCATTGCTCTTTAGACTTTCTCAAAGTCCGGTTTTTTTCGTATTGGTTTCTCTCGTTTATCTCGTTTATCTCTCCTTTATCTAGTCGTTTAGCGACTCGTCAAAATAAAGAGTGTATACACCCTTCCCATAATGCGGGACGCCATTTTGAATTAATTACTTGTGACGTCAATTGCGGGTAGGTTTCCCAAGGCATGTATATTTCACTGTACTTTTCACTCAGCGCTTCAGGTCCTACAGGTGTATATATACAATATTTAAAGAAGATTTTGAAGACATTCTTTAGATTAGACCTTTAACTTTTATTTGTCTTTGTTCCAAATTTTAACACGTATTTTTAAAACGTTATAAATCGGCCGCAAAAAAGAAGATTCTTAACGGCTCCCGTCGATCCGAGCTGTACATGTTAAGGTAATTTACTGCTTTCACACTCTCAATATAATGCCTTTTTTCTTTTGTTTTCTTGAGCTAATATGCAAAGATATCCCGAGCTCAGTGCTCACTGTAGCAAAGTTGGAAATTACAAGACAATCGAGCTATGCTTTCTCTAAAAAATCGTCGAGTTTCATACTAAAGATACGTAGTGTAAACAATTGTGTCGAGGCAATGCACAGTGCTATCCGCCAGCAGACTAACAGGTCTGCGGACTGTTGTTATCTAGTTGACATGCGCACGCATGGAACGTTCTCGTGCTGACCGCCATTTTGTTATGTTTGTATAATAAAGCTCACTCGTTGTTCGTGTCTGTTTACTTACTGGCGTGGTGGCAGCGACTCCGAAACCCACGACTTCAAAGTTTACGATACTCAGCAAAGGTCTGGCAACGAACTGGTCTTTTCTGCGACTAGAAACCGAGCAATCTCAAGCCTTAAGTTAAGTATACAAACACGAGTACATTATGACATCTAATCGAGCTCCAAAACAATGGTCTTTGACCAGAAACGAAACAATAACATCCTTTGAAGCCTGGCGACAGAATCTTCAATATATTTTATCACTCGACGCTAATTTTGCCCCTTTCTTAGCTGACGATGCGTCTTGGCAAAAGAAATCCCAGGGTCCCATGAGAGGTTTTACAGATGATGGCGAAGACATCCCAGCTTCCAGACGCCGTACAGCTCAACAGAAATGCACACACCTTGACCTTATGCTTGGTCAAATCGCTAATTATTGTCCTGTAATCTCAAGAAATACTATCGTAAAGAACTCCACATCAATCCAATCTATCTGGCAAAACATTCGAATGCACTTTGGCTTCCAAGTAACGGGAGCACACTTTATTGATTTCAACAACATCAAACTTGACCACAATGATCGTCCAGAAGATCTGTTTCAACGACTAATGTCATTCGTGGAAGACAACCTTTTAATCGCCAATAGCAATATCACTCACCACGGCGAAGTCATCAACACCGACGAGGAGCTAACACCGAGCCTCGAAAACATGATTGTCTTGACATGGCTGAGACTCATCCACTCAGATTTACCGACCTTAGTAAAACAAAGATACGGCACCGAGTTGCGTTCCAGAACTCTGGCTTCGCTTAAACCCGAAATCTCACAAGCATTGGACTCGCTGCTCGACGAGCTACGATCAGCCAATGATTCAAAGGTACTACGCACCGCCATGTCGAAATTCAAATTCTCATCACCACGAGAAACATCAAGACAGCCTACTCCGAACCGCCCAGCACCGACCAAACGTCCGAAGTCCTGCCCTCTGTGCAAGGAAACTGGCCGTACAGACAACCAACACTTTCTAAGCAAATGTCCTTATCTTCCCCACGACGATCGCCTCTACTTAAGTAAGAACCGATCTACAACCACCTTTGATGAAAGTGATAGTGACAATCCAGATGAGCCCCCCGTTGATCCTTACCATACTGAAGCATTCAACACTGCATCCGCTAGAGCTATATCACGCCGAGTCATCACCCGAAAGTCCCCCCAACTCAATGCTTTCTACAGACAACAACCTGTAAAAGTAACCCTCGACACTGGCGCGGAAACTAGCATGGTTAACGCTTCCCTCGCCCGCTCGTTAGGACTCAACGTCGAAAAATCCTCACAAAAAGCATTACAGGCCGACGGAACGACTCCTTTAGCTGTAATCGGCGAAGTACATGTGTGCCTCTCACGCTCTGATATGAAACTCGCCCTCGATGCCCTGGTTGTAGATGATTTGGATGTCGACATTCTGGCCGGAATACCATTCATGACAACGAACGACATTTCTGTGCGCCCAGCAACACAACAAATAACCATACATGGCACTGAGACCCTCAAGTATCTCACCGACGAACCAAGTTCTCAAACCCATAATATCCGAGCTGCCAAAGCATACGTCTTACGCTCACCCTCTCCTACAACCGTCATCTGGCCTGGCGAATACATTGAAATTGACGTCCCCACCGAACTCGGAACAGATACCACAATCGTAGTGGAGCCCCGTTGTGACAGCACTTCGAAAGGTCCCAATGCCAGAGACGAGTTTTGGTCCCAACCCCAGATCCTAGAGACAGTCGGGGACAAGGTTCGTTTAACAAACACATCTAGTGAGCCTCATACAGTCAGTCGTCACCAACACATTTGCTGGGCACGCCCAACTACCGGACCCAGCCACCCAGTAACACCCATACCAACCCTCACAACTCCAGCGAAAGAAGCAAAACCAGCTCCACCAGTTTCAGACAGTGTGACCCTTGATCCCGATAAGATATTGAGTGATACCATGCGCAACAAGTTCCAAGAAGCCTTATACAAATACGACAATGTCTTCAAACCAGATCTCCCAGGATACAATGGTCACGCTGGCCCAATAGAAGCACATGTCAACATGGGACCCGTCGAACCACCCCAACGAAAAGGGCGCCTCCCACAATATTCCCGTGGACAACTAGTTGAGCTACAAGACAAGTTCGACGAACTCGAAAGAGCGAAAGTATTTCAGAAGCCCGAAGACATAGGCGTAACAGTCGAGTATTTAAACCCATCATTCCTCGTGAAGAAGCCATCGGGTGGTCACCGACTCGTAACAGCCTTCGAGGATGTCGGACGATATAGTAAACCACAACCCTCACTTATGCCGGACGTTGACTCAACACTTCGCACGATAGCCCCTTGGAAGTACCTCATCAAATCGGACCTGACACGTGCATTCTATCAGATCCCCTTATCGAAAACATCACAGAAGTATTGCGGCGTAGCTACACCATTCCGTGGCATTCGCGTATACTGTAGATCAGCTATGGGGATGCCCGGTTCAGAAACCGCTCTAGAAGAAATGATGTGCAGGGTCCTCGGTGACTTGATCCAAGAAGGATGTGTCGCTAAAATCGCAGATGATCTTTACTGTGGAGGAGAAACACCCGAAGAACTTCTACAAATCTGGACAAGAGTACTTGACCAACTGGATCAGTGCAACCTCAGGTTATCGCCAACCAAAACCGTAATCTGTCCAAAGTCTACTACTATCCTTGGATGGATTTGGTCTAGTGGTCAACTATCCGCAAGCCCACACCGCGTAGCCGTACTGTCGTCATGTACCCCGCCTACAACCGTGAAAGGAATGCGCTCCTTCATCGGGTCGTACAAAGTTCTCAGCCGCGTGCTCCCAGACTGCTCTTCATTAATAGATCCCCTCGAACAGTCCCTCTCGGGATTACAATCTCAGGATAAACTTAACTTGAACGATAGCCTACTGCATCAATTTCAACTCGCTCAACAAGCCCTCAAGTCTACGAAAGCCATTACTTTGCCACACCCGACTGACAAACTCTTCATTGTAACAGACGGCTCCGTGAAGAAACATGGCATTGGCGCTACACTATACGTGCTGCGAGAGAGAAAACTACACTTAGCAGGCTTCTTCAGCTCAAAACTCAGAAAACATCAGGTAACCTGGCTCCCATGCGAGATCGAGGCCCTGAGTATCGCCGCCGCTGTGAAACATTTCAGCCCTCTCATCATTCAGTCAGTCCAACGCACGTCTGTCCTTACTGACAGCAAACCATGTGTTCAAGCACTTGGCAAACTTGCACGAGGAGAATTTTCCGCCAGTCCTCGAGTAACCTCTTTCCTCACAACAGCCAGTAGATACCAAGTATCCATACAACACTTAGCTGGAACCGCCAATCTCCCTTCTGATTTTGCTAGCCGAAACGCCCCGGAGTGTAAAGAACCATCTTGTCAGATATGCTCATTCATCCAAGAAGCTGAAGACTGCGTTGTCCGCGACGTTTCTGTTCAGGACATTATTAACAACACCAAGTCCCTACCGTTCACTACCAGATCCGCATGGCGGGAGATCCAAAACCAGTGCCAGGACCTACGAAGAGTCCACGCTCATCTGAAACAAGGAACTAGACCCTCCAAAAAATTGACCAACATTAAAGATGTTAAACGCTACCTACGAGTATCCTCGATCTCCAAGGATGGACTACTCGTCGTGAAACGAAACCAACCCTTTGCCGCCACTACTGAAGCGATAGTCGTCCCACGATCGGTACTCGACGGCTTGCTGGCAGCCCTTCATGTGCGCTTGAATCATCCGTCCCGCCACCAGCTGCAAACTGTAATACAACGACACTTCTTTGCCCTAGACATGAACGACGCCCTCACCAGAGCGTCCTCTTCCTGCCACACTTGCGTCTCCCTACAGAAGCTTCCCAACTCACTGGTTACCCAATCATCTGAAGACCCCCCAGACACCGTAGGGATCTCCTTTGCAGCCGACGTCATCAAACGCCATCGCCAATTAATCTTGTTACTAAGGAATTGTTCAACCTCGTACACCACCACATGCATCATTGATAACGAAAAGTATGAAACCCTACGAGACGGCTTAACACGTTTGATTGTCGATCTCCATCCCATTGACGGCCCACGAGCGATAGTCCGCGTAGATCCAGCTCCTGGCTTCCTATCTCTTGCTAACAATGACGGCTTGAAACATTTAAACATTTGGCTTGAAGTCGGCCGTGTGAAGAACATGAACAAAAACCCAGTAGCCGAAAAGGCAATACAAGAATTGGAAGAAGAATTTTTACGACTAGAACCTAGAGGAGGCCCAGTCACGCCTACCGACCTCGCCGTAGCTACTGCCCGCCTTAATTCACGTTTGCGCCATCAAAGGTCTCTCTGCCCGGGAACTATGGACCCAACGCAGCCAGTTTACGGGAGAACAACTCCCACTCTCCGACTACCATAATATAATGGCCCAACATCACCAGAGATCATCCAACCACCAGCACAGCGAGAAGAGCAAGAACAAATCCAGTTCTGTCTCAAATCATCCAACGGTACACGTTGGGGACATCGTATACTTGATCTCTGATCGCAACAAACTACGTGCTCGAGATCGCTACATCGTTACTGTAGTCAACGAACCATGGTGCCACATTAAAAAGTTCACGGGGTCCCAACTACGCGCAACATCGTATAAGGTCAAACTCAGCGAATGTTACGTCATTCCAGCTCAACAAACCACCTCCTGCTCGAAAGAAATCGACGACGATCTCCTCGATGACCCGCCAGACTCAGGTCCACTGTGTGCCGAGCCACAAGCTACAGTTCCACCAACAGAGCCATTTGATTCTCTACCCTCGCCCCCGGAAGAACTGACTAGACCGTACCACACCAACCCTGCGACACTAGACTACCACGATATCCAATGCGAAGAGTACGCTCACTCTGACCATGACCCTACAGCGCAGAATCTGGACCCATTAAATGTCACGACGAGCGATACCCCAACTCGTGAGATCAACCAAGGAATGTCTTCAAGACCTCAACGTACAAGGAAATCTCCAAACTACCTGAAAGACTATGTATTATATTGAAGACACTTAGCGGAACACTAAGACTCAAATACAGTAATAATGACACTAAGTTGCATTGACTCATTATATTAACCCGTTAACGTTCGAATAGTTTTTGTTTATACATATATCATACCTTTCAAGAGCAGAAGAAGAAGAAGAAGAAGAAGTCACGCCAGCAGACTAACAGGTCTGCGGACTGTTGTTATCTAGTTGACATGCGCACGCATGGAACGTTCTCGTGCTGACCGCCATTTTGTTATGTTTGTATAATAAAGCTCACACGTTGTTCGTGTCTGTTTACTTACTGGCGATCGATATGAATGCAACATTACCAGAAATCGAAGACATGTGACGTCACCGCATGCTAAAGTTAGATTTGTGGCATTTAAAAATGGCCGCTCAGAATTACTGATAAATGTATGGGCTCAGAAAGAAAATGTCTAATATATTTGCTAAATATCATTGTACTATCGGTGCCGCCTCCTAACTTTTAACTCGAGTATAAGTTCTATTCATTTATGTAAGTTACGTTTGATTTGGTTTTCTCAATATGCAGCACGAAGGAATAATATTATCGAGAAATAATTGCTTTACTTTAGTCTGTATTTCAGCGAAAAATGTGTAATTTACCTTGTGTTCAGCATCGCCTGCCATCAAAAGTTAACATGAATCTATCCTTGCCGCCTTCTTAAAATGCTCCTGAGATTACGGGCTTTTCAATGCTGTTTAAGAAGTCTTTCCAAGTAATACACCAATGACGCAGATAAACAGTAAAAAGTGATAATTGTTTAGTTTTAAAAATTTCCATTTTACACCAAAATATCATAAAAAATGACCGATAAATCCTGCAAAGAAGCTTGTTTCGATCGTCGAGTCGATTGCAATGTTTACAGCTTAGTAGCCTGGTGATTTTACGTGTAATTCCGCTGTTTAAAGAATCCGAAGGCTTCTTAAGCGGGAAATTCAAAATTCAAAGTTCATAAGAATGGGCTTCCTGTGTCCTTTTGAAATTTTCGAAGTGACCTAATTCGTTCGAATTATTCTATGCCGAGCGTAAGCGGGCGCTTCAATTTTAAATATATCAACTGCACCAGAAGCGCTTGGTACTTCTAAACAAACTTATAATAGTTTGGTTTTGATAAATTGATTTATTTCGATAGAAATTCGAGGATAATTCTGGAGGATTCGAGGACTGCCAGTAGACCGCTGGTCATAATATCGCGGACGTAAAATGTCTTAGATTTCTGGTAATGTAACTTTTGAAGAAATCATAACGACTGAGTCTCGACATATTAAATTCCAACGCTATTCTTTCGAAGTATACGTTTAAAAGAAAAATGTAGAGAGATATTTCAGTGCCCGTGAACTTAATACTAAGCTTATTTATTTCGCAGTGTCTATATGTACGGCAGCCCGTCGCGGTCTTAAAAAAACTAAATGACAGGCAGTCCAAAATTTTGTACAAAATTCGAGAGAATGGCTGAAGTTTATCAAATCAAACTAGTTTTATTTCATATAGAAATATCAAGCGCTTATTTCGAGCTAAGCGGAATTGGATAAGGACGTAGTGCCTTCCCTCTACATACTATATAGCCGGCTTGACACTTAGAAATTTTCGCCTTGACCTCAATGTACTCAACGACGTGACTGAGTGTTGGGCGGTCGTAAGTTTTCTCAAAATCGAAAGGAAACTCTTTCAAACGGTAAATTGAACTAGTCTTAGTTCAAATAGAAAAGAAAGAGCTAAAAGAACTCTATTTATTGGTCATGTACAATTCAACTATCAACGATGTGTTACGTTACTGCCTGTCACAGTCTGGCATGGACTAAATGACAGGCAGTCCAAACTTTTCAGTCATAAAAGCTAAAAAAAATGCTTTCAAATGTCTTCAAATCAAAGTACACGGCGGGCACGCGCGACCCCGAAATCGGAACTTTTCGCCATTCATTTTGGTCAGCGGCCTAACCCAACAATACATAACTCGGAAATCCAAAATGGCGGCTGCTCGAAGGATAAATTACAATGTTGAGGAAGTTTTAGACCAGATTTGGAATGATAGTGACGAAGAGGAAGAGGAAGTACTTGAGAAAGAGGAGGTAGACAGGCAGAAGGAAGTTTTAGACGACTGGGTTGACACATTTGATGGAGGAGAACAGTGTGACAGCGAGTTTTTGAGGGAGAACGCTAAAATGTCACTTCTCCCTCTGGTTCGACAGGCGTTTCTCAGAACATCTACCGACGAAAGAGGTAGGTTTGATTTATTTTACTTGAACTATATTTGAAAAGATACATTTGCACTAGTTTGATAACCATTTTTAAAGATATACATAAAACAAAACAAACAAAAGAAGAAGAAAAAACAATATAAACAATTCTGCATGAATTTTGCTACAGTACAAGTTGACAACAATTATACAGGTCCACCAAATAGATTTGTGTACTGTAAATATGTACTTATAGAAAACCCAAGAGTATTTGAGTCATATTACACTATTACATAAATTATAAAACATTACTGTAAAAAAAAACATTCTTACATTAAGGGTTTTTGGTCCATATGGTAAGAAAATTCCCCTAAATTATTTATTTATTTTACCATAAGGAATTTAATCACCTCATGGACAATAACCCTTGAAATAAATATTGACTTTTTTAACAGTGATCCTTGTACAGCATGAATATTTAATTATGTTTATTTTATTTATAGATCTTCAGCAAGTTGCCCAAAATTTGAATTCACAGACTGTAAGTGTTAGAGCAGTGCTAGATCAGGAGAGTAGGTTGTGACTTAGTGGTATTTATAGAAGACTGGCTGGAAGGGTTGGTATACCCAAACCATACTATGCTGAAATTACACGAAGCATACCACATAGTGTGTTTTTATCTATGCGACAAGTGTTGAGGGACCTTAATGTTGCTGAGCCAAACTGCTATTTTGCTGGAAATAAGAAAGCAGATGTTATTTCTATCACAAATATGGAAATTGTCCACAAGTTGCTGTCATGTTTGTCTGGTCATACCATTGCTGAAGTGAAGAAGTACTTTGAACGCACTCACAGGTATGACCAGATACAACCACAGGGTAAAAGTAATAACATCAACCTCTAAGGACTTTGCTTTTGTTTACAAAAAGAAGTGTGGACAATTAATTGTACAATACTATTACGGTGAATGGAATTTTCATGGTAATGCTCAACATTTTGGCTAAAACTAACTGAAATATTTATTTGGATGAGCCCTTGAACTGTTAAATTCACTTATGTTGGCAACAATTAAAGATTGGATTAGATGATAATTTGTTATGAAAGAACAACATTTTTGAAAACTCATCCAAATATATATCTGTAGCTAGAGTGCTTGGACTGAATGTACTTGATAAACAACACAATACTGATTAGAAAAGACCCATGCAAAATTTATTTATTTCAAATTGTTTGACTATTTTAAATATTGTGTTCTCAATCCCTGGGCACTACTTGTTAGCTGGTACAAAGTTAATGTGAACAGATAAAAGAGAACAAATTTTAAAGATGCATGCTATAAATTTACAGATAGTCTTGCTCAGGTTAATTGAAATCAATACTCATTGCTTTTGTATATTCAATGCATGCATTCTTACTGATAGTTAAAAACCAAAAAAAACAGTCACAAATTTTGAGCATGCAAATATTTTATTCTGTTATATTTCTACATGTGTAAAAATTCATTAGATATGTTTATGTATTGTTTATTTCCAACTGTACACTAGTTACCACTTATTATATACATGTGTAAAAACTCATTAGATATATCATTATGGTTTGTTAATTTCAACATGTGTAGTACCACTCTTGTCTAATTAGTGATTACAACATGTGTAAAAACTCATTAGATATATCATGATGGTTTGTTAATTTCAACATGTGTAGTACCACTCTAGTCTAATTAGTAATTACAACATGTGTAAAAACTCATTAGATATATCATTATGGTTTGTTAATTTCAACATGTGGAGTACCACTCTAGTCTAATTAGTGATTACAACATGTGTAAAAACTCATTAGATATATCATTATGGTTTGTTAATTTCAACATGTGGAGTACCACTCTAGTCTAATTAGAGATTACAACATGTGTAAAAACTCATTAGATATATTATAACAGTTTGTTAATTTCCAACATGTGCTAATAAGCACTATTACATGTACATGTGCACTAGAGTGCTGTCAATAAAACCATGAAATATGCATAGCTATTTAGCCATTTGTGCATGTAAGTACTGCTTTTTTCACTATACAGTACATGACTGTGTGATTAGCTGTAATTATGCATACCTATAGTTATGCCTATTTCACAGATTTATTGATTTGATGGCACTCTAACACATTAGAATTAGAATTACCTTTGCATAATCTTTATTACTCAATTGAGATATTTTTGAACTAGCAATACAGAGTTGTCAATAAAGAGGATTTCAAAATAATGGCATTTTTGTATGTGATTTTAAACTAAAAGAACTGCATTGACTGTGATAATAAAAATAAATACTTGCTGGTGGTAGGCACGATATTCCCTTATGTTTGGTATACGTCATGTTAATTCAAATGATAAATTTTGTTTTAGCACTCAAATACACAATCCTCAAGACAATTTGCTCCAAAGAGCACATAATTCTTAAAAACATTGGAGCTACAGGCACTTCCCAGCCTATGATAATAATCCCTATAAGCCATGCACAAGCAGTGTCGTCTTTTCCACAAGGGGCACCAACTCCACCTAGGGACATAAAATTTACGAGGCTGATTATTGAACCACTTTAAATCATAAATATGACTATTATTTAAATAAAATTATGCAAGCCTATTAAAGTGTCGTTTGTTTTAAATCCCTGAAACATTCATGCATCTTGTCACTTCAATCCATATCTTCACAAAGAGTGCCATACACGTTGTGAACATTGCCAATAGGAATTTGCTTAATAAAAGGCATGAGCCTGTTATAAGGGATGAGTGTAGGCAATGAACAACCGTCAACAGCTGAAGATATGTGTAGTTTTTTCTTCAAACGTCAATCCGTTCTAGGCTAATAATGAACTGAGACACGCATTTTGAACATCTAGCAGTAGAATTTTACTGAGAAAACGTATAACTTTGCTTACAATATTTTGACCTGTTGCCAGGTCCAAAGAGTGCGTAGTCTGACAGCGCGCCCGTGGCACATGCCTGATCACGTGACAAAACAATGACGTAACATATATATGAAATCTACATTACCGGCCCCTAAAATGAACACATTTTACAAAAGGGGTAGATTGAATGTTCAATGTCAAAAATTTAAACGTATGAATATAAGTTTCTTAGTGTTCCTTGGTTCTTTATGTTGTATCTGTAACTTCAACTGCTTCTAGCAAGACGATCTTGGTAATCGGTCGGTCCAATACAGAGCTTTTCGTCTTAACGGTAACACTGCGTACCAATCCGTCACGCGGGTTCTTGCGAACTCCCGTTATACGCCCCAATGGCCATGAGCCTCTTGGCAGTCGATCATCTACCACTAGTACAATATCGTTGACACAGAAGTTTCTTGATGGTCTGAGCCATTTCTGACGTCGCTGAAGTGTCGGCAAGTATTCTTGAATCCAACGTCGCCAAAACAAATCTGCGAGGTACTGAACCTGCTTCCACTTCCTTTTGGAATATACATCGTCGTTTGTGAAGACACCAGGGGGTAAACTAGATTCTGATCTTAACAACAATAAATGATTGGGACTTAAAGGTTCCAAATCTTTCGGGTCATCGGATGTTTTCGTGATCGGTCTGCTATTGATGATTCTTTCTACTTCACAGAATAGCGTAGACAATCCTTCGTCATCGAGTACTTGTTCTTTCGTGACAGCATCTAATACCTTTCGAACCGTGCGTATACACCTTTCCCACACTCCGCCTTGGTGGGAGGCAGCAGGCGGGTTAAACAACCATTTGATCTGGCGTTGTAGTAGAAATTCACTTATCCTCTGACTGTTCCATTGTTCAATGGCTTTAGAAATTTCTTTGTTTCCTGCGACAAAATTTGTTCCGTTGTCTGATCTAATGGATTCCGGTTTGCCTCTTCTTGCAATGAATCGCATAAGAGAGTTAATGAACGAGTCAGTGTCCATACTATGTAATACTTCTAGGTGGATTGCTCTTATGGCTAAGCATGTATATAAAACTCCATATCTTTTTACTTGACTTCTGCCTCTTTTAACGTAAAAAGGGCCGAAACAATCCACTCCCACAGCACTGAATGGAGGTTTGTCAGGAGTTAGTCTTTCTGCAGGTAGATCTCCCATTTTCTGAGAAGATAGCGGGGCTTGTCTCTTCTTGCAAGGGATGCATTGATTAAGTATTCTTCTGATTGTCACTCTGGCTTTGATGATCCAGTAGGTACTTCTGATTAACGCGAGAACATGTTCCTGTCCTGAGTGTCCTGACTTCAAATGTGTTTCTCTGACGATCAGATCCACTACATGATGGTGTTTAGGTAATATTATAGGATGTTTTGTCTCATCTGTAACGGTAGAACGTCGTAGACGTCCACCCACACGTAGTAATCCAGACACCTTGATTGGGTCTAGACCGCTGAGTTGACTTGATTTCTTTGCAGCAGTAGAGGTTTCTAACACTTCTTCCGCGAAATGTTGTCGTTGGATGTACTTTAGTATTTCTGTTTCTGCATTCTGCATTTCTTCTGTAGTAAGTGGTGCAATTTGGACATACTTGAGTGCTTCTTTGTCTTTACGTGCGCGAACTGCA
The DNA here is from genome assembly GCA_949775045.1 of Metridium senile. Taxonomy (NCBI): domain Eukaryota; kingdom Metazoa; phylum Cnidaria; class Anthozoa; order Actiniaria; family Metridiidae; genus Metridium; species Metridium senile. Next base: position 30,451,939 of record OX459095.1, read on the forward strand.
CGCAAGAGTCTATTACGATATCTTAAAATCCAAGCAAAGTGTTTCTTCAAACGATACCACGACGAGTAGTAGTGAATCATTCTGTCGATTGGGTTCATCCCGCTGTTTGTAGCAAAGGAGACAGCCTTTATTTCTTCTTTGACTTCTGGATCATCCTCTTGAACTGCGATGGTTGTATCAGGTAATTTAGGCCAATCGTCTTCTGACGACCACAGGAAATCTGGACCTTTGATCCATCTCTCATTGTTTACAAGCTCTTCAGCAGACAAACCCCTCGAAGCGTCATCCGCTGGGTTTAGCTTAGTATTAACATAGCGCCATTGGCTTGGCTGTGAATTCTCGTGGATTACGGATATCTTGTTTGCGACGAATGTCTTAAATCTTCTGTCTTCGTTTGTAATGTAACCTAAAGCACAGGTACTATCAGTCCAATAGATGTCTTCATCAATCGGTAGATCCAATTCGCGTCGAATCATGCTGCTTACTTTGGTTGCTGTCGCTGCGGCTGACAGTTCGAGTCTTGGGATTGTAACTTTCTTCATTGGCGTTAGTCTTGACTTTCCGAGTACAAATGAACAATGAATTTTGCCGTTGCAGTCGACAAGTCTTAGATACGAAACTGCTCCGTATCCGCGTTCAGACGCATCAGAGAAATTGTGCAACTGACACGATGCAATAGAACCGAAGTCTTTCGGCTTGAGACAACGTTCAATAGTGAAATGTTCCAATTTGGGTAGTTCTTGAAGCCATAGTTGCCAACGGTCAAGATCTTCTTGAGGTATCTCATCATCCCAATCTAATTTCTTTCTGCACAAATCTTGTATAATAGCTCTGGCTTCTAGTATGTACGGAGCAACGAATCCCAGGGGGTCGTAAATAGAACTCATCATTGATAAAAGACCACGCCGTGTGGCTGGTCTGTCTTTCACAGTTATCTTAAATCCGAAGGTGTCAGATTGAACATTCCATTGGATGCCAAGCGCACGTTCAATGGGCAAATGTTCTAGATCAAGATTCCTCACACATCCAGCTCTTTCTGATTCTGGAATAGCCTTTAGTACTTCCTTCGAGTTTGACAACCATTTAGTAAGTCGAAAGCCTCCAAGTGAAAGGAGGTTCCGAAGTTCGTTGACGATTTGAATAGATTTCTGTTCTCCGTCCATAGACTTCAAACAGTCATCCACGTAAAAATTACGCTTCACCGTTGTAACTGCTTCTTCTGAGAAACTCGATTTGTTGTCTTCTGCTGTCTTTCGCAACGCAAAACTTGCACAGCTAGGCGAGGATACGCCTCCAAATAGATGCACACACATCTGATATTCTTCTGGTTCTTTTGCAAGATTTCCATCTGGCCACCATAAGTACCTTAGGTAGTCGCTGTCTTCAGAACGTACATGAACCTGGTAAAACATCGACTCTATATCTGCCATCAGTGCGGTTGATTCTTCTCGAAATCTTGATAACACTCCTATGAGTGTATTCGTCAAGTCTGGTCCTTGCAACAACTTATCGTTCAGGCTAGAACCATTGTGCTTTGCAGCACAGTCAAATACACTCCGAGTCTTCTCAGGTTTCTGAGGGTGACTCACCGGGTGGTGAGGTAAATACCAGGCTTTGGTTCCTTCTGTTTTCTTCTCTTCAGGTACTCTCTGCGAGTAACCCTTTTGTTCAAGGTCTTTCATGAATTTAGAGTAGTTTGCGTGTAGCGTTGAGTCTTTTAGGAGTCTTTTCTTCAGTGAATTCAGTCTTTGTTCAGCGATGACCTTGTTGTTACTCAGTTCTGGAGGAAAACTGCGCCAAGGAAGCGCGACTTCGTAGTGTCCATCTTTCAGGGTTGCTGATTCTTCCATGATATGGAGAGCTCTTTTGTCCTCTAGAGACATAGCTGTTGTGTCGTCATGATGCTTCGTATCATTAAATTCAATGTTGCAATATTGTTCAAACTGTTCGTTGAGTTGAACATCAGAATGTATACGATTCGCAGTGTGAGTTTGCGTTTCTCTCCGGCCAAGCGGTCCGTTGATTGTCCATCCTAGTACAGTTCTTACAGCGTAAGGTCCTCCATCTTGGCTCTCTATGACTTGCTTTGGTTCCAAAGCCTTCACCACATCGTTGCCGATAAGCAGATCAACATCAGAGTAAATGCTGGGTAATTGTATGCCTTCAAGGTGTTGCCACCTGTCAACGTCAATTTGCTGTGGAATGTCCTTTGTAGACACCGGGAGCTTTGGACACGAGAATACTTTAGGCAATACAACACAGTTCTTTTCTTCGAGGTCGTACACTTGTAGAGTAACACGCTGACATTTCCTCATGACATTGTCACTGTTCATAGTTGTTAAAGAGAGTTCAGTTTGTTCACCTGATATTCCAAGATGATTGATCAGTTGATCCGTACAGAATGTCGTATTAGAGCCTGGATCCAGAAACGCGTAAGTTTCGACGCAAGAATCATTTTCCGTAGTTCGCACCTTTACAGGTACGATAGAGAGACCGGTCATGGGCGTGCCGGCCCCAGTGCTATTACATAGCGCCTGAGAGTTGATAAAACTTGATTGAGCTTTATCTCCTGATGCTTGGTTGGTTGGTTTGTTTTTGCTACGTTCATTGTTCTTCGGGTGTAGAAAGGAAGAATGTTTGCGTGACAGCGAACAGTTTTCAACTTTACAAAAGCTGTTTTTTGGGCATGACCCCGCCACGTGACCTGAATTCAAACAATTGTCACAAAGTCCCTTTGATCTGACGAACTTTAACCTTTCTTCTACAGACTTCGCTTTAAAACTTCCGCAACGAGACAACCAGTGTCCCTGTAGATCACACATGGGGCAGGTAGGGCTCTTTGTTTCTTCAATAGACTTCGTACTTACAGGCTCACTAGTGACAGGTTCACTGACGGTTGCAAACGAGCCGGCTCTCGGTGCCGGGAAGAAAGCTTTGACAGGCTTACTTTCGTAGGTTTTCGTATTGCGATTCTTGGTTTCTTGGGCGTGGTTAAACAGATTTCCGAAGATCGGGTGGTTAGCAGCTCGCGCTTGCTTGTCGATAAACTTAGTGATGTCCTCAATAGTAATTTCTCTCTTCTGTTCTTCTGAGATGTTGTCAGCTACGTCACGAAATTTCTTCTTTAAATTAATAGGCAGTTTGTCTATTATCACGTGATACAAGTCCGGGTTATCTAATTTGTTAACGTACCCGATATCCTTAAGGGCAGTTCTGCAGCTAGTCATCAAAATAGAGAATCTTTGCAGTGATTGATTATCTTCAGGCTTGATTGGTGGGAACTTCTTTATCCGTTCAGTAAACGCAGCGCTGATTTTGTAATCTTGACCATATCTTCCTTTGAGAAGCTTTCGCGCAGTAGTATAGCCTTCGTTTGGATTCATGGTTAAACAGCTTCGCATCAATTCCTGTACATCTCCCGTTGTATATTGAATCAAATAGTAGAGCCTTGCACTAGAACTGGAAGTTTTTACTTCTATGATGTTTTCAAATGCACGTATGAATTCGCAGTAAGACGCAGGATCACCATTGAAGATCAACATTTCTGGTCGCGGTAAAGAAAGTGTTAGAGTTTGTTCCTTTTGTTGTTGAAGTAAATCCTTTATCAGTAGACTTTGTTCTTGATGTGATCGTTGAAGTTCCGTTAGACATTGAAAAGGTAGCGTAGACTCATCGTTAGAATTTTCTTCTTGTTTTTCCGGTGGTTTGTTTGACGTTTGTTGCCATGGAGACGCATTCGGGTTGAGCGGCGTGCTGTAATCATTTGGAGATTTGAGGCTGATTTTTCCATTTTCTTTTTCATTCGGTGTAAATGACATGTAAATGGGTTCTTTCACTTCTTTTGCTTCGATCTCTTCTTCATCGGCAAAATCATCAGATCGCGTTGCCGAGGGCACTTTGATGGCTTCTTGCATTCCGATCATTCCACTGTCGCGACACAAGTTTGGGCGTGTCGTGTACTGATTAACATGCGATAATTCAACATTAAAATAAACTTTCTCTTCAGCATGAATTTTGTACAATTCAGTCTCTAAGGCTAACCTTTCTTTCTCTTGTTGTAGAGACAATCTCGCCTTTTCTTGATCCAGTTGTTGTCTTTGAAATTCAGAGTCAAGTAAACATTCTTTCATCTCTAGCGACTGACGTCGTAGCAAAGTCGTTGATTCTGCTTCTAAAGCCGCTCTCTTCGCTGAAACTTGTAGCCGTATAGATGCTGAACTGGATTTAGTAGTACTAGTTGACTTCTGGGACGTTTTAGAAGACTTTGGCGATTTAGACTTGTGCGAAGAAACATTACTGGCCGAGTCTTCGGGGTTTATTTCATCAGATAAAATAGAAATTTGCTCCGCGATTGAGGCTTCAACAATTGACTTCTGACGCTCAATCCATTCGCTAACCTTAGCCAAACAGTTAGAAACTTTCATTTCAACGCTTGTGTAGTATTCCAGAGATTCATCAACGTCGCATTCGTCTTTGAGAGTAGAGTGATATTTGAAATGGACATCTTTGAATGCATTCACAGTGGTTTGTAATTGATTATACTTTGAGCTTACCTCGCTCACGCCGTCCATACTATCCTTTTTGATAAGTAGATCAATTTGATTCATTATTCTGGTGATTGTTCCTTTGAGAGTCGATCGCTTAGTCTTTAGTTGTTGTAGTGTTTTCATTGAGTTTCCTCGAGTTCCGTGAACATTTGCCGAGTCGGTCATTTTGGACGATGAAAGACACGCACAAAAGTTGAATATTCCAGTTGAATTCCAGTTGAATTCGTAGATCCTAAAACAGATAGTCGTTTTGAATGGTCTAGTGCACCATAGAATTGTAGAATTGTAGATGAATCGGTCGATTGTAGACTTGAGTTGAATAGCCTAGCCTAGAACGAAATGGTAACTAGACTACTCTTTGGACTTTTTAATGTAGTTTTTTCTTCAAACGTCAATCCGTTCTAGGCTAATAATGAACTGAGACACGCATTTTGAACATCTAGCAGTAGAATTTTACTGAGAAAACGTATAACTTTGCTTACAATATTTTGACCTGTTGCCAGGTCCAAAGAGTGCGTAGTCTGACAGCGCGCCCGTGGCACATGCCTGATCACGTGACAAAACAATGACGTAACATATATATGAAATCTACAATATGTTCTGCATACCCCCCCCCCCCCCCCCCCCCCAAAACCACCACCCCCACTATAATATACAGTGTGAGAAACACATTAAAACTTAATAGGAAACCATGAAAAACAACTAGAGCGAAATAGTGATTCAATTAGTGTGATAAGCTTGTGTATGATTGTGCATTTTATGGCCTGTTTGTCTGTTTTGTTAAGCTACTGACAGTCACACGTGCGCACGGCTTGTTGCTAAGCGAAAAATCAACAATATTATTGTTCATACTATGACACGAAGGCAAAAATACTATAGAAGAGCCGAAAGCCAATAATGATAGTTAATATTCTTTATTTCACATGTCAATATATCTGTTTTGCTTCAGCTTCAAGTTAACTTGATCTGAAAGCAGATTAAAGCATTGTTTGCACGACAATCAAAATCGAAAATTATCACAACATTGTAAGAATTATTAAATCCAATCCCTTATAAAGAAAATCATATGGTTTTGCTCACCTTTTCATCAAGTTTCTGACACAAGTGTTAGTGTCTTCGCGTGTAGATCTCTCTACTTTGTCTTTATCAAGTCGTCGGTATCAGTTCAAATCCCGTTCTAATGAGTCGATGCCCCTTGACTTCATAATATGTCCTTCTCTCAACTGTTTCTTCTTCTTATTAAAGCTCGAAAGATCGAATCTCGGCATTGTTTTCGCGATAAATAAAGACCTTATCGCGCGAAATCTAAGTAGTTTATCCAAAATCTGGAGTCAACAAATTCTAGTTCAACTCACATTCTATCACAAAATCAAGAGACTTAAACTATTTAACCTTCATAAAAAAAATTTTCCCAAGGCGATAAAAGTGTATTCAGGCGAGAATAGCGAAATGTCGTTCAAACTGTGTTTTTTCAAGCAAACAGTGTCGACTTTACAGCTATATTTGTTGACAAGTTTGGTATCAAATTTAAGCTCTTTCCTTCGTCGAGCATATACGATTAGTCGATAAACCTTCGGAATAAACCGAAGGCAGTGATCGGCTCCCGAATTATACCGTCAACGGTTTTCGCTAATTCGGCACCAGTCCACCGAAAATTGAAAACGGCCAATATGGCGGCTTCGGCGATGAAACGTTCCGATTTCGGGGTCGCGCGTGCCCGCCGTGGTAGTTTTATTTCACAATATCAAGTCCTTATTGAGAGCTAAAAGAACTCTATTTATTGGTCATGTACAATTCAACTAACAACGATGTGTTACGTTACTGCCCGTCACGGTCTGGTCTTGCGCACATTGGAAATTGCAACATGTTACAACTACCACTTCTCATTTGTTGTTGATAGACACATCTATGGCCTCAACACCTGTAGGGCAGTAGCAAACCAGTCCTGGCCTTTCGTTCGCAACCTCTCGCGAAATCACGGGGAACGAGAGGTCAGGATTGGACTAATCCAAAAACATGATATGAACAAAAAAGTGGAGCGCATACAATTTAGTAGCTTTTCACTACAGAAAAAATAATAATTGAGCTGACTTTTATAGTAGCTTATTACATGATTACATCGGTTTTCATTGTTACTTTTAGGGCTTTATATCGCGTATTACCCTGTTCATTATCAATTCAAGGGCTTTATACAGATATTGCCCCCATTTGAGGGCAATATCTATATATTGCCCCCATTTGAGGGCAATATCTATATATTGCCCGTGAATACTAATGTATATTGCCCTTGAATACTAATGTATATTGCCCTTGAATACCAATGACCTAATCCCTACTTTATATGTAACGTTAAACTTAGAAATTTTCTAGTTGCGAACATTTAACGGATAAAAAATCTGATAGAGTGACCCTTTCAAGGATCGAACCTCGAACCCTTTGCTTACAAATCCTGACCCTAACACTTTATGCTAACTGTCCGATCGATGTCAGTTAGTGAGAAGAAAACGTATTCATTTGTTCGTTACAGTTCATTAGTATTGTAGTGTACAACAAAACTAAAAGCCCATTGTTTGGATTGTATTCTCATGGAAAACCAAAAAAATAATCAGCTTGATGATGCCCTTTGGGACATGAAGTTGTGTGAAAACCTATTCAATCATGTAATAAGTCATGCACTAAAAATAAAAAAAAACAATTCAAGAATCTTCTCAAGAATATATTTGTCGTCTTGAAAACGACTTGCATCGATAAAAGTATATGGCGTAAAAACCCAAATGTTGCATACAAAATTTAAAAATACAAGGCCTTTTTGGAAAACCTCTGTAAATCATGTAATAAGTCAGATAAATACCTCGAACGTCGGCAATAAGCCTATAAAGCGGCTTATAAGCGGATAATAAGCTTTATACGGCTTATTGCCTCCGTTCTCGGTATTTATCTCTTACATAACGGGTGGGGTTGAAGTGGCCTCACCAACCCATTAGAGCAGGTTACAATTTTTGCCATTTTTAAACTCGTAAAATGTACAACAGGCATGTACATACCCTTTAATATCCCAATTTGTATCCCAAGCTTAAGTTTTTATGGCTCAGTATAAAGTCTGTCATTTAGTCCATGCAAGACCGTGACGGGCAGGAACGTAACACATCGTTGTTAGTTGAATTGTACATGATCAATAAATAGAGTTCTTTTAGCCCTCAATAAGGACTTGATATTGTGAAATAAAACTACTTTGATTTGAAGACATTTGAAAGCATTTTTTTTAGCTTTTATGACTGAAAAGTTTGGACTGCCTGTCATTTAGTCCATGCCAGACTGTGACGGGCAGTAACGTAACACATCGTTGATAGTACTTGAATTGTACATGACCAATAAATAGAGTTCTTTTAGCTCTTTCTTTTCTATTTGAACTAAGACTAGTTCAATTTACCGTTTGAAAGAGTTTCCTTTCGATTTTGAGAAAACTTACGACCGCCCAACACTCAGTCACGTCGTTGAGTACATTGAGGTCAAGGCGAAAATTTCTAAGTGTCAAGCCGGCTATATAGTATGTAGAGGGAAGGCACTACGTCCTTATCCAATTCCGCTTAGCTCGAAATAAGCGCTTGATATTTCTATATGAAATAAAACTAGTTTGATTTGATAAACTTCAGCCATTCTCTCGAATTTTGTACAAAATTTTGGACTGCCTGTCATTTAGTTTTTTTAAGAACGCGACGGGCTGCCGTACATATAGACAATGCGTATTTATTTATTCAATGAATTAATCAATGTGTTCAGGTTGAAGAAAACTGACTTGATATCACTGCAAAACCAGATTTTAGAGTCGCTTGACATCATACTAAATAAAGATAAAGAATTACACTTCGAAAGAGTGGCGAAATATTATAAAATGTGCGTCTCGGGTGATGAATACTCGAAAAATCGGTGATTCAGATGTCATCAATAGAAAGGTTTACACTAAAACATCTATTACAATGTAAATACATTGACTAATAATACTGATAAACTAGTGATAAAAAGATAGCTCGATCGGTTTGTACTTTTCTGACTTTGCTATAATATGCATTGAGTCAGGAATATCATCGCTTGTTAGCTCAAGAAAACGAAAAAAAATGATATTTAGAGACTGACAGCTTTCAAATTAGGCCTACTCTGGGGTCCAAAACCGCCGCGGCTAATGGCGGCATTAGGCGATATTGGGCGGTATTGGCCAAAAAAGGCAAAATATTGCAGCGGCTAATGGCGGCATTAGGCGGTATTGGGCGGTATTGGCCAAAAAGAGCAAAATGTTGCAGTGGCTAATGGCAGCATTAGGCGGTATTGGGCAGTATTGGCCAAAAAGAGCAAAATATTGCAGCAAATGATGTTGATATCAGGCATATTAGGTGATGTTGGCAAAAAAAGGAGCAAAATATTGCAACATTAGGTAATTTAAACATTCATACATATATATATTATATATATATCTAGATAGTATTTTTCAAAAGTGTGACATATATATACATGTGTGTGTGTGTGTATGGATATGTTCTAATAATAATATGACATATATAATGACATAAATATATAAAAAAATTAAAATATTTTTGTAAAGTAATATATACAAATAGATATAACAACACATGACATCAATTATTTTTGTTTGTGCACACCAAGCAATTTTTTATTCACAAACAGTTTTATTAGCTGATGTTATGCTTTTCATAACATATTGAATCATTTTATAAAACGTATTACTTTAGTAGTCAAATAAACACAATAGAAATATAAGATTAATTTAAGAGTATAGTAGTGCATCATAAGCTTAAGTGTATTTCACATACATGAATAATGAAACACCACTATGATTTGGCTTTAATCACCATATATCTGAATTAAAATGCTTATCTTTGTGAAGTTTAAAGAAAGTTCCTTTGAACAGATGGAGCTTATAAAACATCTGACATTCTCTGCATTTATCATTTGTTCGTCTTATATGGTGACTAAAAAGAAGATAATATATTTCAGTTAAAGTTCAAACTCAATAGAAAACAGAAGAATTAATTAGATAATAATCTTAAATAATCTGAAGTGTACGTATTTTACCGGTTTATTTGTGTACACTTTTAGAGTAAGCTTGCTTACCTTTTGCATGGTGATTTCCCAATTCATTAGAGTAGAAAAGACTTAAGTTATGAAGCATTGCAGATGAAAAATGGACAGTAACCTCAGACAAATGGTTCAGTGGATAATCTTAATTTGTTTTTAAAAGAAAATCTCATTTGCTTATCTGCAAAAATGTATACAAAATACTAAACACAGTGAAATATTACACCGCTGATCAAAAGTAACGTGGAATTTAGGTTGGTACTTCATGTACCATAACTAGTGTTTCATTTACAGATACATATTTACTTGAGACCACATGATATACCATACATGAAGTACCTACCTAAAATCCACACTACATTTGAACAGCGGTGTTACTTTTCACGGTAGTTGACACAAATTCTGTAGTTATGGGGAAAAATAGGTTATTTTCAAAATGTGCGGCCAGATATTGCCTCTTTGATGTCTTGATTTGATTTTGGAAATGTAAAGGATCCTGGCTGATGATAAGTATACCTTTTTACTTCTTTGTGAAATAAGATTATATAACTTCAACTCGATCACACGATGAGTGACTGCAAAATAATTAATCTAGTGAAATAGATGAACATTGTGTAATGCAACATACACGTTGATTTTACACCGTTTAATAGTCCAATGTTCTCTTTCCAATGAATCATTTTGCTCACTTTCATCAACAATATTGTGATACAAGCAACACTGCATCAGCATTAAAAAGAGTGATTATTGACCTGAATTATTATTTCATTTTGTTTCATTTCACTATACATTCGTGAGGAATGCGTAATAGAGTACAAACACTAAACGTGTGCAGCACTTTGCACTATTTAGCAGTAAATAGTGTTGATTAGACAATAGAGAACAATAGAATTAGACTAATTTAGCAGTATTTAGTAGTATTTATGCTGCACACTTTTAGGGCTTGTACTCTAGTATTGTTTAGCTAATTCTAAGTATGAATTAAAACGTTTAATTAGAGTGCTTACACTATGTCCATGAAATAAAATGTAAATAGTAATACTAACTAATAGTTTTAACAGCTTTAGTAACAATACACATGGGAAACCAAATACTCAAGACCATAGAAAGTTAATAATTTATTCAATAGAGGCAAACTTTATTGTTTCAACATTGCATTTCATCAGAGTAGTTTTCACAAACCCATGAAAAATGTAGTACTATTACAGTCTAATTCTTTTGTTTTCTATTGTTTGAATCGGAATATTACACTCTAATAAGTAAACTTTGCCAGTTTCACAGGTTATTAAATAAAGCATTAACTTTCTAAACTCTTGAATATTTGCATTGCTTTCCCTTTTGTATTGTTACTAAAGTTGTTCCAGTTGAGTGATAGTGACTCCAGGTAGTGACTATAGCTACATGTAATAGTCACTAAATAAAAACTATTAGTTAGTATTACTATTTAGTTTTTATTTCATGGACATAGTGTAAGCACTCTAACTAGTAAATAGAGTAAACAGAAGGTATTTTATGTATGTGGGTCTGATCCGCGGTTATATGATGTGTGTATGATTATGATCGTCGCGGAGAAATAAACAATTTATGTAATTGCAATTATAGAAGCCCGAAAAAAATTTGGGACTTCAACGGGATTTGAACCCATAGCTCAGTTGGTAGAGCATTGCACCGGCACTGCAAAGGTCATGGGTTCAAATCCCGTTGAAGTCCCAAATTTTTTTCAGGCTTCTATAATTGCAATTACATAAATTGCTTATTTCTCCGCGACAATCATAATCATACACACAGAAGGTATTTTCTAACCTGACCTTTTAATTCAGACCCATATTTTTGGTACATTTCAAGTACATGCAGGTAAGAGTGAAGGAATATACAAATAGTATATTTGTAAGTCTCACTATAGCTAAAGTACTTGAAGTGACTATCAGAAATGTCCAGTCTTCCTTTTTTGTACAGTATATTTTAAATGCATTTATGCATGTGCATCCATGGTCAGGATCGATGGTCCAGTTGTTCCATATAGCTATAGGAGGAATTATTAATTCCCTTCTATAGCGGATATTTTTGAATTGATTTACCCAAAAGGAAAATAATGATGTTATAATATTAGATGATTTTAGAATTATTACCGATAGGCAGCTTTAAGTGGAATCAGGCGGGTTTAGGCGGTATTAGGCGGTATTAGGCGGTAATAGGCGGTAATAGGCGAACATGGACCCCAGAGTAGGCCTCAAATTACCTTCACAGCTCCCCGCTACAAATTCTTCTTCTTTGCAGCCGATTCGAGGCGTTATAAAAATACGCATTATATTTTAGAACTCAAACAATTTAAAGTAAAAGGACAAATCTAAAGAATGTCTTCAAAAATCTTCTTTAAATATTGTATATATACACCTGTAGGACCAGAAGCGCTGAGTGAAAAGTACAGTGAAATATACATGCCTTGGGAAACCTACCCGCAATTGACGTCACAAGTAATTAATTCAAAATGGCGTCCCGCATTATGGGAAGGGTGTATAGTCGACTTGTAGCAAGTCTGCCAAATATTGCAATTAGAAACTGCATTATTTGTTTATATAAGCATCGCATTATTGCTAAAATAACGTACTACTCAAACCTGTGTTTCGTTTCTTACAAAAGATATAAAATAAAACATTTATACTGGAGTTTTTATCAGAAATAAGATCGGTCATTATCTTGTAAATTTCATGTTGTAGACTTTAAAGATGAGATCAGACAATCTGCTCTCAAAGAACAACTACCGGTATATCTATCTTCTATCCAAAATTATAAAATATTTGATTTAAATCGCGCGCTCTGATTGGCTGAGAAGCGTTCTCTATAACTCAACAGTGCACGGAGCGTCGATTTGTTTGATTTTAACTACTGAATATTTTATAAAAGAAATAGAAAACTCGGCAGCAGTACTTTATCGAGTTATAGAGCACTTGGGAATTTTAAGAAGACTTGAGAAGCGCTGAGAAGCACTCCGCTACGCGTCGTGCTTCTCCTAACGCTTCTCTCGTCTACTTAAAATCCCCGCGTGCTCTATAACTCAACAGAGCACGCTGCCTCGTTTTCTATTTCTTCAACACTACTACTATTCTATTCTACTATTATATAATTTTGCTAAATTGAAGGAATTGTGTTGTGAGTCTCATGCATTATATAATATTTTTTTATGACTTCTATCAGATTCATTTTAGTATTTCAAAGGGCAGTATCTAAAAGTCTTGCCATATCTATTTTTAGTAACACTCGCACGAGGATATAATAAACAAAACGATCCGGATCAAAACCCCGAAAATACATGCATGATTTATATCGAGTTGGAATAAATATTGCTCTAACTACAATAAGGAATACAAATTGACTCATTGCTGATGTTAAATACGGTTGATACAAGATTGTTGCAAATAGTATTATTGTTTTGACGCTCATTATCGTTGCTAATTATGCAAAAATGATCGAAAAAAAAAAAAAACCAGCCAATTTAGGCAACTTAGATCGACTGTAACAACTTCAAAACATAAAAACCTAGCAATTTTTTTGCGGCAGTGTTTTAAGAAATTATCTTAACTTCACACACAGTTAATATCAAACTATTCCGTTATATCGAACATAGTTTAATTCGCGGCTGTTTTGAGGGTATTTTTTAGCTCATGAAAACTGTGTCCTGAACAAAATTCTGCCAAAAATTCATCGTTAAAGCTACAAGTCTGAAATACGCTATAAGGCATATAGAGATAGCATATTTAAAGGTTATTAGGTTTTTAAGGTTAAATATTGTTTGTATTTTGTGCACGAGATCGCCGAGTGGTCTCTATTTCAGAGTCGTCGAATTAGCATATTTGCCTTCTCGCATAATAATTCAAATTTCTCCCAAACGAAAACACATTTTTAAAAACTAAGTTCACAGGAGTTCTTACAACATGATAGGGTATCGAACTGCAAAATATGAACAAAATCGATGAATCGACTTTTGCCACGATATGTCTGGTTCTTACTGACAGTCACTCTTAAGCGTTAAATAAAAAAAGATATCGAATTTGTTTACAAATGAATACAACATTATAGAATTAAGCATTTGTATGTTTTCTATTGTGTAAGAAGTTTTTGTGACAATCGAGATACTTTCAGCGAGGAAAAAGAGCGATTTGTCATGGCATGTGAATATGCAAATTCGCAATGAGTCAGTTTTTAACGCGCTTTGAATTATATGTTAAAATTAAAATGGTGATTATTCTGCAGATTCAAATGATAACGCCAAAATATTTAGCACGTTTTCAATTGCAAACAATGTTTTATCTTGTGTGAAAAGAAGAGCTTTTACAGCGACTTTCGTTTCATCGCGCGCAACGATTTTTCCGGCTCGATCGGTTTGGGTTTTTCTTAGCCGTCAATCATTTGTCAATGGGGCGGAGTTACGTGAATCACCATAACAACAAGCCATGTGAACGATGAAGACTGGTATGTTTATCTTCGCAGGAGCTTTGCAGATTTTCCTTAGTTTTTACAACTTGTTTATAATACGTTTTTTTATTATACCATGACTCGGACTTAGAAGGAGAGATAGCACAAACTTTGCATGTCGGAGAGACATTTGTGAGAAAGATCAAGAAGCTCTTCGAAACGAATCAGTCTGTAGAATATCCACGAAGACGTTTTAAACTTAAAAGCATTAACGGTAGGTCCTCATTTATTGATAGTATTTCATGAGCTAATGACAAATTACAACAAATAATAAGGATCAACAAAAGATAAGAATTAATAGGAACACACCAACAAAAGTTAGGTCGGCATATCGATAATAAGCTTAACAATCATGAGTCAAGTCGTCAGACAATTCTTGCAAGATGAATAAATATTATGTTTACATTTTGAATAAATGAGGACCTACCGTTAATGCTTTTAAGTTAATTTACAACGTCTTCGTGGATATTCTACAGACTGATTCGTTTCGAAGAGCTTCTTGATCTTTCTCACAAATGTCTCTCCGACATGCAAAGTTTGTGCTATCTCTCCTTCTAAGTTCTGCAGGATATTCCCGAGTCATGTTATAATAAAAAAACGTATTATAAACAAGTTGTAAAAACTAAGGAAAATCTGCAAAGCTCCTGCGAAGATAAACATACCAGTCTTCATCGTTCACATGGCTTGTTGTTATGGTGATTCACGTAACTCCGCCCCATTGACAAGTGATTGACGGCTAAGAAAAACCCAAACCGATCGAGCCAGAAAAATCGTTGCGCGCGATGAAACGAAAGTCGCTGTAAAAGTTTAAAATAAGTGTAGGAGACGGTTTTAGGAATATTACTAAAATCCACTAAGGTATGTGCAATTCCGGACGATAAAATAAACAAGATTAGCAATCACCCATAACTTTGAATTGTAGGTTAAAATGTCGCTTAAAAATATACAACTCAACTGCAGTTTGATTTTGCAAACCAAAGTTATCTTTTGGATAGTTTAATCACCATGCACTATTCATTTATAGGACATTTATATTCATTTGCAGAATCCAGCGCACGAAGGCAATTACTCATGTGTGAAATACTTTAGTGCTCAAACGTATTAATCAAGCAACGTAATTCATGATTTAATTAACACAAATTTATGGTTTAATCTCAAATTTGACTGTGGAAATAGAAAATCTATCATAAGCATTCGAAAATAAGGAAATAACTTCAAAGAATTGATTAAACAGAACCTACTTTAATAGTGTCCGGCTTTGCACACAACTGTCCGGAATTGCACCCCTCAAACTAATTTACAAATATATCCATAACATTTTTAAAGATTTTTCTTATCTTTTGCTATATTAGTCGGATTGGTGACGTTATTTCTTAGTTCTTGCAGTTTACCAGTTAGTTTTCCGCCCTCTTTCTTTATTTGCATAGGTATGTTTGTAGTGTTCCCCTATATTTTTTTATGTTTGTAGACTATTCTTTTATTTGCTTTGAATTCGCTCCGTTTTTAGGTGTTATTAGACGGTTTCGTTAGCCTTTTATTCGGTTTTTATTTATTTGTCCTTGTGTTTTTATAGGGTTCTGTTTGGTTTCATAACCAGTTACTATTACGCGTACCGCTATAACTTGTCATAAGTTCACCGTCTTATTTTGCATAGGTATGCGTCTCGGTTTTCATTTCTTTTGTAAGGTTTTCGTTATAGGTCTTCGTGCCATTGTTTAGCTCATTAGTCTTCTTTTAGTCATTAGTTTCTTATTGTGTCCTAGTATTAGCATTTATTCGGTTTTTGTGTTCCTCCGTTTTCAAAGCGTTTTATCTAGGTTGTAGTGATTTAGTTATTATTGTGGAACCTGGTGGCACTAGCTTAAGAGAAGTCTAATATAGGAGTTTTCTGTTCACCGTATTTAGTTTATGTTGTCACTGGGGTGACCATGCTAATTATTTTGCTAATACACCTTTTGCTGTTCATTAACAGAAAATGGGCATTCATTTGTGCCAATAGTTGTATCAATAACGTGTATTATACTTTCATCAACACCAAAAGTAACATCTTTAGCGCGCATCAACTTTCAATAACAATATTTGAATATTCGTGAACATTCATCAGTATTAACGGACAATCAATAGCGCAGTAGTACATTCATTTGCGTGGACTGTATTTTCTTGTGCGCGCAATTAAAATTCAATAGCACGAATTGACAAACAGTAGCATTTATTGACAATCATTCAACCAAAATTGAACATTCATTAGTGCTATTAGCATAGCTATTGACAATCTATAACGCGTTTGGACAATCATGAACATCAATGTAACATTCTTTAGTGTGGATTGACAAACATTTGCATGATTCAAATAATCAATAAGAGAAAAGAATCGATCATTAGCGTTAGTCTTTTTTTATTCCTTTAAAGCGGTGTCTCAAAAATATCAATAACGATAATCAATACAAAGAGATAAAGTTATCCTTGAAATTGTTCTCTGTTGATGCAACGTGGTAAATATGTCTGCATGAAACGAAACCATTGACCACAGTGATCGTTCCAATGTTACGTTGCAATGCTTCCAACAGCAGCTGTGTACGGTAATGACCTAGAGCAATTCCTTGGTTTCTTGCTTCTGCTCTATCATTCTACTTTGATTGCTGCTTTTAAAGAACGTATTGCCTGTTCCACGATGTTACGGAATGGACTGTAGGGCGGCAATTTTTTTAGCTCAGTGTTTGCGCCGGGATTGACTGGATTATGGTGGGCTGGTGCACCGTCATATATGAAAATGACATTTTCATCAGGGTCCAGATTGAGTCTGTTTGTGCAAGGAAGTCGTTAAACCTTTGAGCGTTCATACCTCCGATAATGGAAGAGTGAAAAACAAGTCCATTTGTGGGTGAAATAGCGAGTACGATAGTCACATTTCTTACTCTTTGACCGCAGACTTGCCTGTACGCTCTCTCTCGATTTCTTGGTGGCATTCTGTACAAAATGTTCTGTTTCTGAAGCGAGTGAGTGAGTTGAACTTTTTCTTTTATATCCTCTCGAATATTGTTTTTTCTTTTTTCGCACAAAGAATTTACACTGATAAATTACATAAATTGTCTCTTGTTCTGTATTCAGTTTTCTGTCAATTAAATATATTTTTGAGACACCGCTTTAAAGGAATAAAAAATGACTAACGCTAATGATCGATTCTTTTCTCTTATTGATTATTTGAATCATGCAAATATTTGTCAATCCACACTAAAGAATGTTACATTGATGTTCATGATTGTCCAAACGCGTTATAGATTGTCAATAGCTATGCTAATAGCACTAATGATTTTTCACTTTTGGGCAAATGAATGTCAATAAACGCTATTGTTTGTCAATTCGTGCTATTGAATTTTAATTGCGCGCACAAGAAAATACAGTCCACGCGTATGAATGTACAATTGCACTATTGATTGTCCGTTGATACTGATGAATGTTGACGAATATTCAAATATTGTTATTGAAAGTTGATGCGCGCTAATGATGTTACTTTTGGTGTTGATGAAAGTATAATACACGTTATTGATACAACTATTGGTACAAATGAATGCCCATTTTCTGTTAATGAACAGCAAAAGGTGTACTGTATTTTAGCGAGTTTAGCGACTGGGGTGACCTCGCTAAGGTCATTATATTTTTGCTTAGAGTATGTGGCGACGGGTGGCCTCGCCAATCAATAGTTCGGCTAGTTAAGCGACGGGGGTGACCTCGCTAAAACTCATAGTATTTTTTCTGGGAGTATGTGACGACAGGGGGGACCTCGTCAATAAAATGTTTCGGCCTGTTAGCGACTGGGGTGACCTCGCTAAATCCATAAGTGTTTTTCTTAGTATGTGGCGACAGGGGGGACCTCGTCTATACAATGGTTCGGCCTGTTAAGCGACGGGGGTGACCTCGCTAAATTCAAAGTATTTGTACTTAGAGTATGTGGCGACAGGGGGTGGCCTCGCCAATACAATGTATTAGGAGGGAACTCGTTCATACGGTTGTTGTGACCTTTAAGCAGCCGCAATAACCTCATTAGAGTCTGTAGGCGACAGAGGTGACCTCGCTATAGTTGTAGGCGACAGGGGTGACCCCGCTAAAGTGTGTAGAGCGACCGGGATAACCTCGCTAAAGTTTGTAGAGCGACAGGGATGACCTCGCTAAACTTTGTAGACCGACAGGGGCGACCTCGCTAAAGTGTGTAGAGCGACCGGGATAACCTCGCTAATGTTTGAAGAGCGACAGGGGCGTCGACTTCGCTAAAGTTTGTAAAGCGACAGGGGTGACCTCGCTAAAAGTTTGTAGAGTGACAGGGGTGACCTCGCTAAAGTTTGTAGAGCGACAGGGAAGACCTCGCTAAAGTTTGTAAAGCGACAGGGTCGACCTCGCAAAAGTTTGTAGAGCGACAGGGGTGACCTCGCTAAAGTTTGTAAAGCGACAGGGATGACCTCGCTAAAGTTTGTAAAGCGACAGGAATGACCTCGCTAAAGTTTGTAAAGTGACAGGGGTGGCCTCGCTAAAACTTTGTAAAGCGACAGGGGTGACCTCGCTAAAGCTTGTAAAGCGACAGAGGTGACCTCGCTAAAGTTTGTAAAGCGACCGGGATGGCCTCGCTAAAGTGTGTAAAGCGATAGGCGTGACCCCGCTAAGGTGTGTAAACGGCAACAGGAGTGACCTCGCTGAAGTTTGTAGAGCGACAGAGGTGGTGTCGCTAAAGTAGGTAAAGCGACAGGGGAGACCTCGCTATATTTTGTAGCTAAAGTTTGGAGAGCTAGATTTTGTCGGCCTAGTCTTCTGTAAAGCGACCGGGGTAGCTGGCTAGAATTGGTTGACAACGTTTGGAAAGCAACCGGGGTGACCTTGCTGCAGTATGGTCAGATTTACTTGTCGGTCTGCTTTACGTAACAGTAGGAACAAGTTTGCTGGTCTAGTCTGTGAAGTGACCGGAGTGGGTTCGGTTAAAGTGTACGGCTTAACACTTGCGACCGCTAAAATTTGGACGGTCACA